>CAUYUJ010017957.1:5000-17500 GCA_963575745.1 Prorocentrum cordatum
AGATCGGCCAGTGGGGCCCAGGCCACTCACTCCGCTGGGGATTAGGGATCGATTAAAGGATACTCAGTTCTAGGCCTCCCAAGTGCGGTCCGAGTAGAGATCGGGTCCATCAGCCACGCGCAGAGGGGGGGGGGGAGGGGGGGGCTTCTTAGAAGTACTCCCTGCTTCTTAGAAACCGCGGGCCTTGTCTATAGAGATAAGGCCAGCGCCTTCTGAGAAGCAGCCTCTTTCCAAGAAGCCCTCCCCCTCCACCCCCTTGTGCGCGCCGCCAAGTCCAAGGATCGCTCCGAGTCGACGATGCATCGGCGATGCAGCTCGACACGGAGCCAGAGTTTTCCCACGCCGATGTCGCCGATGCATCGCTCAAGTCGCCGATGCATCTGGGATGCGGCGCGATCCTCCGACCCCATCTACTCGGATTCCGTTCGGGAAACCTCTGACCCCGGCGGAGAGGGGGCACCCTGAGATCAGATGTTGCGGACAAGTTGCAACACCGCCAATAATCAGGAGGGGAAAAAACACACAGACACAATTAATCGGCGATTCCCAGAAAATATGGGAAAATATGGGAAGTGGGGGGGAAGACAAAAAAACCGAAAATATAGAAAATATGGGGGATATGTTTATTTGTGTGTATTTATTTGTGTGTCCCAGTTCCCCTTCAAATGAGTACGGCCCCGGCCCTGGCGATCGCTCTGCGGCATTGTGCGAGCCAGGTCGATATTTTGATGGTCGGGGGCCCGAAGCGGGGCGAGCACGCCCCGCGTGAAGAGCCAAAATGCAATGCCCGGGGTTCGGGGGCGGTGGAGCGGCTGCCGCCGCTGCCTTGAACGGCGGTGGCGGTAGCTTCGAGCAGCGGCAAAGCGTCCTAACTCGCCGATAGGCCCATCGATCATTTTCTCTAAGAACCTTGTGTGGTCTGCACGAGACGTGATAAGAATATTCTGGCCGAGACTGCATTGTTTATCACATCGGGCTTGCGTTCTACGAGCATTGTTTTTGTTCCTAGAACATGTCGGGGCCCCAAGAATATTTCGTGGTAGGCCTGTAGGAATGCCGGGACGGTCGGTCCCAGCTCAATGGCCGTTGATCTGCTTCCCCACCTCGGAAGGCCGAGCTGGAGGCGGCGATGCCGTAGATCGCGCCGGCGACTGACCTGAACGGCAAGCCGATCCCCGCGTGGAAGCAGAAGGCCGCCCAGGCGCGCTCGGACAGGGAGCACGACGCCGCGGTCGCTACCGCGCTAGGGTGAGCAGGATTCTCAGAGGAGAACCAAGGCACCAATACCACTGTCTTTCCCCCGGCGCCACGCCTGGATCCGCCTCGAAATCTTGGTCAGAACGTACCTCGGGGGAGGTCTGGGGAGTAGCGGTATGGGTACTTTGTTCGGGGGAACGTAAGACTCGAGTAAGCCGGAACTCGGATTTCCCGAGTATTTGGCGAGCGCGTCCTGAATTTTGACGGTCCAGTTTTCGTGGGATGTTTGCAGCGGGAGCTCGCGTCAAATTTCAGATTGGGTCTCGTCATTTTAATGATGGCCCCGTCAGGCTAACCCGAGTCCCCCGTGCCCGAGTCTTACGTTTCTCCGATTCTTGGCTTCCCCTGATCTTGGCCAGCAGTTGCCGCGCGCCGCAGTTGCCGCGCGCCAGGCGCGCTGTGGCCAGCACCGCTGGTGCAACTGCTCGGAGCTCGACCAGTCGTCCAGTGAAACCGGAGGCGGGCAGCGGGAGTCGGACGGGGCAAGGACGAGTCGGGGGCGGAAAAGAGGGGGGTGATGACTAGGGGGGGGGTGGATATCATGGCGTGGGCCATGATATTTCCCCAGATTTCATGGCGCCTCTTCTTATTTCATTATGTCTCTGGCCCCCCCGCTGGGCCGCGCACATGCCGCCGGTCATGTTTTGCACCCCCCCTCTTGGACACCCCCCTCGTGGCCGCTCCCGAACGAGGATGAATCCGTTCCAGTGCGTCCCGGAACGCTCTCAGAACGTTTCGGAACGCTCGAAGAAGGCCGCGGCGCCCGAGACATCCTCCAGAGCCGCCTGATCCCAGAGATTCTCGATCTTTGTCGGCGAGGACCATCGATGAGCCTCCTGGATCATCTAGCGGAACAGCAACAAAAAACGCGCATGAGATCGACAGACGCACGGAGAATGGACGTCCGAGCGATGGCAAGTCACCCGATGTTGCCCTCGTCCTGGCTTCGTCTTCGGGCGGGGTTCCTTCTCGTCGGCGTCACCCCAACATACTATGTAATCCTATGTGTTCGTCGCCCCCCCCCCCCCCCCAAGGGGCGACGCGCGCACCGAGAAATCTTGTAGTGGAAGCGTCGTGGGGGGGGCGCTCTCTGGCTGCACCGCTCGGGAGACGATATATATATATATATATATATGTGTGTGTGCTACAAGATGGGCATACTGTACGTTCGGGTCGGACGCGCGCCTCCAAGGAGGACGTATAGGACTAGCATCGTGGAGGACGATCAATGGAGAGGAAGCACGTTGCCAAGGAATTTCCAGATGTCTAAGCCATGCGTTAAGCTGTTTTCAGCATGTGACCAAACAAACATGTGTTAAACATGTTTAGAACATGCCTCCGACTTTTTTAAGCACATCTTAGATGGAATGATGGGACTGTTAGATTGTCGTGGCATCCACAAGACTAGTATGTCTCCGTGCGCCCCACCTCGGCCGCGCTCCGTCGGCGTCCGGGGCCGCTCGGCCTCTTGGGCGGGCTCGAGAGGTGGAGATCTGGTCGGGGCTGAGCCCGGGCGCCGCGGCTCGCGCGGCTGGCCAGGGCCCCCTTTTTCAAGTGGGGGATCGGCTGTAGGATGTGCTACCCCCCCAGAATCGTGCGATTCGCCGAACCCATGGACAAAAATGCGGACCCCCTCTTGCAGGCTCGATGAGGAAGTCAGTTCGAAGGTTGCGTGACACGCTATCCACGTCCCCGGTCCCACGCGCCAGGAGGAGGAGGAGGAAGAGGAGGAGGAGGAGGAGGGGGAGGAGGAGGAAGAGGGGGAGGAGCAGGAGGAGGAGCATGAGGAGGAACAATAAAAGAAAAGGAGGAGGAAAAGGTAGAGGTCTGCAGTCGATCCCCCACACGACGCTTCTCGGCCCCTGTTTCTCTCTGCCACCTCTGGGGCCTCTCTCCTCTGCGCTGGCCCTGCGGGCCGTGCCTCTGGCGTCTCGTGCCTCCTCGGGCCGTCCAGCCGCACAGCAAGGAGGAGGGGAAAAAACACAGACACAATTAATCGTCGATTCCCAGGGAAATATGGTAAATATGGGAGGTGGGGGAAGACAAAAACCCAGAAAATACAGGAAACTATAGGGAATCTGGTTATTTGTGTGTATTTGTTTGTGTGTCCCAGGGCCCTTTCAAGCAAGGAGGAGCAGCTCTCCAAGGTTACGAGGCGAGCAGGCCTCGATCACGACAGAAAATCAAGAACGCACGAGCAGCATTCACTTGAGCTCTATGCCGCCCTGTGTCGGTGGTGTTCTGGTCTTCACTGGAGCTTGGAGCCAGCGAGTGAGCTCATATGCTCTCTGATGGGAGCATCTGAATTTCTAGTCGTGCAGGGAGCTCTACGAGGCTTCCCGCGGGAACCTGCTCTCCAAGGTGCGTCCTTTCTCCTGGACCCATCCTTGGCCGCTTCCGCTGGCCGCAACCCGCTCGCAGAGTGGCGGCATGACCTTCCAAGGCCCTTGCATCCTGCACGTGCTGACTGTAGCATGATTTGCGTCCCCCTCCTTTTGCTTGTTCGCGGCGCACGGCCATGTAGGAGGGGGAGGAGGAGCAAACATACATACACATTTGCATACATACATACATGCATGCATGCATGCATGCATACATACATAAACACATACATACATACATACACACATACGCATACCCACATACATACATACATACATGCATGCATACATGCATAAACATACATGCAGACACACAGGCAGACATACATACATACACACAATCATACATACACACATACACACATACATACGTACATGCATGCATACATGCATACTCATACATACATACACACAGGCAGGCATACATACATACATACATACATACATACATACATACATACATACATACATACACACATACACACATACACACATACATGCATGCATGCATACATGCATAACTTTACATACAGACACACAGGCATAAATACATACATCCATACATACATACATACAAATATGCATACACACATTCACATACATATGTATGGATAGATATAAGCATGTTTATATACATACATGCATGATTCCATACGTATATACATACGCATATACACATACACATACATTCATACATTCATTCATGCATACACATACGTATATATACATACATACATACATGCATACGTGCAAACACATATACATACTTGCATGCACGCATCCACTTTTACAAACATACATACACACATTACACAATGTCTGCATGCATACAAGCATGTATGTATGCATTCATACATACGTGCACACACATACACATACCTACAGACACTCATAACCCAGCCATGCATACATACAGGCATACACACATACATACGTACATACATACAGACGTGCACGCAGTCATACATATACACATACATACACATACACACATGCACGCATACATATAGACATACACACATACACACATCCATACACACATACACATACACGCGTGCATACATTCATACGTACATACATACATACACACATACATACATACACTCAGGCACACAGTCATACATTCATGCATGCACACATACTCATACACACGCACTTACGCACATACGTACATACATACATCCACACATACATACAGCACACACACATACATACATACATACATACTTACACATCTGCACGCATGCACACGTACACATATACATACATGCATGCATGCATACATACATACATGCGCCCATACCTACATACACACACATCCATACATACATACATACATATTTACATTACACCATGCCTGCATGCATGCATGCATGCAAGCATGCATGCATACATGCATACATACATACACACACCTACAGACACTCAGCATCCATACATACATACAGACATACACACATACACGCATACGTACATACAGATAGACGGGCACACATTCATACATATACACATAGAGACACATACACACACCCACATACACATACATATAGCCATACACGCATACAAGCATCCATGCACACATACACATACACGCGTACATACATACATACACATACACACACACATTGATACATGCATGTGCTCATGCTCGTACACACGCACTTACACACATACGTACAGACATACATCCACACAGACATCACACACACACATACACGCTTACACACCTGCACACATGCGCACATACACATACATGCATACATGCATGCACACATACATACAGACGCACATACCTACATACACACATACATTCATACATACATGCACACATACATACAGACATACGTACATACATACATACATACATAAATACATACACATCCGCATGCATAGATATAATTATACCTACATGCGTACATACTCACACACATGAGTAACTGTATGCAGGCATGCACGTATGCATGCATACATACATATACATGTATATATATGTAGAGATACATACACATACACATATACATACATATATACATAAGGGCATGCAGGCACACATACACATAGGCACGCATACATGCATACATACGTGCATGCATGCATGCATACAAACATACATACATACATGCATGCATACATGCGTGCATGCATGCATGCATACATACATAACGATGTGCCTGCACGCATGTATGCATGCAAGCATGCGTGAATGCATGCATGCACACGTCCATCGATACATATATACATACATCCATACATCCACATACATGCACACCCACGTACATACATACATCAGAGTGAGTGGCTGAACCGAACGGTCATTCACTGTCCCTGGGTGCGTGGCTGAAGAGTAATTCCGCGATGCGGATTCTTGTTGTTGTTGTTGGTTCTTGGTTGTTTGTTGTTTGTTGTTTGTTGTTTGTTGTCTGTTGTCTGTTGTTGTCGTCGTCCCACCCGCGACCCGCCCCACGCGACCCACCCGCAACCCACCCCGCGACCCACCCGCGACCCACCCGCGACCCACCCCGCCACCCACCCGCGCCCCACCCCGCGACCCACCGGCGACCCACCCGCGACCCACCCGCGACCCAACCCGCGACCCGCCCTTGACCCAGCCCCGATACCCCCCTGTCGACCCCACCCGCGCCCCACCCGCGAACCCACCCCGAGACCCACCGCAAAACCCACCCGCGACCCACCCGCGACCCACCCCGAGACCTACCCGCGACCCACCCCGCGACCCACGCGACCCACCCGCGACCCACCGCGATTCACCCGCGACCCACCCGCGACCCACCCCGCGACCCACCCAATATTTTCGGCGCCTGCGGCGGGTTTCTTTTGCATTCGTTCCAGGTGGAGAACCTGCGACCCAAACCGCGTTCAGTGTACAAATCAAAATGTTCGGCGCCTGCGGCGGGCTTTTTTTGAATTCCTTCCAGGTGGAGGTGGAGAGCCCGCGACCCACCCGCGACCCAAACTACGTTCACTGAACAAGCCAAAACTTCGGCGCCTGCGGCGGGTTTCTTTTGCATCGGCGACCCACCCGCGACCCACCGGCGACCCACCCCGAGACCCACCCGCGACCCACCCCGCGACCCACCCGCGACCCACCCGCGACCCACCCGCGACCCACCGCGACCCACCCGCGACCCACCCGCGTCCCACCCCGCGACCCACCCAAAATTTTCGGCGCATGCGGCGGATGTCTTTTGCATTCGTTCCAGGCTTCTTTTGCATTCGTGCGGGCCACGAGGTCCGCCAGCTCGACGTCCGCGTCGCCCGCGCCCGCCCCCTCATTCTTATCCACAATTGCGGGGTGCTACGTACATGCATGCATACAGACATACACACATCATACATGCGTACACACGCATGCATACATATATACATGCATGCATGCATGCATGCACGCATACATACATGCATACACATATGCCAGCATACATTCAACTGTACATCCATACATGCATACATGTCTGCATGCATGTTGGCATGTATATGTGTATGCATGCAGTATGGTTCGCGTGTATGTATGCATGCATGCACACATACATACGTACAGATAGACATAAAGACAGGCAGACATACATCCCAATCCGAATCCAGGGGTCAAGTCGGCCAGTGGGGCTCGGGCCGTGTCATTGGGGACGGGGGTCGGTGAAGCGATGGCCGCCGAGATCGCAGGGAGGCTGTTGTGCATGGCTGCTCTGAGGCCGCCAGGACGGCGCGGCGCGCAGCGACCGGCCAGACGCGAGGCGATCGCCGTCGCCACGGCTCTTGCCGCGGGATCGGCGCCGTCGTCGCGACATCCTCGTCGCGGCCTCCTCCCCCTCCTCCTCCTCCTCCTCCTCCTCCTCCTCCTTCTCCTCCTCCTCCTCCTCCTCCTCCTCCTCCTCCTCCTCCTCCTGCCTCCTGCCCCTCCTCCCGATCACTCCTCCTCCTCCTCCATCCTCCTCCTCCTCTCCTCCTCCCTCCTCCTCCTCCCTATTCCCCCCTCCCTTTCCCTCCCCCGCCCCCGCCCACATCCCACCCCCCCTCTCCATCCCCCTTCCTCTACCCCATTCCCCTCCTCCCCTCCCTCTCCAATCTCCTCCTCCCCCTCCTCCCTTCCTCCCTCCCTTCCTTCCTCCCTTCCTCCCTCCCTCCCTCCCTCCCAGAGGACGAGGAGGGGCAGACCTCTCGGGCCGCCTCCGCAGCCGCCTCGGCCGCGGCCCGGCGCCCGGGGGCCCCGAGGCGCTGCCGGGGGCCTTCAGCAATGCCGAAGCGCGGCAGGCTCAGCTTCGACCCCGACGCCGCCTCCGGCGACAGCGGCGCCGAGGGCCAGCCCGCGTCGCCCGTCCGAGCCGCGTCCCTGGCAGCGGCGACGGCGGCGCGCTTCCGCGCCGAGGCGGGCGCCAAGGCGCGGAGGCAGGCCACGGCTGCGGGCGTGGGCGGCGCCGCGGCGCCCGCGGGAGCCGCCGCAGACCCAGACCTCGGACGCACTCGCAGGAGGCAAGGCGGAGGCGTCTCGTTGCTTTCGGCATCTGGGGGCCCTCGCCGGCGCCCGGCGGCCGTCAGCCAGGTCCTCCTATGTCTCCTACGTAAGTCTCTTACTCCTCTTCCTCCTCCTCCTCCTCCTCCTCCTCCTCCTGCTCCTGCTCCTCCTCCTCCTCCTCCTCCCTCCTCCTCCTCCTCCTCCTCCTCCTCCCCCTCCCCCTCCTCCTCCTCCTCCTCCTCCTCCTCCTCCTCCTCCTCCTCCTCACGCACGGGGGTGCGAAGGTCATCGCGCCTCGCGCGTCGCGGCCTGGGCCAGCGGCTGCCCTTCTCCAGCGGAGGAGGGTGAGAGGGCGCGAGGGTCATCACGCGTCGCGCATCGCGGGGCGGGGTGCGCGGAGGTGGGTGACCTGGGTCAAGAGAGGGTCCGGGGCCAACAAGCGGTCTTGGGGAAGTGGCCCAGAGTTCCTGTGGCGAAAGGGTCCGGGGCCAAAGAGGGGTCCCAGGGAAGTGTCCGAGAGCTCCTGGGGCTCAGCGCGGAAATGGCCGAGAGGCATCAGAGGTCTGGGCCACCGGAGTCGGCGGGAGCCGTGCGTGCGGCGGTGGGGAGCTGGTCGTCGCAGGGGCGGAGGGCGGCCATGGAGGATTTCACCAGCGAGTTCTCCGCGAGCGCCGGCGGTGCCGAGGTGACCTTCGCTGGGGTCTTCGACTGCGGCGGAGGGGGAGTGGGATGCTGTTACGACTGGGTGAGTAGCGCAGCGAGCGTGGAGTCGAGGAGGAGCTGAGAGAGCAGGGAGGATGAGAGTCGAGGAGGAGGTGCAGGAGGAGAGGAGCAGGAGGAGGAGAGGAGCAGGAGAGGATGGAGGAAGAGGAGGAGGAGGAGTGAGGAGGAGGAGGAGGAGGAGGACGACGAGATGGAGGAGGAGGAGGAGGAGGAGCAGGAGGAGGAGGAGGAGGAGGAGGAGGGGGAGGAGGAGGAGGAGGAGGAGGGGGAGGAGGAGCTCTCCGCGGGCGCCGGCGGCCCCGAGGTGACCCTCGCCGGGGTCTTCGACGGCCACAACGGCGCGCGGGCTGCCGCCTTTCTGTCCCAGCGGCTCCTGCCCGAGGTGGCGTCGCAGCTGTCGGCAGCGGCGGCGGGCGCGGCGGCGGCGGCGGCGCCCGCCCTGACAGAGGAGAGGGCGCGCAGGGCCTGTGTGGAGGCCTTCAAGGCGGTCGAGATCGGAGGAGAAAGAACGGCACAGGCATAAACTCGGCTCGGGCAGCATACAGCGGCGAGCCCACGGGCTTCGAGAGACGAGTTTCGATGCTTGCTATACATATGTATATATATATATATATATGTATATGTGAATATATATATATATATATATATATATATATATATTATTCCCTTTCCTATAATTTTGCAATCCGGGGGGGTGGGACCCCCCCCCCCCCGGAAAATCTGACCCCCGGGATCTGGCGCTTTTGGGGCCCCCTGGACGCCTTGCAAGAGGTGCCCCGGGCCTTCCGGGCCTCCTGGACGCCCCTGCCGGGCCTTGCCAGCGGGCCCAAAGCGGTCAGGAGGGCGGCCGAACGGCCCCGCGAGAGCCCCACGCGGCCCCAGACAGCCCCAAGACGCCCGAAGACGACCCAAAGAAGACCCCTAAGAGGTTCTCCAAGTGCAAAAAACAACATTTTCCTTTCGTTTTTTTATTGAATTTTTGGACATTCGGTTCTTCGGTATTCCGTGCGTCCGAGTCCGCCGAAGAGGCCCCAAAAATCCTCCCACAACGGTGTCAAAGGGCTTCCAGACAGTCCAAAAGAGCCCCAATATGGTCCAACAGGGCCGCAAGATGGCCCCAAGAGAGCCCCGCTGACAGCCCCAGATGGCCCCAAGACGCCTCCCGAAGCACTCCAAATCGTGACCCGGTCGTTCAGGGAGACCGTGGTTGGTAGCAAGGTGGCCGCAAGAAGCCCCCAGAGGCCCCCAAAAGGCGCCCAGGAGGCCCCCAGAGGTCCCAAAAAAGCTTTTGAGAGGGGCCCAAGAACACCTCCAAAGAGGAGCCCCTGCAATAAAAACTGGGGATGAGGACAAGGAGTGGCTCGCAGACAAGGAAGATTACGAGTAAGAGGAGAGGAAGTATAAGGATAGTACATAACATTACTATAACGACGATGGCGCAAACGGCAACAATGAATCATCGCTATATTTGGTTCTCCTGCATGCCGAGCTTTAAGAACCAAGGTGCATGGCGCGAAGCGCCAATGCAGTCTTGTGTGTATCTATCTATCTATCTATCTATCTATCTATCTATCTATCTATCTATCTATCTATCTATCTATATACACGTTTTCGTGGGTTCTCGGCGGCGTTCCAGCCTCGGGATGCGTTGCGCCTCACCGAGAGCGTCCCGGGGGTGCCCAGGTCGTCCCGAATGGCCCCCGGATAGCCGAGTAATGGCCCGAAAACCAGAGGCATAGACATTTTCGGACAGGCGTCGGAAGCAATCAAGCAACGCTCACGCGCAACGCATGGTTTGACCCCCCCTCCCCCCGAATTCAATGTTGGTTTCTAATCTTCCGAGTTTGGGTGTCCAAGCGGTGATGCGTGACTGTGCCAACGTCGCATTGTAGAGCAGGGGGGAGTGTTGCTTATTTTGTCCCTCAACCGCAGGTGCGCGCCGATTTCTAGGAGCGGTTCGGCGGCGTGATCCAAACCCTACCTTCACCGATCGACGAGTCAGGCAACTCTTCGGAGTTCGTCGAACACGTGGCGAAATCAGGACCCTACCCCCGCCTTTTATCGATTCAGGACACAATCGATGGTTGGTGGGGGTAGGGTTCGGCGCCGCGCAAGGGAGGGGGGCCCGGCGCCGATCCAGGAAATCCGCGCGCAGCTCTGAAAGTCATAGTGGAGACCCATGCCAAGAAACACCCTGCTTGCCTCTAGGGTGCCCTGGGTTTCTTGGGTTTCGCTGACTTTGCTGTGGAAAGCGTGACGTTCCCACACCAAAAACCAATAGACGTCCTGGGGTCTCAGGGCTGGGTCTCCTGTGGAAGGTTTCTTGCGGTCGGGCCCCTGCTGTGTGGTGTGCAGCAGACATGTGCTCCCCCAAACCGACCGTGGCCGCTGCTAGGCAGGCGAACCGTGTCCTCAAGTGGACAGAACGCCCTCGGCGCCACCGACAGCGGGACCTGATAAAAATCGGGCAGGGACAGCCGCTGGCCTTTCGTCCCAATCTGGCGGCGCGCACGAGGCAGGGGGTACCGTCGACCCGTATAATAAGGAGAAGAAACAACACACAGACACAATTCATCGTCGACTCCCAGAAAGTACGGGGAAATATGGGAAGTGGGGGGGAAGACAAAATCCTGTTATTTGCGTGCGTGTGTGTATTTATTTGTGTGTCCCAGGGCCCCTTCAGTATAATACTAAGGATGTGGTCGGGCCCCTGCTGTATGTGAGTGCAGTTTGTTCTTCCTCTGCGAGAGCGAGCTGCTGCAGACGGCTGGCTCGAAGAGCTTCCGCGACGGGTCCACCGCCTGCGGCCGGTGCACTGCCAAGGGGGGTCACCACTCGGGGGGGGAGGGGGCACTTCCTCGAGGAAGCGCCGCTTCCTCGAGCGGCGCCGTTTCCTCCTCCTCCTCCTCCTCCTCCTCCTCCTCCTATTCCTCCTCCTCCTCTCCCTCCACCTCCTCCTCCTCCTCCTCCTCCTCCTCCCTCCTCCTCCTCCTCCTCCTCCTCCCCTCCTCCTCCTCCTCTTCCTCGCCTCGCTCCTCGCTTCCCTTCGCTCTCGCTTGTCGCTCCTCCTCCTTCTGCTCCTCGTCCATCCTCCTTCTCCTCTGCTGCTCCTCACTTCCCCCCCCCCCACCCTCCACTCCTCGCTCCTCCTCCTCCCTTCCTCCTGCTTCTCCTCCTCCCCTCCTCCTCCTCCTACCTCCTCTCTCTTCCTCCTCCGTCCTTCCTCTCTCCTCCTCTCTCCTCCCTCCTCCCCTCCTCCCTCCTCGCTCCTCGTCCTCGCTCCTCCTCCTCTCCTCCTCCTCGCTCCTCCTCGCTCCTCCTCCTCCTCCTTCTCCTCCTCCTCCTCCTCCTCCTCATCCTCCTCACTCTCACCCTCATCCTTGTTTCTTATCCTTGTTCCTTATTATTATATACCCCCACCTACCTCGTATTCCGGCCGATAGCGACCCAATCCGGGACCTCCCATCCGGACTTTAAAACATCGATACAAAGTGGCCGTTTTTCTTCTCAACATCGTCTTTCTTGTCGTCGACGATGCGAAAAGCGTGGCAGGAATGGGACGCGGCGCACATCGCGCGCGGCAGTCAATCTGAGCCCGCCCACCCTGACTGTAAAAAATCAAGACTAAGTCTTCGTGTTTTCCTCTCAGCATGGCCTGCCTTGTCGCC
>CAUYUJ010017957.1:19916-27416 GCA_963575745.1 Prorocentrum cordatum
AGTAGTAGTAGTAGTAGTGATAGTAGGAGTAGTTGTAGTGGTAGTACTAGTAGTAGTCGCAATAGTAGTAGTAGTGGTAGTAGTAGTAGTAGTAGTAGTAGTAGTAGTAGTGGTGGTGGTAGTAGTAGTAGTAGTAATAGTAGCAGTAGTAGTAGTAGTAGTAGTAGTAGTAGTAGTAGTAGTAGTCATCATGTTTTACCATTGTCCCGCCTTGGCAGTCGACCGCCCCATTTTGGTTCGGTGTACAGCCTCTCCCCCTCCCCTCTCTTCCTCGGCAGCTGTTTGGCTCGTGAGGTCTTGTTTCGCACAATCTCTCGAGCTGCACCTCCCGCGCCATCCTTCCGACCAAGTGATGGCGCCCAAGTTCTCGAAGCCCGCGCCGATGCCGTGGCCTGCCAAAACGCACGCCGACTCGCCCAGTCACGATGCGGCGCCTCTTCGCGAGGCGTTTGCGGCGAAAGCTAAGGCGAAGGCTGAGGCACGCGCGAAGGCCAGTGGTGCTACCGCGGCCGACGCGCCCACTTCCAAAGCAGGGCCAGCAGGTGGGCGTGTCGGAGAGCGAAGACGAGGGGTTCGACATAATGTCCGAGGCGGCGACCTTTCAGACGGCGCCGACACTGCCCACGGGATCAGTGACGCCTGCCGAGGACGCCGACGGAGGCGGCGGTACGGGGGCCGCCCCCAGCGCCGCCGCCTCCGATGGCGCCTCGGAGGGAGGCCCCACGGCGACGGCTGAGGCGCCCGCTGAGGCCTCAGCGATGCCCACGTCGGCGGTGGTGCCAGCGACGACGGCCGCCCTGGCAGCGGCGGCCACCTACGCCAATTTCACCGCGGAGCAGCGCCGTGGGTTGGACGCGACCCTCGCGCTCCGCGACCTCCAGCCGCGGGGGCAGGCCGCGGGCGGCCGCGGCGGCCGAGGTGCGCGCAGCGACGCCGGCGGCGGTCGCCCCGTGGACGATGGGACCGCCAGCGAGGCCCCGAGCGCAGCGACCGCGGGTGCCCTCAGCGGTCATGGTGGCAAACGCCACCGCCGACGCAGCAACGAAGCTGTCTACGGCCAGGCCCCCCAGCCGAGCGGCGGCACACCTGCCGTGCTCGAAGACGCCGAGATGATGGCGGAGGGGGACTACGCCGAGGCGGGCTACGTCCACTGCATGGGTGCGTGCTGGGTCCCGCCGCAGCGCCTGGGCTGGTGTCGGAGGTGCGCTGAGCTGGGCGACTGGGAGATCATGGCGGTGGAGTACGTGGACGAGCTCAGTTGCGGTGAGATGCGCCGCTATGCCGAGGCCGAAGAGCGCAACCAGCAATGCCCCGAGCTGAGGAGGGGAAAGGGGGGCCAACACAAGCTATACACGTGCTCGCGCTGCGTGGCGACGACGCAGAACATCGCAGAGCACGAGGCCGTGACGCGCGCAGCGCGCTCGAACAAGGGCGCTGGCTCCATCGACCGCGCCGCCAAGCGAGTGGCGAAGTTCCGCGCGAGCTTCGACTACATCAAGGAGGGCATGGACGTGCTGGCGGGGTTCGCGCTTTCCGAGGAAGGCCTGCTTGCCCTGCGGAGGCCCACGGAGGGCGCAGGGGTGGGCATCGATCCCGAGAGCACGGGCGCCCCCCCCCAGCCACGGAAGCGGTGGCGGAGGAGGTCGGCCGTCCGATGGCGATGGAGGTGGGGGTGGTGCCAGGGCCGCCCCGCGCGCCACCCCCACCTCTCGAGGACGGACCTCCCTGCGACGAGGAGAACGACCCCCAGCCCGACATCGACGCTGATAACCAGGAGCACCAGCTGACCGACGTCAAGACCGCGGAGGAGGTCACGGACATCGAGCCCCTGCTGCGGCTCGGCCTCTCCAAGAAATCGCTGAAGCGTATGGCGCGGGCCTATGGCGTCCTCAAATTCGAGACCATGCGTACCCACATGCTGGGGGGCCTGGGGCCCATCCTGGAGAAGCAGGAGGACATGGTGAGGGGCGCAGAGGCGCAGAACGGAGTCCAGAAGTGGCTCGACGCGCTGAATGAGGAGGCAGAGGAGGATGTGGGAAGGCTGAAGAAGGGCGTCCTGGAAGCCTCGGGGATCGCGGACGCACACCTGGGACACAAACGTGCCTGGAAGGAGGAGTGCCAGGGCAAACGCCGCGGACCAGGAGGTCTACCGCCGCATGGGCGACAACGCGGACCAGTTCTACCGTGGCAAGGGCTTCGCGTTCAACATGTACTACACGTGCTCGGCCAACAAGACCTGGGACACCCCCAGGGGACGTTGCTCGGTGATCCGCTCGGATCGCTGGACGCAACTGCTCACCTGCGCGCAGGAGGCGGCGGGGGAGACGGGCCAGCGCTGGTGCTGCCACTGTGGTGCGCGCTACTCGACCTCCTACGGCGTCTGCATCGAGTTGATAGAGGAGGAGCTGAACCCGCCACGTGCGTACTACATGCACGCGGAACACCCCGAGGAGGACATCCGCGACTTGAAGGCCCTGCTGCGCTACGACAAGCTCAAGAAGGAGGAGATACCTGTGTTCAGCGCGGTGGACCTCCTGCAGTACCTGCCCAAGGTCGAGCCGCTGGCAGTGGGCACCGTCTTCAAGCGCTACGCTCCGCACCAGCCGCAGTGGGAGGGCCACTATGCGCTGATGGAGGGGCTCTCCTGGGAGAGCCTGACCGAATTCAAGTGGGCCGACCTGTGCGCGCAGGTCGCCTGGGGACTGAACGACCCAGAGTGGGCGGGCCACAGCAAGAAGTCGCGGAATAAGGCCAAGAGGGAGCGCCTGAAGATGGCGTGCAGGGAGCTGGCGCTCTACGAGCGCCGCCGCAACCTGCGGGAGGACAGCCTCGCGGGCGGCGGGGGTGGCACAGGGGTCGCCCCGCGCGCCACCCCCGCCCGCACCGCCAGCGCCCCTCCAGCGGGGGGGGCCCGCGGCAGCCAGGACCCGCCACCACCGCCTGTCGGAGCCCCGCCAGCGGCCATCATGGCCCCTCCGCCGCCGCCGCTGACGGCTCCCACAGCGGCGCCGCCGCCGCCGACGGACCCGCCGCCGCAGACGGACCCGCTCCCGCAGCAGATCCCAAATGCGGCAGCCCTGAACGTGGCCCTCGGTGAAGATCTCGAGCGCCAGATCTTTGGGCCCTCAGGGCAGGCGGGCGGCAGTGGCGACCTCGGGGGGGAAGCGCAGGCGCTGCCGTCGCAGGTCTTCGCAGCCATTGCGCAGGGAGCAGGCCAGCCTGCCTGAATGATGGAGCCCTGCAGGTGCCAGGCCCTCGGCAGGCCACGTGAGTCCATGCCGAGATTTCTTGCCTGCCACTTTCAGTAGTGCGGCGTGCCCACAGTGGCACCCCGCTCGCGTGGCAGCACCTGTGGCTTTGCCTCTGCTCGGCGTGCGGTCACCCGTGCGCCTAGCTACTCTGGCCCGCCAGCTGGCTTGCCATCTTGGCCTCCTCTCACGCTCACTTGCGCTCGTGGGCCTCGCTGGCGGTGCTGGGGCCGCCCCGCGTGCTGCCGCGTCGCCGTTGGGCGCCTTGCCATTTTGGCTTGCCATCCTGGCCTCCTCTCGCGCCTTCTTGCGCAATTTGGCCTCGATGGCGGTACTGGGGTCGCCCCGTGTGCTGCTGCGCCGCCGCCGGCGCTTCACTTTGGGCCGCAGGGGCCAGCTGCCCTCGGCCAAGCGCCTGCCGCTGCATGCACGTCAGACCCGCCCTTGGCTTGCCATCCTGGCCTCTTCTCGCGTCTTCTTGCGCTAGTTGGCCTGGGTGGCGGCACTGGGGTCGCCCCGTGTGCTGCTGCGCCGCCGCTGGCGCTTCACTTTGGGCCGTGGGGGCCAGCTGCCCTCGGACATGCGCCCGGCGCTGCAAGCACGTCAGACACGCCCTTTCACCTAGAAGAGGTGCCCGTTACACACTGGCAATGAGGCAGCCACAAGGGCGCTCTTCCCGAGGTGGTTGAGCCGCGGTGATGTGGTGCACGAGACCGCCAGTAGTAGTAGTAGTAGTAGTAGTAGTAGTAGTAGTAGTAGTAGTAGTAGTAGTAGTAGTAGTAGTAGTGGTAGTAGTAGTAGTAGTAGTAGTATTACTAGTAGTAGTAGTAGTAGTAGTAGTAGTAGTAGTAGTGGTAGTAGTAGTAGTAGTAGTAGTAGTAGTCGTAGTAGTAGTAGTAGTAGTAGTAGTAGTGGTCGTAGTAGTAGAAATCGTAGTAATCGTAGAAATCGTAGTAGTAGTGGTAGTAGTAGTAGTAGTAGTAGTAGTAGTAGTAGTAGTAGTGGCAACCGCAGTAGTATCAGTAGTAGTAGTAGGAGGAGGACGAGGAGGAGGAGGAGGAGGAAGAGGAGGAGGAGGAGGAGGAGTCGCAGCCGTAGAAGTAGTAGTAGTAGTAGTAGTAGTAGTAGTCGTAGTAGTAGTAGTAGTAGTAGTAGGAGTAGTAGTAGGAGTAGTAGTAGTAGTAGTCGTAGTCGTACTTGTAATCGTAGTAGTAGCAGTAGTAGTAAGTAGTAAATAGTAGTAGCACTAGTAGTAGTCGTAGTAGTAGTAGCAGTAGCAGTAGTAGTAGTAGTAGTAGTAGTAGTAGTAGTAGTTAGTAGCAGTACTAGTAGTAGTAGTAGTAGCAGTAGTAGTAGTAATAGTAGTAGTGTTAGTAGTAGTAGTCGTAGTAGTAGTAGTTGTAGTAGTAGTAGTAGTAGCAGTTGTTGTTGTAGTTGTAGTTGTAGGTGTAGTTGTAGTTGTAGTTGTAGTCGTAGTAGTAGTAGTCGTAGTAGCAGTAGTAGTAGTATGTAAGAGTAGTAGTAGTAGTAGTAGTCGTAGTAGTAGTAGTGAGTAGTAGTAGTATAGTAGTAGGGTAGGGTAGTGGGTAGTAGTAGTAGTAGTAGTAGTTAGGTAGTGTAGTAGTAGTAGTAGTAGTAGTAGTGGTGGTAGTAGCAGTAGTAGTAGTAGTAGTAGTAGTCGTAGTAGTCGTAGTAGTCGTCGTAGTCGTCGTAGTCGTAGTAGTAGTAGTAGTAGTAGTAGTAGTAGTAGTAGTAGTAGTAGTAGTAGTAGAAGTAGAAGTAGTAGTAGTAGGAGTAGTAGTACGAGTAATCGTAGAAGTAGTAGTAATAGTATTAGTAGTAGTAGTAGTAGTAGTCGTAGTGGTAGTAGTTGTAGCTGCACCTCCCGTGCCATCCTTCCGACCAAGCGATGGCGCCCAAGTTCTCGATGCCCGCGCCGATGCCGTGGCCTGCAGTGACGCATGCCGACTCGCCCAGTCACGATGCGGCGCCTCTTCGCGAGGCGTTGGCGGCGAAGGTTAAGGCGAATGCCGAGGCGCGCGCGAAGGCCAGCGGCGCGACCGCGGCCGACGCGCCCACCCCCAAAGCGAGGCTTGCGCAGCGCCCTGGCCAGCAGGTGAGCGCGTCGGAGAGCGAAGATGCCTCGGGCGAGGGGTTCGACGTGATGTCTGAGGCGGCGACCTTTCGGACGGCGCCGACGCTGCCCACGGGGTCAGTGACGCCTGCCGAGGGCGCCGACGGAGGCAGCGGCGCGGGGGCCGCCCCCAGCGCCGCTGCCTCCGAAGGTGCCTCGGACGGAGGCCCCACGGCGGCGGCCGAGGCGCCTGCTGAGGCCTCCGCGATGCCCACGTCGGCGGTGGTGCCAGTGACGAGGGCTGCCCTGGCAGCGGCAGCCACCTACTCCAACTTCACCACGGAGCAGCGCCGCGGGTTGGACACGATCGCCCTCGCGCTCCACAACCTCCAGCTGCGGGAACAGGCCGTAAGCGGCCGCGGTGGCCGAGGTGCGCGCAGCGACGCCGATGGCGGCCGCTCCGTGGACGATGAGACCGCCAGTGAGGCCCCGAGTGCAGCGACCACGGGCGTCCTCAGCGGTCATGGAGGCAAGCGCCACCGCCGACGCAGCAACAAGGCCGCCTACGGCCAAGCCCCCCCGCCGAGCGGCGGCACACCTGCCGCGCTCGAGGACGCCGAGATGATGGCGGACGAGGACTGCGCCAAGGCGGGCTACGTCCACTGCGCGGGTGCGCACTGGGTCCCGCCGCAGCGCCTGGGCTGGCGTCGGGTGTGCTCAGCGCTGGACGACTGGAAGATCATGACGGTGGAGTACGTGGACGAGCTCAGTTGTGGTGAGATGCGCCGCTACGCCGAGGCTTCAGAGCGCAACCCGCAATGCCCCGAGCTGCGGAAGGGGGCTCAGGGCCAATACAAGCTATACACGTGCTCGCAATGCGTGGTGGCGACGCAGAACATCACCGAGCACGAGGCCGTGACGCGCGCAGCGCGCATGAACAAGGGCGCTCGCTCCATCGACCACGCCGCCAAGCGAGTGGCGAAGTTCCGCGCGTGCTTCGACCGCATCAAGGAGGGCATGGACGTGCTGGTGGGGTTCGCGCTCTCCGACGACGGCTTGCTTGCCCTGCGGAGGTCAACGGGGGGCGTCGGGGTGGGCATCGATCCCGAGAGCACGGGCGCCCCCCCAGTCACGGAAACGGTGGCGGAGGAGGTCGGTCGCCCGATGGCGGTGGGGGCGGTGCCGGGGCCGCCCCGCGCGCCACCTCCACCCCTCGAGGATGGACCTGGCCCCGCAGACCCTGCGCGTGGCGATGAGAGCGACCCCCCGCCCGACAGCGATGCTGAAGACCAGGAGCACCAGCTGACCAACGTCAAGACCGCGGAGGAGGTCACGGATATCGAGCCCCTGCTGCGGCTCGGCCTCTCCAAGAAATCACTGAAGCGTATGGCGCGGGCCTGTGGTGTCCTCAAATTCGAGACCATGCGCGCCCGCGTGCTGGGAGGCCTGGGGCCCATCCTGGAGAAGAAGGAGGACATGGTAAGGGGCGCAGAGGCGCAGGACGGGGCCCAGAAGTGGCTCGACGCGCTGAATGCGGAGGCAGAGGATGATGTGGGAAGGTTGAAGAAGGGCCTCCTGGAAGCCTCGGGGGTCGCGGACGCACACCTGGGACACAAACGTGCCTGGAAGGAGGAGTGCCAGGGCAACGCCATGGCGCAGGGGGCCTACCGACGCATGGGCGACTACACGGACCAGTTCTACCGTGACAAGGGCTTCATGTTTAACATGTACTACAAGTGCTCGGCCAACAAGACCTGGGACAATCCCAGGGGATGCTGCTCGGTGATCCGCTCGGATCGCCGGACACAACTGCTCGCCTGCGCGCAGGAGGCGGCGGGGGAGACAGGCCAGCGCTGGCATTGCCACTGTGGGGCGCGCTACGCGACCTCCTACGGGGCCTGCGTCGAGTTGATAGAGGAAGAGCAGAGCCCGCCACGTGCGCATTACACGCACGCGGAACACCTCGAGGAGGACATCCGCGACTTGAAGGCCCTGCTGCGTTACGACGAGCTCAAGAAGGAGGGGGTAGCGGTGATCAGCGCTGTGGACCTCCTGCAGCACCCGACCAAGGTCGAGCCGCTGGCGGTGGGCACCGTCTTCAAGCGCCACGCTCCACAGCAGCCGCAGTGGGAGGGCCACTACGCGCTGATGGATGGGCCCTCCTGGGATTCCTGACCG
>CAUYUJ010017957.1:37416-44916 GCA_963575745.1 Prorocentrum cordatum
CGGCATGGTGAGCATAGGCGAGAACATGATTCTTAGCTTGAAAGCCGTGCCGTGCGATACCCCTGTTCTTGTTGTTGGCTTAGGTGGCAACGTTTGCTCGAGATTCCTGGAGCCCGGTGGACCTATCTGCGTCGAGGTCTTCAGAGAGTCAGCCACTTCTGAGGACGAGGTGGCCTGGGGGTCGCACGAATATTGGGCGGTAGTTTTCCGCAAGCATGTAGTGTTGACCCTGGTTGCCATGAGCAAGACGGCGAGATGGGCTGCGTACACTGATCCAGACATTGTCTATCTGAACTGCCCGACGGACTACCTGGTCAATGTCTCCGCTGGGAAGGCCCAGACCATATCTGGAACATTCGACGAGTATGACATCGTCTTCTCACCGAATAACATGCTGTCTAAAGAGGCCACGACTGTAGACGACGTAGCAGAGACATACGCGACACGCGGCATGAAGGATATCTTGGTCGGTCCTGAGAAGCGCCGTGCCGACATCAACACAGGCCTTTTTGTGATGCGCATGTCGCCCATGGTGGAGGACCTGATGTTAACGACCATGCGAATCTTCAAGGACCAGGAGTTTGTGCACGGCCACTACCAGCAGTACTCCCTGGTCCAGGCGCTGGACCAGCTGCCAGGCGTCCGCGTCGGCGTCGCGGGGAGCGACCGGCTCACGAACGGCAACGTCTTCTGGGGCCACCGCGAGCTGCTCAAGGCGTCGGACGTGATCTCCGTGCACGCCAACTGGATGACGTCCACGATGAAGGTCCCGTGCCTGAAGGAGGCGGGCCTCTGGATCGACAAGGGCGCCCCGAAGAGGCTCACGTTCCAGCCGCCGACGCCCGGCCGGCCAGAGGGCATGCTGGACTCCAGGGGCGCCACGATCGAGATCTGCGGCGCCGACGCCGTGGCGGCCGCGCCTGCCCCCAAGCCCAACCCGCCGAGGCCGGCGCCCCAAAAGGAGGGGGAGGGGCCCACCAGGCCGACTGAGCCAGGGTGTTACGTCTGGCTGCCCAGCGGATGTCCGAACCACAAGTACAACGCCAAGGACTTCTGGCGCAAGAGGGAGGACGCCAACGTCCGCAGCCTGTGCCTAGTCGACGTGAAGGAGATGCTGGACGCGTGGTGCGGCTACACGGACGCCCAGATGTTGTTCATCGCCCCCCCGCCGCCTACCCCGCCAGCCCCGAAGGGCCACGGGTGCTACATCTACATGCCGAGTGGCTGCGAGAAGCGCATGTTCAAGACGCCGATCTGGAGGGAGCTCTCCTCGGCTACCTATCCCAACAGAGACACGTGCCAGGGGAAGGCTGCCGCCGCGCACGACAGGTGGTGCGACGTGGACGATGCCGTGGCCCTGTGGGTGGAGTAGGGCAGTCGGATGGTCTCTTCTTTGCTTCGGGCGCAGTATCGAGTCCGCATCCGCCGCTTGCGCCGCTGCGTGGTCTCACGCCGCACCTCGGGCCCCCTTGGAAGTGCAGTAGATGCTTTCCAATGGGAGTTCTCAGGGGTTGGTGGACTGTCTGGCAGAGTGGCGGCAGCAGCTGGGGCTGTATCGTTTTTCTGGGTCTCTGTGCGGGACTTTGATCGAGCTCGGGTCGTTCTTGGGGCTGTCTTCAGTCGCCGTGTGTTCTCTCAGGCGGTCCCCAACGAGCTTCTCTGACGCTCCCAAGGAGCCTCTCATAGGCCGTCACGGAGCTTCTCCGAGGCTCTCAAGAAGCCTTTCAGAGGTTGTCGAGAAACCTCTCTGAAGGTCTCAAGAAACTCGTCAGAGACGCCAGCTGGGGAATCAACTCGCATGTCGGGAGAGAGCCCCCAACTTCTCACCGTCTAGCGGGGGAGTTCCCCGTCCAACCGGGGAATACTTGACCTGACTGGGGAATGGCATATACGCTCGTCTGGGGGGGTGGGCCGATGCGATTGGCAATGTGCATAGGGCGCCTACGCAAGTGGGCGCGAACTCCCGATGCGTTCGGCCAGGGGTCGTCGGGCGGGTCTGTCCCGTGCGATTGGCAATTTGCATAGGCCGCCAATGCAAACTCGGCCTCGGGAACGCACGGGGGGTCGGCCCGTTCCAGTAGTCATTTGTATTGGGCGCCCATGCAAATGGCACCCGAACTCCGTTTTCACTCAGACACGCGATTTGGGGCTTGGTTTGGGGGGACTAGGGACTAGGGGAATAATCTCACACGCCTAGAGACCTCCAATGGGCCGGCGAATGTTCATTACCTATGATCAGCTGCTTGAGCTGACAGTTTTAAATTCGCCGCTTGAGGCAGTAGGATCGCGCGTTCGCAGCGCCGTGGGTATTGGCCTTGTCGCGCTTCCCAAAAAAGCTCTTGTGCTTGAGCTGCTCTCTTCTCGTTTGTCGTTGTTGCGTTGAGTTTCGCATCGTGGAACTTGTTGAGCCAGAGGTTCCGAGGTCCCGAGGAGGATGATGACTGGATGATGCATGGGATGGTGCAAATTGCCTAGCCAGGCGGGGCGGGCGCTTTCTGGCCATACTGCTTGGTAGACGATGCACATACTCCTTATGATCTGGTCCGACGCGCGCCTCCCGGGAGCATACGTCGTACTATCCTCAGATAGGCCCGGAGGAAGCTCCGCATTGGTGGCTCGCTCGCTCGCTCGCACGACGCCGCACCTGTCGGGTGCGGCAGAGAGGGGGGGGTGATGACCAGGGGGTGGGTGGATACAATGATTGCCGGGGCCATGCTACCTCCCCAGATTTCATGGCGCCCCTTCCTATCTCAATACGTCCCAGGCCCCCCCCCCTGGGCCGCGCACATGCCGCTGGCCATGATTTGCGCCCCCCCCCCCCTTTGACGCCCCCCTCGTGGACACCCCCGAACATGGGCGGAAGCTGCACACCCTGACGAGGACGCCCCGCGCCTCCAGTTAGGCGTCCGCTCTCCGGCGGGCGGGCGCCCGCCGCCGCGCGCGCGGTCTGGCGCCCCGCTGCTGCCGCCGTTGCTCCTGCTGCCGCTGCTGCTGCTCTTCCTCGGGGGCGCCGCGAGGGGCGTTGTGGCATGAGGAGGAGGAGGAGGAGGAGGAGCAGTAGTAGTAGTAGTAGTAGTAGTAGTAGTAGTAGTAGGAGTAGTAGTAGTAGTAGTAGTAGTAGTAGTAGTAGGAGTAGTAGTAGTAGTAGTAGTAGTAGTAGTATTAGTAGTAGTATATTAGTAGTAGTATTAGTAGTAGTAAGTAGTAGTAGTAGTAGTAGTAGTAGTAGTAGTAGTAGTAGGTAGTAGTAGTAGTAGTAGTAGTAGTAGTTAGTAAGTAGTAGTAGTAGTAGTAGTAGTAGTAGTAGTAGTAGTAGGAGTAGGTAGTAGTAGTAGTAGTAGGAGTAATATTAGTAGTAGTAGTATTAGTAGTAGTAGTAGTAGGAGTAGGAGTAGTAGTAGTAGTAGTAGTAGTAGTAGTAGTAGTAGTAGTAGTAGTAGTAGTAGTAGTAGTAGTAGTAGTAGTAGTGTAGTAGTAGTAGTAGTAGTAGTAGTAGTAGTAGTAGTAGTAGTAGTTAGTAGTAGTAGTAGTAGTAGTAGTAGTAGTAGTAGTAGTAGTAGTAGTAGTAGTAGTAGTAGTAGTAGTAGTAGTAGTAGTAGTAGTAGTAGGAGTAGTAGTAGTAGTAGTAGTAGTAGTAGTAGTAGTAGTAGTAGTAGTAGTAGTAGTAGTAGTAGTAGTAGTAGTAGTAGTAGTAGTAGTAGTAGTAGTAGTAGTAGTAGTAGTAGTAGTAGTAGTAGTAGTAGTAGTAGTAGTAGTAGTAGTAGTAGTAGTAGTAGTAGTAGTAGTAGTAGTAGTAGTAGTAGTAGTAGTAGTAGTAGTAGTAGTAGGAGTAGTAGGAGTAGTAGTATAGTAGTAGTAGTAGTAGTAGGAGTAGTAGTAGTAGTAGGAGTAGGAGTAGTAGTAGTAGTAGGACAGTAGTAGTAGTAGTAGTAGTAGTCAGTAGTAGTAGAGTAGTAGTAGGAGTAGGAGTAGGAGTAGGAGTAGTAGTAGTAGTAAGTAGGAGGTAGTAGTAGGAGTAGGAGTAGTAGTAGTAGTAGTAGTAGGAGTAGTAGTAGTAGTAGGAGTAGGAGTAGGAGTAGTAGTAGTAGTAGTAGTAGTAGTAGTAGTAGTAGTAGTAGTAGTAGTAGTAGTAGTAGTAGAGTAGTAGTAGTAGTAGTAGTAGTAGTAGTCGTAGTAGTAGTAGTAGTAGTAGTAGTAGTAGTAGTAGTAGTAGTAGTAGTAGTAGTAGTAGTAGTATTAGTAGTAGTAGTAGTAGTTGTAGTAGTAGTAGTAGTAGTAGTAGGAGTAGTAACGATGAGTAGGAAGAGGAGGATGAGGGCGAGGAGGAGGAGGAGGAGGAGGAGGAGGGGGGAAAGGGAGAAGGAGGAGGAGAGATGCATTCAGCGGAAGAGAAGGCAGGAAGGAGGACAGGACAGGGAGCTTTTGGAAAACAAGAACCCCAGGACCACAGTGCAGGCCTCATGTCGGTCCGATCGATCCGATTCGACATCCATGTTTGGCCCGCTCGATTCGAATCGGTTCCGATGTTCTGGCGACCCGGGGCGGCCCGATGTTTACATGGCGGTGTCGTGCATCCCGGCGCGGTCGATTTGGTTCGGTTGCGACGCCGTGCCGCTGCGGGCCAACCATCGACGCACGCTCCGATTCGATCCAATCTTCCGATCTGACGCTGACCGTTCTTGCCCTGGCGCTTTTTGTCTTTTTGTCGCAGGCCTACAGGTTGACACCAACACCAATATCGGCGGTGTGCTTCCACCGAGGGAACAAGATTTCGATCTCGGTGATGGTGGTAATATTCTGGCTTCCAAGGTGACCGAAGTATTACCACCAACACCGAAGTCTAGGATAATCTTCCCCCTGTGGAGGCAACCCCCTGTGTTGGTGTTGGTGCCCATTTCCAGGCCTCCAATTTTGGGGTCTTCTGGAGGCTTCTCGTCGCCTCGGCTGGACTCGCATCGAAAAACGGGTCAAGAGATGGACCGCGGGAGGGGTTCTGGGGACGGATCTCGAGCGGACTCGAGTGAGGAGAAGCAAACAGCAAGCAACACACATGAACTTTGGGAGGTCCGCTGAGCTCCGAACGTGCGCGTATGCCGCTCGATTGCTCTTCCCCAAAGGATAGAGGGCGCCGAGCGGGCTCGCATCGAGGAGGCTGGCGGGAGACTCCTCTTCAAGGACCCCCATAGGGGAGAGCCAGCATGCTGCCATGCTCTTGGCATCGCTCGGAAGTGTGCATTTTTAATTCGGCGAGGACCATCGAGGAGCATCCTTCATCATTTGGCGAAACAACCACGCACGAAACCGAAAAAAACACAGGGAATGGACGTCCGAGCGATTGCCAGTGGTCGCGGGAGGCAGCGGCACCGGTGCCGCTGCTCGCCCTGGAGCGCCCTCGCCGCCACGGCGGGACCCTCCCCGACATCCTGGCCCGAACGCCTCTCAGGAGAGGCCCGGGGAGCATCCACGCGCCCAGACCCCTTCGAGCCATGAAAGAATCACGACGCCAGGTTTTTCGCTGTTTTCGGCCTCTGGGGGCCCTTAACCGGCCCCGGGGACCGTCACGAAACGACTCGGGAGGAAGAACCGGTCCCGGCGAAGAGGTCTGGACCTTTGGGGGTCGCGCAATGAAAAAATCATGACGGCGGGGGTCTGGGCGAAGGGATCGGTCCAGTTCGGTTCGGTCCAGTTCTGCAGCCGGTTTGGTTCTGCTTGGCCAGTTCGGTTTTTTGACACCGGTTCGGTTTCGGCGGGTTCGCTTTGGGTCTGGCTCCGGTTCGGTTCGGTCCCACTGGTTCGGTCCCACCGGTTCAATTCGGTTCGGTTCCACCCTCGGTTCGGTCCCACCGGTTCGGTCCAGTTCAGTTCGGTTTTTTATTATTCTTGTTATGGTCTGGCTCGGTTCGCTTCGGTCACGGTTCTCGGTTCCACCTCCTCCTCTTCCTCCTACTCCTCCTCCTCGGGTCGCCTACGGCCCCGGGGGAAACCGTGCAGGACGAGGAGAAATCAGGGGCAAGGATAGGGGGGGGAATAGGCATAGGGGGGATGCATCGACCCCCAATCGCCCCCTAATCGCCGATAGGGTTAAGTTGGGCATGTCCGTCTACAGGAGGAATTTTCAAACATTGTTTTTTACAAAAGCATAGACTGGGGACGATGGTTTAACCATTTTTGAAATATTTTTGGAATCTTTCTCCAATCAGAGCTTGCTTCTGTAGGGGTCCTAGCGGCTCTAGCGGATTCATATGGTTAGGTTAGTTGCGTCGCCATTTTTGGCGGCACGCCTGGGAGCTGCGTCGCCGATTTCAGCGGCCCGCCCGGGTACCCGCAGGTGCCCGTGCGCCCCATAGCCATATAGCCCCATCGCCCCATACCCGTATAGCACTATGGCCTTATAGCCCAATAGCCCTACAGCCCTGTAGCCCAATAGCCCCATAGCCCTACAGCCCTACAGCCCTATAGCCCTATAGCCCTATAGCCCCATGACCCTATAGCCCGATAGCCCTATAGCCCTATAACCCTATAGCCCTATAGCCCCATAACCGTATAGCCCTCTAGCCCTGTAGCCCTATAGCCCTATAGTCCTATAGCTCTATAGCCCAATAACCCTACAGCCCTATAACCCTATAGCCTTACAGCCCCATAGCCGTGTAGCCCTATAGCTCTATAACCCTATAGCTCTATAGCCGCATAGCCGTATAGCCCTATAGCCCTAGCCCTATGGCCCTATAGCCCTATAGCCCTATAGCCCTATAGCCCTATAGCCCTAGCCCTAAAGCTATATATCGCCGTATAGCCCCATAGCCATATAGCCCCATAACCCCATAGCTCCATAGCCCTACAGCCCTATACCCCCATAGCCCTATAGCCCTAGCTCCATAGTCCAATAGCCCTGTAGCTCGATAGCCCTGTAGCCCCATAGCTTTACAGCCCTAATAGGCCTAGTAGACCTAATAGACCTCATAGACCTTCCAAAGTATTACCTTTGCGTCCTCACCTCCGTCGCCGTCGTCGTCCAAGAGGCGCAACATCAAATCATGTCCTGGTAAAACAACAAAGACTCTGATTGGGTTTTTCTATGGTCTAACCTTTCTCATTTTTTATTTTTCGCCCAAAATCCGCCTGTAGGAGGACATGCCCGACCTAAGCACAGGGGGGGATGCATCGACCCCCAATCGCCCATTGATAGCCGATAGGGGCCCGATAGCCCCAACCCGCCCAGGAAGGTGCGGATTCACGATCAGGGGCGCCGTTCTATCGGCGATGTATCGCCGATTACAGGTCGATGCATCCCTCCCTATGCCAGTCCCCCATTGTCGTTGCCCCCAATAAATCCGTTCCAGAGCGTTCCGGAACGCTCGAGCGCTCTGAGAGGGCCGCGGCGCCCGAGACGCCCTCCAGAGCCGCCGGACCTGAGAGATTCCCGATTGTATCCTCACCCGATGTTATTCTCGTCTTGGCTTCGTCTTACTCATTGCCCCATCCAGTCGGCTGCACCCCAAT
>CAUYUJ010017957.1:47416-62711 GCA_963575745.1 Prorocentrum cordatum
GAGGAGGAGAGAGGGAGAGGACCAGGGAGGAGGAGGAGAGGCGGAGGAGGAGGAGGAGGAGGAGGAGGAGGAGGGGAGGGGGGGGGGAGGGGGAGGGGCAGGGGCAGGGGCAGGGGCAAGGGGGAGGGGGAGGGAGGAGGAGGAGGAGGAGGAGGAGGAGGAGGAGGAGGAGGAGGAGGAGGAGGAGAAGGAGGAGGAGGACGGGTCGCCTAAGCCCTTCGGAGCGGCCCTCCATCCAGGACTGCTGGCGCGTGGTGGCCGGCAGCATGGCGATCATGGTCAGCCGCTCGTTCGGCGACCTGCAGTTCAAGCGCGGCGGCACGCTCAGGGGGGCAGCGAGAGGGGGCCGGCCGCATCAGCATCGGAGAAGGATGAAGTCGGGCACGTCCCTCTGCAGGAGGAATATATAGTCAAAAGTAGTTCAAAAATAGTCTGGGGACAATGTTTCGATTATTTGTTTTGGCTACGTCTTAGTATTGCTGGACTATTTTTCAGTTTGTCCTCCCAAATCCGCCTGTAGGAGGACATGCCCGACCCAAGAGAAGGATCGAGTCTTTGTTTACCTTCCGGGCCACGACGCGGGTTATGCTCCCCTCTCTCCCCCCCCCACCCCCAAGGACGTGACGCTCCTCCCCGCCCAGCGCGTCCCCAGCGCTGCTGCAGAGCGTCCCAGAGCGTCCGGCACCACCGTCTGTCACGGCGGGGGGCGTGGCGCTGTGTCGTGCGCCCCCCGCCCCCCTTCCCCCACCAACGCCCGCCATCGCTGCGAGTGACGAAACGCCCTCGAGGAGAAACGGCATGCACATCATTGCTCGGAGCTCCTCGCGGATCTCTTGGATCGGCGCTGGGCCCCTCTGGCGGCGCCTCGGGCGCCGCCCCTGGCGCGCTCCGCGCGCCAGGGAATGGGGCCCAGCGCCAATCTTAGAGGTCCGCGCGGACCTCCGAACAGTTATGCTTATGCCGCCGTTTGTTCCTCTAGAGGGGGCGGCCCTTCCGAGGAGGCGGCGGGGCTTCTGAGAAGCCCCCTGTGGCCTTCTGAGGAGCCGCCCGTGTCCTGCGAAGAAGGCTCCAGAAGCTGCCCAGGAGGCCAGAGGCCTTCGGACCCTCTTGCTGGTGGTTTTCAGAGCACAGCTCGCGACGCTGGCGGCCCTTCGTGACCATCTGGGGGCACCCCCTGGAACGCGCTCTCGGCCAGACGCAGCCGCTGGGACGCATCCCAGGGCTGGACCTGAGCGCTGTTTTGCTGAGCTTCGGCTGTGCCTTGTTCTTCGTGGTGGCAGGGAGGTACGGGACAACAGGCAGAGCAAAACGAAAAGCCGAGCGAAAGCAAAACGAGAAACAACGTTTAGGTCCAGCCCTGACGCATCCCGTCACCACCCACCAAACCACCCCAACCCAACCCGAAGGCCTCATTTTGCCCTCCATTTCCAGTGCGGGGATGGGGTGGGGGAACGTTGAAAAAACCCATGGGACCCGTACCCCCCCCCCCCAACCCGAAAGTCGGGTCACGTTCGGGTTTTCGGGGTGGGCTGGGGTGGTCTGGCAGGTAGGCATCCTGAGGCGCGAGAGTGTCCAAGGGCGAACGGGAGAACTTCCCCAGGCCTCCGAAGCCCCAGCGAATCGTGGCCGTCTCCCCCCCCCCAGCGCGCGGCCGGCCAGCACGGCAGCAAGCTCCCCCGGGGCGAGGCCCTGATTCTGTGCACCCCGAGCGTCACGCTACACGCGCTTGTCGGCGACCACGAAGGGTCCCCGGACTCCAGATCCGCCCTGCTTTGGCTTTTTTTCCAGCTTAAAATTGCATCGGAAGTCCACCTGTAAGAGGCCGAAAAAGTAGGGCGGAAATTTCAGCACCCAACATAAAGCAGGGCGGGAATCCACATAAGTAGGGCGGAAACAGCAACAGAAAAGTAGGGCGGAAATTGGCATCAGCGGGGCCTGAAAAGTAAGGCGGAAACTCCAAGCCCTACTTACGAATTTCCCCAAAGTAGGGCGGAGCCGGAGTCAGGGTCTGGTTGCCCCAGAGATCCAACGCATTGACAAGAGCCAAGGCGGAGGTTTTTTTCGCAGCGTTCGGCCTCCAGGGGCCCCCGGCGGGCCCCGGGGCCGTCAAAAAGCGACTCGGGATGAAACACCGGTCCTGGGGAATGGGTCGAGATTTCCAGTTCTGGGGAATGGGTCAAAAACCGGTCCTGGGGAATGGGTCAAAAACCGGGCTTGGGGACCCCGCATTGGAAAAATCACGACCTCTGATCTCTGGGTACGCCCGAGGGTGGCTTGCGATCGGCGCCCTTGGGCCTTGGGGGCACGACACCGTCCTCGTCGGGCCTCCTCGGGGCGCGGGAGAACTCTATCGGGGTCCCCGCGCGCCGCGCGCCCCTCTGGGCGCCCCCCCAGGATGTTCCCCAGGGTGCCGGTTGCAAACCACACCCTTTGCAAGCCACACCCTTTGGAGTCGCCGAGCTTGGCCCAGAGCACCTGTGCGCCCTCGTCGCCTCGGATGGGCTCTGGGACGTCATGAGCGACGATCGCGCCGCCGCCATAGCTCACGAGTGTTTCCTCGGGAGCGGCGGGAACGGCGGAGTGCCCCGCTGGACGCCCGAGCGGGCCCAGGCCTGTGCCGCGGCGCTGGGGAACGCCGCCCTGGCACTGAACACGCAGGACAACGTGTCCGTGGTGGTGCTCGGATTTACTTGCTCGCAGCGAGCTGCGAGCGAGCAAAAACATCGCCGTAGCCACTTCTCAGGGGAGGCAAAGGTGCCGATGCCGCTATCCATGCCTCGTTTTCGCCTCTTGGGGGCCTCCTGGGAGCCCCTCGTCGCCACCGCTGGATTCGCCTCGAAATCCTGGTCAGGCCGCGCCCTGGCCCGGAAAGCAGTGGTGTCGGTATCGTCTGGCTTCCCCAGTCACCGCCGCTCGTGCATATTGCAGGCTGGCAGGCTGGGGGCGTCTGTAGCCGCTGTGAGGCCACCCCCGGGGGGAGATCGCAGCTCCGTGGCTCCTGTCGTGCGTGGCGTTGCGAGGCCGTGATCCCGCGTGAAGTTGCGCGCGAGTGTCGAGGGACCTTGCGTGATGGAAAGCACGGGCTTGGCTCGAACAGCGTGCGTCTCGTGGTCTCCTGGTTCCCGTCGTGCGCGGTTCCTGCCGTGCGAGGTGCTGCCAGGCCGAGATCACGCGTGAAGCCTTGTGATGATCCAACCCACTTTAGCCTTGACCAGAAGCAAAACAAACGAGCACCAAGAACATGTCCCGAAGCTGGAGGGTCTTCACGTGTCGGGCCCTGGGAGGCGATATTCGTTTGACACTGGTTCGAATTACTTTTCTGGGTGCTCGAGATTATTTCTGGGATGTGGCCCTTAAGCACGAGGGGAGCAACATAATTGAAGCCGTGTGCGCGAGCGTCGATGGGTCTCTGTCTGGACAAGATGAGGCTCGTGCGCCTGCGCGGCGCTTGGGCGGCGGGTTCCAATCTACTTTAGTCTTGTTCGCCAGAAACAAGTTCGATCCCCAAGAAAGTACCGAAGCTGAAGGTTTTAAGTCTCGGGCGCTGGGAGGCGATGCTCGCTCGACACTGTGTCGATGCTTTTCTGGCTGCTCGAGATTATTGCCGGGATGTGGTCCTTGAGCGCGATGGGAGCTACATGCAGTGGGGGCCCATGCCAAGAAACACCCTGCTTGCCTCCAGGATGTCCTGGGTTTCTTGAGTTTCGATGGCTTTGCCGTGGACGGCGGGACGCTCCCACGCCGAAAGTCAATGGACGCCCTGGGATCTCAGGGTTGGGTTTCATGTGGAAGGTCTCTTGTGGACTGGCCTCCGCTGTGAGTGAAGCCGTGTGCGCGAGCGTCGTCTGGACAGGATGTGGCTCGTGCGCCTGCGCGGCGCTTGGGCGGCGGGGGTCAGGGCGTCTGGGCGCCGCCGCTTCCGCGCGGGGGCGCCCGCGGTGGTGCCCCGGGGGTGCCCCGGCCGTGTTCCCGTTGGTGTTCTGACTGGTCAAAGGGGTCCTCTCCCTCCTGCTCCTACTCCTGCTCCTCCTCCTCCTCCTCCTCCTCCAGCTGCTGTCGCGGCTTAAAACACACACTCGTCGCAGCTACTGGAATTGCCAGGGCGCTCCGTTCAGAGGCAGCGATGTTTTCTCTCCTCGTGCGGGGCCCGCGCTCTTCGTGAGAACGGGAGAGGCCGCGCCCGTCTTCGCCGCAGGCTTCTCGCCAGTGCGTCGACGACACCGAGTACGTCAGTTGAACACCATGGGCGACGGCACCCCCAGGACGCTGGCACACATTCGTGCAGTTTCGTACAATCCGATGCATCTTTGCGGATTACGCGGGGAAGAGGTTTCTTCAGAATTTGGAAATGTGGGTGCCGTGCTAATCCAGGGGACTGGTCGGCGTAAAGGAGCAGGCGAACCTCATCGAGTTTTTCGCCATTCGCGGCACTGGCACTAGCATCATGCTGCACTCAAAAGTCTCCCCCCAACGCTTCATCAGAAAGATCTTCGCCCCACCCGTGGGCTTGGAAGGGCGCTGCGGCGCGGTGAGATTGAAGTCGGGTAACATGGACGTGCTGTTCGCCTCTCTTTACTACCCAGTCTATTCGAGCGTTCGGGCGGGCCGTGCAGAGCAACGGCGAATTGTGGCACGAATGACGGCTTGGATTCGAAAGATATTGCAATATATTGGTGGGCGTTGTACACCTGTTCTAGGCATGGACCTGAACGACGGTTTGGGCAACGCTCGGGACTACGCTTTCGAAGGCGACACGATCCCTGTTGAGGACGAGAAAGTGGAGGATTGGACGTGCATTGGACCTTACGATAGGGACCCCGAAGGGGTCGCGGGGAGCGCACTTCGTCAGCTACTAGTGGATACACACATGTGCGCGATTAATACCTTCATGCCGCTTGGCCCGACCTTCTTTGGGGTGGGCCCTTCCACGTCGCGGATTGATTTCCTGGTGATACCTCAGCAGCTTCGGCAGCACGTTCGACGATGTGTCATTCTCCATGGGGTGGTCGACGATTGCGACCGATTTCTATACTCGATGACCGCGAGCATCGACCCATTTTGATTGAATGTAAGTGCGATTTCCAGGCGCAGTTTGGTGAGCGCAAACCGGCTTGGGATTACGATCGGAGCATGAGATTGTTGACGGGCCGCCCGTCTTGCACGGCGTCGATCGAGGCGATGCAAGGAGTCGATTTGCACGATTCCTGAGGAGGAGTGGATCCGATCGTGCTCGAGGGCGACCGTGGACGAGGCGTGGAACTCTGCGATGAGTCCCATGGTCGCCTCGGCACAGGATGTTTGTTTCTAAGAAGTCGCAGCAGGAGACCGAGCTATCACAGTTGGAAAGGGAACGCTCTTCTTTACTTCGTGAGCGGAAGCGGTTCAGAGGCAAGCGCAATGGATCTTTTCTGAACCATGATCTGCTTGGTTTGTCGGTTGTTCGCCAGAGCGCGGAGGCGCCTAGGCCCTCGGGGCCACCTTTTCCTCCCGTGGGGGAGGGGGGGGGGGTCTGGAGCAGAAGAGGGAATTGGAACTTCTGTTGGCCCGAACGACTTTTCGCATACGTCATCTCTCGAAGCTGATCAATGAAGAAAGAGTAGCGTCTCTCACGGCTGAGTTTAACGAGGCATGGGAAGCGCACGACCACTTCAACGTGCAGCGAATCAGACGACGTCTGCCAAAGCGAGGAGCGGGGCCCCGACGCAGAAAGTATGTCGTGCGGAAGTCCGAGAACAGCGAAGCCCAGGATATTTCGGAGTTTCTGTGTCGCCCCGCTACGGCTGGTGGACTTGGCGCCTCTCGGCGCGACCTTCGGGCTGAACTTGTTGGGAGGTTCGACCGCCCTCGCGCCGACGGATGCGGCGCTTCAGATGAGGTGCGTTATAACGCTATGCAGTTCGAGCACATGGACGCGGCCAGACAAGGTATGATTGGGATTATTCGACAGCTAAGAAAACTCCAATAAGACGGGCTACGCCGACACGGTCTCTCTGAGCTCTGGCCTGTATTGTTGGGCGAGGAAGGCTGGGGCAAATTTCGCGGAGGTGGGTTGGGAGCTGAGTTGCGACCAGCATCGGCTCAGGCGTTCAGCGAGCGTTTTGTTTGACCTGCTCGCTTGCTTTCGAAGGACATCAGCAACTCCTCTTGTATGTGATGTGTCAGCTGGCTGTGGACTGGATAAACGCAACGGGAGACCAGGCGCTGAAAGTCAAAGATGGATCCACCTTTTTTGCCCTCTGGGCAAGGCGTGGGACTCGCACTTGTGGGTCAGAGCTCGGCGGCATCGCGAACCACTACCTTATGTATGCCATGGTTTTGCAAAGAAGCGCAGGCGATAATATGCAATATTAACTCAATGCTGTACTTCATGGAGACTGCAAAGGCAGGGCTATTCTCGCGTGATCGTCAACGAAGATGCGACACATGCCCTTTCTAGTGTATCGCGGGACATCATGCTGGATACGTTGCCCTTGCTCTACTTGGAGGAAGATGTCAGGTTTCAACATCAGCGGATCATTCAGAGCGCATGCCAGATTATCACTGCAGGTGAGACGATATGATTGCGCCCGAGCACGGGCGATTTCATTGGCCATCCAAATGCTGCGCCTGGCTTCCCATACTTCTATCAGAGGGGTCTCGAGCCGTTTTTACCTAACAGCGAAGACTGATAGGTTTCTAGTGGGATCAAAAGAGAGCAGCAGATCACTCCACAGGGGGGTCCGGGCAGGTGTTGGGAGTTGCCGGGCGGCAGGGTGCCGGGCTCGTTTTTCACCAACAGTCACACACTTCGTGCTCTTCGCCTTCCCAGAACTCCATTCCCAGGCCACATTCTGAATACCCGGATGCAACAGTCACACACAAAGTGCTCTTCGAGATCCCAGAACGCCATTCCCGGGCCACATTCTGAATAACCGGATGCAACAGTCACACACTTCGTGCTCATCGACATCCCAGAACGCCATTCCCGGGCCACATTTAGAATAACCGGATGCAACAGTCACACACTTCGTGCTCTTCGAGTTCCCAGAACTCCATTCCCGGGCCACATTTTGGATGCCCGGAGCCAACTGTAGGCCACTTCGTGCTCTTCGAGTTCCCAGAACTCCATTCCCGGGCCACATTTTGAATGCCCGGAGCCAACTGTAGGCCACTTCGTGCTCTTCGAGTTCCCAGAACTCCATTCCCGGGCCACATTTTGAATGCCCGTAGCCAACTGCAGGCAACTTCGTGCTCTTCGACTTCCCAGAACTCCCATTCCTGGGCCACATTTTCAGCAGGGGCAAGAGCACGACGAGGAGGAGGACGAGCAAGACCAGGAGGACGAGGACGAGCAGGAGCAGGACGAGGAGCAGGAGGAGCAGGAGAAGAAGGACGAGCAGGAGGAGGAGGAGGACGAGCAGGAGGAGGAGGACGACCAGGAGGAGGAGGACGACCAGGAAGAGGAGGAGGAGGAGGAGGGGAGGGGGAGGAGTACCAGGAGGAGGAGGAGGAGGAGGAGGAGGAGGAGGAGGAGGAGGAGGAGGAGGAGGAGGAGGAGGACGAGGACGAGGAGGAGGAGGAGGAGGGGGGGGGAGAGTACCAGGAGGAGGAGAACGAGGACCACCAGGAGGAGGAGGAGGAGGAGGAGGAGGAGGAGGAGGAGGAGGAGGAGGAGGAGAGAACACCAGGAGGAGGAGGACGAGCAAGACGAGGAGGACGAGAACGAGGACGACCAGGAAGAGGAGGAGGAGGAGGAGGAGGAGGAGGAGGGGGAGGACTACCAGGAGGAGGAGGAGGAGGAGGAGGAGGAGGAGGAGGAGGAGGAGGAGGAGGAGGAGGGAGGAGGAGGACGAGGAGGAGGAGGGGGGGGGAGAGCACCAGGAGGAGGAGAACGAGGACCACCAGGAGGAGGAGGAGGAGGAGGAGGAGGAGGAGGAGGAGAGACACCAGGAGGAGGAGGACGAGCAAGACGAGGAGGACGAGAACGAGGACGAGCAGGAGGAAGAGGAGGAGGAGGAGGAGGAGGAGGAGGAGGAGCAGGAGCAGGAGAAGGAGAAAGAGGAGGAGGGAGGAGGCAGGCTGAGGCTGAGGCTGTGACTGCTGACTGCCGTTGCCGCTGCGACTGCCATCGCGAATGCGACTACGACTGCGAGAACAGCAGAATTCGACAACTGGATTTTCATCTGAATCTTAAGGGGAATGCTTTCAGATATGCTTCTACACATCGCGGAGGGCCGGATGCAACAGTCACACACTTCGTGCTCTTCGAGTTCCCAGAACTCCATTCCTGGGCCACATTTTGGATGCCCGGAGCCAACTCTAGTCCACTTCCTGGTCTTCGAGTTCCCAGAACTCCATTCCCGGGCCACATTTTGAATAGCCAGACGCTTCATAATCCTTCCGCCACAGCCGTGTTTGGTTCAGGACTTGCTAGTGACACTGCAGTCCACTGCATTCAATCGTGCCACTGCATTCATTCACTGCAGTCCACTGAGTTTCGATTGCAATGGCGTTCCCCTGGCCGTACCCCCATGTCCAACGTTCATCCGCAGCCTCTGCTCCGCGAGGCTCGTCCGAAGTGTCGCCGCCTCGCGGTGCTTCTCAGCCTGCGCCGCCTCGCGGTGCTTCTCAGCCTGCGGAGGAAGGTGGACAGACGCCTGGTTCTGGCGCTGTGCAGCCTGCGTCTTTCACGGTCGCCTCGTTCAATTTCGGGTTCGAGCAGGGCATGATGACTGGTAAGCAGGCGGCCACTCACTGCGCTAACTTCGGAAGGGTGTGCGCCACGATAGTGGAGACCGCTGATGCTGATATGGTCTGTGGCTGCGAGGTCGGTGCGTTCCGTGAAGGCTTTCGCCGAGCAGGGATCAACGTGACAGAGATCCTCAGTAAGCCTTTCGGTGATGGCATTCGCTTCTCGGAGGTCGACAACTACTTGACTCTCTGGGGGTTCCGCGGTGCTTCTCAGCCTGCGGAACTGACTCTGTGCGAAGACAGCAAAGTTTACAGGCCTCCTAGCGGCCGAGAGATTGATGCTGTTATTTCACATTTTGAGGTGAACAAACCAGGCCATGACAAGTTCCACGTGGTGATCGCCAACATGCACATCGTGTGCGGCAAGAAACCGCCGACCATCCAGACTCGAAAGCGGACAGTTCGCCATCTCCGCTTGCACCTGGACTGCATGGCTCAGATTCTCAATGCTTCGGAGCCGCACGTGCCAGTCGTTCTGCTTGTAGTCGGCGACGACAACCTGACTTTCCAGGAGGCGCGGGAGGCTTACCAGCGCCAGCAGAACGACGAGAAGCTCTGGGAGGTCCATGCCACTCCGGCCGACCTCAAAGGCGACCACGTCGCGGTCTGCGGAGCAGTCGCCCGTTTCTGCTCCATTGCCGTTGGCGCGTCTTTTACGGATCGTGGCATGCGCAACGACGCACACGATGCGGTGGCGGTTGTGCTCACTCTCCCTGGTGCTATTCAGCCTGGGGAGAGCAAGAGGCGGAAGATTGTCGTCGAAAACGTCTCCGACGCCGACGTCAGCGTACAGGCGGACGCCGAGTCTTCTGTGCATTGGGATCGGTCGCCGAGTTCTACTCCTCCGCTTTCACCGACTTCACCGGGTGATCCCGACTACGTCGAGGATGTCGTTCAGAATCGCGCGAACGACTTGCACAGGGAGCTGAGGCAGCTTTGGGACGAAAGGTACGACGAGGAGTACGATCCGAAAGTCCTCCATCATCTCAGTCTCTTGCTTTTCAAAAAGAGGAAGTCCACGGAGCCAGCGGACACTGATCCAGCTGGCGCTCCTCAGCATGGCTCGGAATATGACGCGGCCTTTGCGTCTCAGGAGGAGACTGGCCGAGCCATTCTCTCTGTCCTTAAGCTTCGACATGACTTTCTGCGGAGCAAGAACATCGACGACATGCGCTACGTTCTCACGGAGCCTGAGCGCCAGGAATTGGTCAGAGTAGCTCGCGACCAGTACGAGCAGTCGCGGCAGCAGCGTGCGCTTCAGGAACGGGATGTCGAAAAGGGAAAAGCGAGAGGCAAGTCTGCGCCACAAGGGGGCCATGCGGTTCCGCAGGGTCCTAACAAAGGGCCAGGCGGTAAGAAAGGTTCTCACGGTGCTTCTCAGCCTGCGGGAAAAGGTGGCCAGGCCAAGGGTGCAGGTCTGGGTAGCGTCGCCAAGTTTGTGAAAGACCAGAAGCGTAAGCGGTGGCATCGCCATTTGCAACGTGTGGCCGGTACCAAACAGATCTGGGAGGTGCTGGCCTTCTCAGGGCGCTTCGACGTTGATTGGCTAACGCAAGCGTTGCAAGCTGATCACAGTGAGGGCCGTGATGCAGCAGTTCCCGAGGAAGCTCTGCGGCAACAGCGGCGCCGGCTGCACCACCAGAAGGCCGAGGCCATCGCGCGCTACAACGAGGGGGAGCGGCTTTCCCGCCATCTGTCTGCCCAGGCTGGCCAGCCAAAGCCGAACTTCACGCGCAGGCAGCTGGACGTGTTGCAGATGTTTGAGAGCGGAGAGCTGCTTCAAATCCGCAACCAAGCGATTCTGGCGTTGGGGCACGGCCGTCTGTTCAGGGCCGATGGCGACTACCTGGACATCGGCGGCAGCACGGGCGGTGGCTCCAGGCGCATCATCGATTCTTGGCAGCCGCCGGACTGGCGTGACTTCCTCCAAGACGATCAGGACATCTGAGTTTTGCAAGTCTCCCTGCCCGCGGTGCTTCTCAGCCTGCGGTCTGCCGCTCTCCAGCTGCGGTCTCGAGCAGTAGTGTTCGAAAGCATGCGAGTTCCTGCGGTGCTTCTCAGCCTCTTGGGGCCTCTTGGGGGCCTCTTGGGGGGGCCTCTTGGGGGCCTCTTGGGGGCCTCTTGGGGGCCTCTTGGGGCCGCTTGGGGGCCTCTTGGGGGCCTCTTGGAGGCCTCTTGGGAGCCTCCTGGGGGCCTCTTGGGGCCATCTTGGGGCCTCTTGCGACCTCCTCAAAAGCGCAAATGAGAGCTGCCCCCTGAGAAGGACAAAATGAGCCGAAAACCTTCGTAAAATCAATGATTTTGCTGTGAAGGAAGATGAGCGCGGCCCCCTCAGGACGCCAAAATGGGGCCAAAACCGTAGTACAATCAATGATTCTGGCTTTAAAGAAGAGGAGGGGGACCAGACGGTTGCCCCCCCGTCGGGGCCAGAATCCTCGTGAGGGTCGTCGTTTTTTTAGCCCTCCCAGGAGTCGAAAAAGACCCCTCAAACGACCCGCGGGGCGCCCTCTCCAGGCCCAGGGGGAGGGGGTAGGGGGAGGGGTAAACCCCTCCCCGAAGGGGAAGAAGGGGGGTTGAGAACAGAGCGGGCTCCCTAAACCACTCACGCCCAAAGGGCTGGTGGGATTGATAAGGAGCAGTGATCAAACCCGAAGGGCGGCCGTAAGCCCTCGCGTTCCGCCCTCCCACCACATGATTAAAAGCCGAGTACCACCAGCCCTTGGAGGGCCTCTTGGAGCCTCGTGGGGCCTCTTGGGGGCCTCTTGGGGGCCTCTTGGGGGCCTCTTGGGGGCCTCTTGGGGCCTCTTGGGGCCTCTTGGGGGCCTCTTGGGGGCCTCTTGGGGGCCTCTTGGGGCCGCTTGGGGGGCCTCTTGCCCTGACTCTTACTCCGACTCGTGCAGTTCGCCTTACTCTTACTCTGACTCTTACTCTCACCGTTACTCTTGCTCTGACTCTTCCTCCTCCTCCTCTTCCCTTCTTCCTCGTCCCCCTTGATCTCGCCTCCCAGCTAGGAGCTCTGGTGTTTCCTCGGTCGTGCTTCGTTTTCTTTTGGTCGTGTAGCGTTCCTGACAGTCCAAGACCAGCTCGTCGTCGCCAGTCGCCAGTCGCCTGTCGACCGCCCTCCAGACGCTGTCTCAGATGATGTGGCTCGCCGTGGATGGTCCGTCTGGGCATGGGCGTACGGTGCCGACGCTCGACCATGCGGACCTCGCCCTGGCTCAGAACCACCGCATCGCAGGTCCTTCGGAGGTCAATTGTTATGAGTTCGGCACGGTCTCGGTCAAGCACGGCGTGCTGTGGGGATCCCGAGATGGGGCCTGGCTCAAGGTGCTCGAGACGTACTGGAGTGTCCCAGAGCCGGAGTGCCAGCTGATCCTCGGGAGTTGGAACGGCATTTTCAGGCCGTGGCCGGACACGTTCTGGATCAGGACGGGGGGGTCCGAGCCCGAGATGGAGTGCTAGCGCTCTGCAGTACAAGTGCTTTTCAGCATGCGACATCCCGCGGTGCTTCTCAGCCTGCAGGGTTCGCAGCGTGCGGTTTGCAATGCATTCCTTTTCAGTATGCGAGTTCCTGCGGTGTTTCTCAGGTTGCAGGGCTCCGAGGCTCTTCGCTTCGATGCCAATGTTTTCAGACACCGTAGCTCCGTTCCGTAAACATCTTCCAAGAGCCGCTCGCAACCTTTTGCAGCTGGCGGTCTGCAGACGTAGTCTGTCTCAGCATGCGAGCTCCCGCACGCTTCGCCGGCTTTTGCTGCGCGGACAATTTTCTCACACACGTCAGCGCCGTTTGTAGGCGTCAGAAAAACATGTAGACATTCACGAAGGGCTCAGTCTGTATATCGTCACATCATTACATACGCAGTCGTCGAACACATCGGTGTACATTCAGCGCTTTGTCCTTCTAGCTGGGTCGCTTCGTGCTGAGGCTGAGGCTGATGCAGGCTGAGGCTGAGGCAGGCTGAGGCTGAGGCCGAGGCCGACGGCAGACTGAGGCTGAGGCTGAAGCAGGCTGAGGCTGAGGCAGAGGCAGGCTGAGGCTGAGGCTGAGGCTGAGGCAGGCTGATGCTGAGGCAGGCTGAGGCTGAGGCTGAGGCTGATGCAGGCTGAGGCTGAGGCAGGCTGAGGCTGAGGCCGAGGCTGAAGGCAGACTGAGGCTGAGGCTGAAGCAGGCTGAGGCTGAGGCTGAGGCAGGCTGAGGCTGAGGCAGGCTGAGGCTGAGGCTGAGGCAGGCTGAGGCTGAGGCTGTGACTGCGACTGCCGTTGCCACTGCGACTGTCATCGCGAATGCGACTACGACTGCGAGAACAGCAGAATTCTACAACTGGATTCTCATCCGAATCTTAAGGGGAATGCTTCCAGATATGCTCCTACACATGGCTGTTAGGTTGCTTTGCCGGGATAATTTGAGATTCGTCAACGTCCGCGCCAGCGCCCTTGCATCCTTACCGTGGCCTTCCAGCGCCCTTGCATCCTTATCGTGGGTTCATACGGCTTTGTGTACTTCGCATTGTGACTTGGCGTCCTGGAATTGGGCTGCAGGTTGTGAGATTCCAAGCTCTGCGAACTATGGGAAATATTGCGAGCGCTGTAGTGAATGGTACGCATATTCCGTGGGGGCACTGCTTCGTGGAATTGATTGAGATTATCCAGCCTGGTAGTGCTAACAGCAGTACGTGTCGGTAGCGATCGCAGCCGTAGCCACGGTAGTAAAACATTGTGTTCGCATTGTCACACTGGTCGTTGTAAACTGGGTTTTGGTGCGGATTTGCAGGGGCCATGGTAAACGACTGATATACTTTGACGTACCATCACATGTACAGACGGAATCGCAGTTGTACGTGGAAGCGTGGGCATAACGATACGGAATGATCGAGGACGCCGGCGGCGCATCACCGGCCGCTCCCTGGAAGTTTGTCGGCGTCTTGGAGTGATCCCGCCACCTTGCCTGGGTTGTGGGTCGGAGTGCTCGTAGACGCTTGTAGGAGTCTCTTCGGACAGCTCTCGGGAGCCTTTGCGGGGCATTTTAGGAGCCTCTGGGGAGCCTCCTGGAAGTTTCTTGGGAACTGCTTCGGGCCCTCTTGGGGGCCTTTGAGGGTTTTTGGGACGCCTTGAAGGCGCGCGAGGGCCTGTAGAGGCCATCTTCGGCGTCTTGGCGTGATCCCGCCACCTTGCTTGGGTTGTGGATCAGAGTCCTCGTGGACGCTTGCAGGAGTCTCTTCGGACAGCTCTCGGGGGCTTCTGCGGGGCAGTTTAGGGGCCTCTTGGGGGCGTCCCAGGGGCTTTTTGGAGACCTCTTGGGGCCCTCTTGGGGCCTCTTGGGGCTCTTTTGGGGTTTGTTGGGGGCCTCCAGGGGGCCTCTTAGGGCCTCCTGGAGGCCTCTTGAGCCGAAAGCTCGAAATGTTCATTCGGGTACCCCTTCTGGGCCTCCTCTTGGGGCCATCCTGGGGCCCCTCTTGGGCCGTCCCGGGGGCCTCTTGGGCGGTCTTGGGGCCCTCTTGGGCCGTCTTGGGGCCGTCTTGGGGGCCTGTTGGGCCGTCCTGGGGCGATCTTGGGGGCCTCTTGGGCCGTCGTGGAGCGTGGGTAAGCCGAAATGGCGTGAACGTGAAATCCTTCAAAAACCATTGAAAAATCAATGATTTTTGCTTCTCGGGGCTGTCTTGGGGGTGCTCTTGGAGCCCTCTTGGGCCGTCTTGGAGGCGTCTTGGGCCGTCTGGAGGCCATCTTGGGCGTCTTGGAGCGATCTGGAACCGTCTGGAGGCTCTCTTGGACTGCTCGGGACTCTCTTGGACCGGCTTGGGGCGCCCTTGGGTCGTCCCCGGGCCGTTTGAGACCTTGAGGGGGGGGGGGGCCGGCGGCAGAGTGGGGCCCCCTCGGAGGGACTTTCAGGAGGTTTTTGACCAGGCACTGGAGAAGGGGGCCAAAGACTGTGCCAGACACTGTGTCAGAGAGGTCTCGCACGGCCCAACCCGCCAGGCGGGAGCGGCCAGATCGAGGACGCCAGCGGCGCATCACCGGCCGTTCCCTGGGAGTTTGTCGGCGTCTTGGAGTGATCCCGCCACCTTGCCTGGGTTGTGGGTCGGAGTGCTCATAGACGCTTGTAGGAGTCTCTTCGGACAGCTCTCGGGAGCCTCTGCGGGGCATTGTAGGAGCCTCTGGGGAGCCTCCTGGAAGCTTCTTGGGAACTGCTTCGGGCCCTCTTGGGGGCCGTTGAGGTTTTTTGGGACGCCTTGAAGGCGCGTGAGGGCCTGTAGAGGCCATCTTCGGCGTCTTGGAGTGATCCCGCCACCTTGCCTGGGTTGTGGCTCAGAGTCCTCATGGACGCTTGCAGGAGTCTCTTCGGACAGCTCTCGGGGGCTTCTGCGAGGCAGTTTAGGGGCCTCTTGGGGGCGTCCCAGGGGCTTCTTGGAGACCTCTTGGGGCCCTCTTGGGGCCTCTTGGGGCTCTCTTGGGGTTTGTTGGGGGCCTCCAGGGGGCCTCTTAGGGCCTCCTGGGGGCCTCTTGAGCCGAAAGCTCGAAATGTTCATTCGGGTTCCCCTTCTGGGCCTCCTCTTGGGGCCATCCTGGG
>CAUYUJ010017957.1:62811-82811 GCA_963575745.1 Prorocentrum cordatum
CTCTCTCTCTCTTTCTCTCTCTCTCTCTCTCTCTCTCTCTCTCTCCTTCTCCTCTTCTCCCCTTCCTCCCCCGTCCTCTCACTCGCCATGTCTCTTTACATCATTCCTTTCTCCGCTCTTCCTTTCCTCCTCCTCCTCCACCACCTCCTCCTCTTCTCTATTCCGCGCCCTCGCCTCTCGCCGCCCCCCCCAAAGGCGTCGCGCTGGACCTGATGAATCGGGGCGACCGAACGCTGGACGTGTCGACGCTCGAACTCAAGCATCTGTTCCGGGCTGGGTTTGAGCTGGCCTGCCAGACCGGGGAGACCACGACGGAGCTGTTCGCGGCGTTGGTGCCGCTTCGTGCCGGGTTCAAGGCTCGCGCGGGCAAAGAGGCCAGCGAGGTTGAATAGGAGGCCAGGGGAGAGAACCGGGGGAGAAGAGGGGGGGGTCCTGGACGCCACTTCAGAAGCCACCAGAGAAAGCCCCAACGAGTTCCCTGGGCCCGCCAAGACAACGGTCAATATCGCCCACGTGGCTTTCGGTTCTTTCCCACCAGATCACGCGATGCACGTGAGGGGTGCGCCGAAATTAACGAAGGGTCCAGCGGTCCCCTGGGGCCCTTCGCGTTCCGCGGAGCCCAAGAGGCCCAGCGCATTCCCGCGAGCCCATGGCTTCCCAGGGGCCCCAGGCAAAACACCCGGGCCGAGGCCCGGTCCATGTGAGGAGTGCGCTAGAATTTCTGAGAGCAATGCCTCCCCCCTCCTTCCCGCCCGCCCGCCCCTCCTTTCCTCCGTTCCTCCATCAGTGCTTGCAAGGGGTTGGTGTTGCGTGAAGATACCGCGCGCTGTGGGTGCCACGCGCTGGCATCGCGCATAAACGTACTTGTGCGGCCCTCCCGAGAAGGCAGATATTCGCTGCAGTGAGGGGTACAACAGCCTCTTGAGAAGTCTAATGGAGCAATCTGCTGCGCGCGGGCTGCCCCCATTGAGTGCCCGGGCCCAGATCAAGAAGAGGTTGGGGCTAGGAGCTCGGGGGATATCGTCGCGGTGGTCCGCTTTGAGACCAATTGCCGATGCACTGCTCACAGAGATGAGAGAGTTCATCGACAGGTCAAGCTCTGTGTCTGGAGATAGTGATCGTTTCGGGCCTGCGCCTGACGTTGAACCCCCACCAGTCGGCGAGGTCAACGCGAGGTATATGAACTGCATGCCGTCTCTGTAAATTACTCCTGAGGTCAAGTGGGCTTCAATATTTCAGCTCATTCTGGGCCGCGAGTTCAATGGAGTGGACCCGCTTCGTGGACTGTGTTTCCACAACAAGGCTGGTCGAAGAACTTTGTCAATCAATGCTGGCGCAACGTTGTGGATCGCTTCTGCTAGAAATAACCATATGCGACGGTGGGTGAAGCTCGAAACGTTCATGAGCGGGGACGACCTGTTAGCCAAGATTGCCCTTCCCATCGTGATCAAGGGTTCGGATGAGTTGATCAAGCCTTTCTTCGAAGAGATCCAGGTCAGAAAAGCAGGTTCCAGAGCAGCTACTGTACATGCGCTGAAGTGGATGGTGGCGCTAGCCGCCCTGGACATTGACGGCGACGACAAGCAGGTGATTTTCGCGACGGTGGCGCAGAGGGGCAACGTGATCATGAACCTGTCACTCCATGAGCCCAAGAGGAGAATGCCGAGACCGAGACCCCGTCCCGAAGGAGAGAGCGGCGATGGCGAGGGCGGCCATGGCCCTGGGGCGAAGCCCGACGCGCCCCCAATCGACGATGCTGCTGCCCGCGGCATCCGGGTGGACGGCGATGGGCACCTGGACTACGACGCGGAGTTGTTGGACGAGTTGGCGCGGTCGCTTCTGACCGAGTCGGCGGGCATCGTCGACGAAGATGGTGAATTAGCCGAGAAGTGGGCAGCCCTGGACGGGGAGGAGATCGAGCAGGACGGGGTCGAGCGCTGGGAGAAGATCATCCTGACCGAGGCCGTGATTAACGCGGGCCTGGGCCAGGCTTCAGCCAACGACGAGATTTTGTTTGGCAGCGGGGATGGCGCTGGACAAGCTCGAGAGCGAGCAGAAGCTCTAGTCGAGAAGTCTGCCGACCTGGAGGAAACCATCGACGACGTCGTCCGCGGAGTGTATCTGGAACGAGCTGCTGGTGGATTGGGCCCCGACGGTTGCGGCCCTGGCGACGGCGGCATTGACTCCGAGGGTGAGCGCTTGTTCTGTGACATGGTCAGCAAAGATGATCTCCCGCGGATTCTGTTAGAGTGGAGCCGCGGGCTCGCCGAGAGCCTACGAGTCCTTAACAATGCGGAGCTTGCGAAGCAGCACGTCGCCTTGGGCGGGGCTCACCCATGGCAGTTGTCTCCGGTGGCGCGGCCTCCATCTGTGAACATCGCCCACTGGCAGTCTACGGCATCCAGAGATGGCAGGCGCTGCAAATTGGACAAAGAGAACAAGGTGGTGTGGCCCACTGCTTGTGACGCCGTGACCTACCCTGTGATATCCTGGAAAGATAACGCGGTGATTCACCCAGCCATCGGGTGTTGGGCTCGCCGCGACAAGCGCGGCAGAGAACAAGTCTCGGCGGATATCTTGTTGCTGAAGCGCATCTGGGAGATGCCCATGGACCCGATTGGCAAACCACATGCGCCATTTCTTCTGATGTGTCAAGCGTGCGGGCGTGGTGAGTATCGAGAAGATGATGGATCAGGGGACATTCGTTGCTGCAGCCTTTGCCAGACGGCGTTGCACCTCCGCTGCAGCCGCGAGATCTTGGACCTCGTGGAGTGGGAGGGGCCTGACGCGCCAGCTGGTGTACCTGAACTACCAGCGGCTCTGAATCCACTACCAGTGCAGCTACGAGGCGAGCATGTCGTGGATGCAGGAACTGGTGATGTGGAGTCGTCGATGTGCCTGGTGTGCAGCAGCTGGTACCATGGCAGAGTGGTCCGGGAAGGACCACCGAGCATCTCAACATAATTTGTCCTTTCTCCTCCTTCCACGTTCCATTCCCAAAGAACCCCCAAAGAGCTTCGGTTTCTGTTTCCGGACATCCCAAATCAGAAACAAAAGGCACTGCTTCTGCATCAGGGGGGTGGAACGCCCGCGCTCAGGATACTGATTGCTCGGGCCGACCTGGCCGCGGGCGCTGCAGAGCTACGGTCGTCGGGTGAGCGACCCGCCAGCTCGCCGAAAATGTTTTTGTGCGTCCTCCGAATGTCGTCAGCCTCTCGTGTTGTCTCCTCCTCATCGTCCTCGTCCTCATCCTTCCCCATAGGGGCCTGTAAGGCCGCGCAGACTATGCAGCGTTGAAGGAGGGGGCTGCCCGGGCTGCCGAGGAAGAGGAAGAGAGGGGTCAGGAGAGGAGGAGGAGGAGGAGGAGGAGGAGGAGGAGGAAGGATGAGAATGAGGAGGAGGAGGAGGAGGAGGAAGGAAGAGGAGGAGGAAGAGGAGGAGGAGGAGGAGGAAGGATAAGGAGGGGAGGAGGAAGGAGGAGGAAACAGAAGGGAGAGAAGGGCAAGGAGGAGTTGCGAGTGTTAGTGGCACGAACGCACTCCCAAGTGTTAAGCCCGCACACTCACTCTGCCGAGTCCGCAAAGGTTTCGGTTGCGCACTGTGCCAGGGGAGCGCGCTACACTGTGAAATTGTGACCCCCCTGGAGTTATACAAGAACTGCGTGCCGTCGTGCCGTCCTCTGAGAATATCGATCGATCCAAGTGCGCGCGTGCCTTGAGAGACAATGGATAGGAATCCTCGTCGTCTAGTCGTCCTCGTCATCGTCGCCATGAGTTCCTCCGCCCCAGGCGCCGCCCCCCGGGCCCCGCCCCCGCCCGCTACCTTCGGCGAGGCCCCGCGGGGCTTCAGCCACTCTGCCCGGCGGGCCCTGTCTGAGAATGAGGACAGCGCACAGGAAGCAAGCGGAGGAGAAAAAATAGGAGGACGAGTCTGAGGAGGAGAGGGAGGATAGAGGGGGGGAGAGGAGGAGGGGGGGGAAGGAGAAGGGGGGAGATGCAATTGTAGTGGCGCTGGCAGTGCATTGCTTTGCACAAGCGTGAACCAAGGAAGTCATCCGCCTCCTCGGCTCCTCCTCTTCCTCCTCCCCTCCTCTGACTCGACCTCCTCTTCCTCCTCCTCGTCTCATTGCCATCGCCATCATCATTGCCAGCGCCGCCAGCATCATCATCATATCCTGCTCTCCTACTCCTCTTCCTCACCGTCATCATCATCCTCCTCCTCATCATCATCGCCACCAGCATCATCATCATCATTCAAGTCGTCGCCATCATCGTCATCGTCACCGCGTCGCCAGCTTATCGTCATCATCATGGTCCTCATCCTCATCCTCATCCTTCCTCTCTTTATCATCCTCCTTATCCTCTTCCTCCTCCTTCTCCTCATCATTATCCTTGTTCTCCTCCTTCTTCTTCTCCCCCTCCTCCTCCTCCTCCTCCTCCTCCTCCTCCTCCTCCTCCTCCCCCTCCCCCTGTTCCTCCTCCTGGGCTCCTCCTCCTCCTCCTCCTCCTCCTCCTGTGACCGCTGTGCTTCGCCCATCCTGATTGGCCCCTGCGACGTCTAAGATTCTCACGCGCGCTGCCGCGCATTCCGCCAACTCGTGCAGATTTTGGCCAGAACGCTCGCATGTTAATAAGCTTTTGGGCTGGCCCTGTTGGGCCGGGCCTCCTACGAGCTGGCCCAGCTGGGCCGGCTACCCTCCTTGCGCTGGCCCAGCTGGGCCACCTCCCCCCCCATCTGCTGGCGCCAGCTGGGCCGCCCACCCCACCCCCCCCCCTGCGGCCCGCTGGGCCGCCCCCCACCCCCCCCCCCCCCCCTCTGGCCCACTGGGCCAGCGCCCCCCCCCCTGCTGGCCCAGCTTGGGCCAGCCCCCCCCCCCCACCTCCCAGCTGGCCCATCTGGGCCAGCCCCGCCCCCCTGCTGCCCAGCTGGGCCAGCGCCCCCCCCCCCCCCTGCTGGCCCAGCTTGGGCCAGCCCCCCCGCCCTGCTGGCCCAGCTGGGCCAGGCCCACCCACCCGCCCCCCCCCCCCCCCGCCCCCCCCCCTGCTGGCCCAGCTGGGCCAGCCCCCCCCCCCCCTCTGGCCCAGATGGGCCATGCCCCCCCCCCCCCCCCTGCTGGCCCAGCTGGGCCAGCTCCACCCCCCCTGGTGGGCCACCCCTCCTCTCCGCTGGCCCATCTATGAGGGTCGTTGTTGCGCTGTTGCTGCTTCTGAAACTATCGCGGGGGTTCGTGCGGTGCTGTCGGCCAGGCTGTTATGTTGATCATCGCTGCCATTCTCGTCGTCACCTCAGCGTTTGGCTGGAGGTTTCACCGCAGTGGTTTCTGTATCTTTGTGTGCGACGCCGCTACTCACTGACATTCTTTACTGGTCACGATGCCGAGAGCGCCGAGGGGGAATGCGATGCCGATTGCCAGTCGATCTATCATGGACATCCTGGGCGACTCGAAAGCCATTTCGAATGTATTACAGGAGGCCGAGTCGCTGAAGCATCAGCTTAGTGAGTCATCCGAGTGCGCCTCTGGAGATTCCAAGAAAGCCCGCACCCTGACCGACAGTGCGTTGGCGGCAGGCCTGTACATCAAGCCCGAACATTCCTGGAAATTCAAAGAAGGGGAGGCCGATCGAGGAGTGAAGACATGGGAGGTCCGGGTCACGAATTGCAAGTGCCGACGTCATGGGCAGACTGTTTATATTTTGCAGAAGGGTTACGTGGACGACACTGAGGTGTGGATTGCTACTGTCAAGTGTACGTGGGTGAAGTGCATGCCGATCACGCCCCTTCAGATGCTCCCGGACAACTATGACAAAACCCTGACTGATGTGTCCACGCTCGAGAAGCTTTTCCACTTGGACATGACCACGTGTGAGAACTTCCCCAAACTGTACGCCTACGTCCTCGACAATCATGAGACGCTCACCCCCCCTGTGTATGTTCCTTTCAACAAAGATCGGGCTCGCGGGGTCAAACAAGCAATAGCAGGGGGTCAGTGACCCGGAACCCCAGGCCCCCCTCCCCACTGGATGAAGAGGAGTAGGATGAGGAGGAGGGGAGGAGGAGGAACAGATAAAGGAGGAGGGTTGGCGGGTTCGAGGTATGCGTGTGAACTGTCTCGGCGGGGCTTGCGGGGGAGATCTGATGGGGCACCTTTTGTCAGGGAGTCTGGTCCCTCCCCCCCCCTCCGCCCCTCTTCGCCCTGTCTCCAGGGCTGGGTTGCCATCGACCCGAAGACTGTCAAGCCCTGCCCGGAGGGGTTCCGCTTCAAGAGCGACTTCCAAGGGCCAGAGCCGGCCCTTCCCGCTGCGATACAGGTGGGGTCGATGGGCTCGGGTGCTCCTGAAACTACGGCGGAGGCGGCGGAGGCCCCAGAGGCCCAAGAGCCTACGGCGGAAGCCCCAGAGGCCCAAGAGCCTGCGGCGGAGGTCCCAGAGGCTGAGGCCCAAGAGCCTATGGCGGAAGCCCCAGAGACCCAAGAACCTACGGCTGAGGTCCCAGGGGCAGAGGCTGAGGCTCACGACGCCGACCCCAAGGACGACAGCGACGACGACGGTGCCCCTATGTCCGTGGTGGCCCCAGCTGGCAGCCTCATTTGGACTCCCGCTGCTGCGGGCTCTGGCATGCCCGAGGACCAGAGCCCTAATCGTCCTCTCGTCTCTATCTCCTCCTTCCCCTTTTCCTCCCCCCTCCTGCCGATCCTCCTCTTTTTGTTTGCTGCCCCAGCCTTTGCAGCTTTGCAGGGCGCGGTCGCCCCGGGGCGTGGCGAGGGGCGCGGGGCGCTACGTGCGCTGTCAGCGCCAGCCGCCCAGAATGGCCAAGTCGTTGCGAACAACTTGCGCGATGATTACATGTGGGCTGACCACAACCTGTCCGCCATCCAGGATCGTCTCATTGAAGGTCCAGATGGCCAACTACACTTCGAGCGCCGGGACGGCCCCATCATCGGCCCAGCTGGGAAGTCTGCGGCCGAATTCTACCTCCTCGGCAAGACGATCTCGTTAGCCTACGCAGGAATTGACGCTCCTGGTTGCAGCATTATTATGTCGGTCGAGGCAGCCAACGTTCGCACTTCTGGAAAGAGCTCGGTTGCCAAGCCGACCTTCCGTTGGGCCATCGAGAACAACAAGGACTGTCAGAAGGAGTTACGGCTGCATCCGTCTAACATCATCGAGCTGCACAGCGACCTGGACGACTTGTGGACCGCCCCGATCAAGACCGAGCTCGACACTCTCAAGCAGGCGGGCGTGTCCATCAACCTGGACCACTTGATCCCGCTTGTCCAGTCCGGGCGGGCAGTGGACCTCAAACAGAAAGAACTCATCACCCCCGAGACCAGAAGGCCATGCTCGACGGATGTTCATGTGGCTGGCGTCTCGCGTTGCCCATTTGCTGCCATCGGCTCGCACTCTGGAGCGAATTCTGAGGAGATGACGGCCTTGGCGGCCTGGGCTGCAATCATGTGGATTCTCAACTGCAAGGTGATCATCGTCGAGCAGTCGAACTTGTTCCAGCTTGACATATTACAGAAGCTGTTCGGCGACAAATACGCATGGCAGTCCATGATACTCAACGGGGCGGATTTCGGCCACCCAGCCCGGAGGAAGCGCTTTTACGGAATTTGTCACCACATAACCAAAGTAGGAGAGGCCATCGCATCTATGAGCAGTGTCATCCCAGTGTTCTACCGCACCAGCGGCCCGAACTATTCTTTTCATGATTTCATGGTTGCCCCGCCAAACTCAGACGAGGGTCGGCGGGAGCTCGAGTGGGCTTCTGGCCGTGGGAAAAGTTTGGCCAGAGGCCGCTCTGTCGAGGAGCTCTTCAAATTGCAGAATCCTTTCGAGAGCGCGTTGACCGAGCCTGAGTCGAAGATCTTGGGTGACTACGAGAAGCAGGGCGAGCCGAACCAGTGCTGCAGTCTCAATCAGAGGCCAGCCAATAATCGTGGCATGCAGAGTAGTGGGCCCGTGCTCTACGCGATCATTCGGAACCCCTCCATCGATTTCAACACATCAAGTCAGTTTCGCCGTTGGCTCTTCCCTACCGAGCTGATGATTGCCCAGGGCCTGCCGATTCTGGGTTGGATGGCAAGTCCAACTGGAGCTTCGAGCACGATTGCGACCTCCTACTCCGTGGGCAGCATGCTCGTTCGCAACCGCCAGAGCGTCAAGTACCAGATCGGGAACACCATGCAGGTGATCGTCGTGGGAAGCGTCATAACCTACGCCTTCTTTTTCACCAACTGGGGGGCGCGAGTGTCTCGCCTCGACCGAGGGGGGTCCCATGTGGCCTAGATGTATAGATCGGCCAACCTAGCTGCTGCCCCTCCTCTCCTCGTTCGGAAGGGTCCTCCTGGGAACCAATTGAAAACCAAACATCCAGCCTCCATCCTCCCCCTTAGACTCCCTCCCCCCCTCCCTCCACCGATGGGCCTCCCTCCAGTTGGTTGGCCATTTTGGCCGAATTCAGCCACGCTGGTCGGCGGCCATTCAGTAGAGCCAAGACACCAGTTGTATTTGTAACAAATACACCCTGCGTGGGTGATGCGGGAGTTCACAGGTGTCTTCCACTAGGAACGCGGGCACGCCACGAGAAGCCAGTCCGTGCTGGCAGTCGAGAGTTCAAAAACAACCCAGGATTCAGTATCCAACCTGTTGCAAGGGAAGAGGCGCCGCGGTGATCGCGCTGCGGGCGTCGCGGCCTGGGTCAGCTAACTGCCCTTCTCTAGGGTGGCAGCGCGGGCGCGCGAAGATAATTGCACTTCGCATCGTTGCGCGCGACAGCGCCCATGTTAGGCGACTTAGGATATCAACGAGATCGTTTCAGCCTTCGAGGGTGCGAGGGTAACATAACCAAAGGGAAGGGGCATTATTCAGCCAGCGTCTTGGCCCCGATCTCGATTCGGAATCCTGCGCCCTGCTCAGCCCTGCTCCTTGCCGCCTGCGTGCAACCATGTTGGCGGCTGACGGCGCGCTGGCCGTGCCGCACGTACTTGGTGTTGACCTGTCAGAGCAAGCGCGTGCCATTAAGTATCGGAAGTGCAAGACTGTGTTCGAGCGCTATCCTGGGACCCCCGTGGGCATGCAGATGCTTGACAAAATCAATGCAGACTTCTTGGTTCCAGGGCGCAAGCTAAACTCTTGTTAACCGAACTCCCCCGGGTCCGCGGCGGGTTGGGGGACCGAGGGCCCGGGGATCCAAACGTTGGAGGAGGGGGAGGAGGAGGAGGAGGCTGAGGAGGAGGGGAGGGGCCTCAGCAGGTTCGCAGCAACGCGAGGGCGAACTTCTTCGACGAGCAGAACCGCCGCATGATCGTTCCACACGAGAAGAACGCTCGCAAGAACAACACCCAGATCAAGCGCTTCAAGCAGAGCATCCTGAAGTACGGCAACATTCAAGGCGTTCGCGGTCATGCGATCGCCGTGTTATCTCCAGGTGGCGTTCCACCATGGAGAATGTTGACCTACGGGTCTGTCTCTCGCGCTGCGTACTTGGCGGCAGAGGAGAAGACGACGGACAAGACGCAGATCGAGAACGTGAAGGCTACGTTGGCACGTGGCCTGGTCCTTGACGAGTACGATGCCGAATTGCCAGATGACTGCGTGGAGCACTTCAGAGACTTCTTCAACACATTCCACGGAGGGGTAGGGATAACGTTTCTTGAAATCATCGAGCAAGTTGATACTGTAGACTCGGAGTGGAAGGTATACGCGCAAGCACATGGCATCGCCCTGGGGAAACAGGGCCGGGGGGAGGACGGCTGCGCGGCCAAGTTGTCTGAATTTCTCGAGAAGCACTACAATGACGTTTTTGAGACCAGAGAAGTATTCGAGGCTGCCCGCAGTTTGATGACCACGATGAAGAAGATCAAGGCTTGGCCAGCGCTGCAGGATATTCTTGGTGATGAGTGCGACTTCTTGGTGACTGGTCTAGATCATGAGCAGATGGTCAAGATGCTCCACTTCTGGAGCGTGCAAGTGGGGAAGCTTCTCGGGACTTCCCACTTCGCCGTCGAAGATGTCTGCAGACTGTTCCTGCTGGGGGCCCGTTACATCTTCCCGACCGACGGGTGCGCGGGGTGGATCATCACTTCGTTCGCTGTTTCGAACCAAGACAAGATGAAGTTGCTCCTGACTGACATGACAGACAGCAAGGTGTACGCAGAAGTGAAGGAGGAGGCTGCCCAGAAGGCTAAGGAGGAAGCTAAGGGGAAATTGTCCCCGGCGGCGTCGGCGGCGTCAACGGCCCAGCCGCCGCCCGAGAAGAAGGCAAAGACGGGGCAAGTCAGCAAGGACGTCGCACCGTTCGCCGTGAAGTTGAAGGTCGCCATGAAGGGGAAGAAGGAACGGAACACTTGCTGGGCCGACGACTTGCATTTCATGTTCAAAGAAGTTCGGAGCAAGTACGTGGATACTGGGAAGTCTACCGATTCGGACGAGGCGAAGGTCATGGACATCGTCTACTCAAAATGCTTGCGGTTCTGCTTCGACGGTTCGATCACCATCAAAATCATATAACCGCTGGTCACAACTGCGGTCGACGATGAGCCAATCCATTTCTTCTGCCAGTGTCTCCGCTCTGAAGGTCACCGATCAGATTTCTGGCGCTGGAGATTCGACTTCATCGGCCCCCAGCGAGGCTTCGTCTTCAGCAGTGGCAACTAGTCTGCTCCAAGCTCTGGGAAAGATTACTGGGAAAGACGAGGTGGCATCTCGTCGGCAGCTTGCTCCCCGGACATCCTCCATCCCTGTGACCGAGGAAGACCTTGTCTCCAGCGTGGCCCTGGTCAAAGAGCGCCTGGCGGTATTCATGAAGGAGAATCCGCCCACCATGAAGCTCAAGTTCCACCCATCACTGACCCGCATGAGCATGAAGATCGAAGTGGACGCACAGGAGTTCAAATCCAAGAGCCCCATCAAGGACATCAAACCCTCCATCAAGGACATCATGAAGATCATTGCTGGTGCGCTACCCTTTCAGTTTGAGTGGGTAGACTTCTCGTCCGAGGTCGTGGAGTTCACATTGCAGCAGGGCGGTTTCCCTTCGAGCGCGCTGGCCGACGTCTCTGCAAGCAAGGGCGACGCCACAACCTTCGGGATGCTTCGGGCCAGGGACGCCGTGACCGCGCTGAAGCAGTTGATCACCGAGGATGGCCAATTCAGTGGATCCAACGCGCCCGAATCACAGAACGTCGTTGAGATCGTGGCCACCATGTCCACGTTACCCGTTGGTAAGGCTGACAGGTTGTTTGAGCGATGGGGCGTGTGGGACATGAACCTGAAGACCAAGTCCATCGACGCCTGGGTGAGCGCATGGTCAAATTTGTTTGGTGAGCTCTCCAACGCGTGCCCGAACATGAAAGTGGAGAGCGCCTTGATGTCGACGCTCTCCAGGCACAGCAAGGCGGCGTTCAAGGGGAAGTTCTTCAAGCAGATCGAGGAGCTGGATGAGCAGATTGTGCCGAAGATTGAGGAGTCGCAGCCGTCGACCAGCGAAACCCAGCAGCCCGAGCAGCAGGCGACAATGACGATCTCCAAATCCATTGTAGGCGTCGGCGCCACCAACAACTTCATCGCGAGCAACGCCGTCGACGCAACGGAGGTGCAGCGGTGCGGAGATGCTCCGATTATCGTCGTCCCACGTGCTTACTTCAACACGGGCCTCCTGAAGGCGCTCTGCAAGTCGATCGAGTCGGCCCTTTTCACCAACGAGTTCAAGGATGACAACTTCGAGAAGATCAAGGTGGACGTCAGTGACGGGAAGGTGTACGCACTCGCACATGATGATCTGGATGTCAAGCTGGGTTTCTGTGGCAACGTGTCTACCACCAGGACCGACGGGTGCTTGGTACTGGCGGCAATTCATGTCCAGAACGACCATCAGGATCCAGAGCTGGTGTTGCCGTTATGCGTGCATGGTGATGGCTTTGGCAACGTTGGTTCAGACTCTGAGGGCGTCCTTGTCGCTGCTTGGGCTGTGCGCGCTGTTGCTGGGGAAGTTCAGGGGAGGAACAAGTGCCGATGACCCTCGCCCCGCCGCCAGTCTGGCCCTCCTGGGCCTCCTGGAGATCCCTCGATGCCACGACTGGGTTCGCCTCGAAATTATGGTCAGAGCGCGCCCGGGGGGGTGGCGGTATCGGTACCTTTTCGTCCCCCCAGAGGTCCCTACATGCACTCTGCAATGGGACCGCATCGACATTCCTGTGAACAATGCTGTGTTGATGGGTGGATTCCGTGAGGATCCAGATGCCCTACTTGGTGCCCAACAAGGTGACGGTGAAGCAGATGATGGACCGCATGCAGCAGTCTGGTGGCCTTTCTACTTCAGACGGCTGCGCCGTCGTTGAGATCACCAGGGATCCTTGGGCGGCCGCGGCAAAGCGCGGCAAGTCCGCCAAGAGCAAGGGTTCCGCGCAGGGCCCAACAACCTTCGGAGGTGGAGGCATCCTGGAGGACTTCATGCGTCGCGAGGCTGGTGATGATGTCGAGACTGCTCCAGCCGAGGAGGAGGAGGGGGCTCCGAAAGCTACGCCAGCTGAGCGCAAGAAGGCTGCGCAGGCCAAGAAGGAGGCGAGGGCATGGAACTCCGTGTCGGCCCACCTGCTGAAGTAGACTGTGCAGGTGTCGAGGGGAGGGGCCAACTGTGCACCTACATTGATCCTTGCCTGGCTCACGCTGGGTCCATCATTGGTGCGCCCGCCTGGCTGAGCCAGGGAGGCATGAGCATCGATCGCCCCAGATGGACCTGGCAAGGATCGGCGTCGTTGTGCAATTCGCGCCCTCCGAAAGCTGCGCCCTTCAGAGGGCGCGCGGTGTTTTTTTCAAGTCGCGTGGGCAGCGCTTCCAGTGCCCGCGCCAGCTTGCGCTCTCAAGCGCCTTCCACCTCTTCTCAGATTAGATCATATCTCTACCAACATGCCAATTCTCATACCCCTTATCTCAGAATAGGAGCCTCTTGGCCCTGCCGTGCGCGGACGGCGGGATGGTTGCACATGCTGCTGCTAGCTCGTTGCTGGCGCAGGCGCAGGATGCAGTGAACACAGTTCCGCCGCCTCCTCCACCTCCACCTCCACCTCCTCCTTTACCTTCTCCTCCTCCTCCTCCTCCTCCTCTTCCTCCTCCCTATCGTCCTCCTGCCTCCCTCCTCCTCCTCCTCCTCCTCCTCCTCCTCCTCCTTCTCCTTCTCTTTCTCCTCCTGCTGCTGCTTCTCCTTTTCCCTTTCCTCCTGCTCCTCCCCTGCTCCTGCTCCTGCCCCTGCTCATGCCCCCCCTCCTCCTGCGCCTTGTCCTCCTCCCCCCCCGTCTTTCCATCGTCCGCCTTCGCACGGCATTCGCGCGGAGTGCTGGCGCAGCCACAAAGCAGGTGGACGCCCTCGGGAAATCAAAGTGCACACTGTGCAAACGATCGCAGCAGCAGCAGAAAAAAAAAAAAAAAAAAAAAAAAAACAAACGAAAAACGCCACTCGCACGCAAGCGAATCTTACCCAGTGCCATTCGGAAAGCGTAAAAGCCCAGAGGCGGTTCGAAATAATCACAAAACACGCTCTGTCGGTTTCTAAAGGGTTCCTTCTTATGTGCATAGAAAGGGACACCCAGGGCTGGCCCAGCAAAACCAAGCCGGGCCAGCGAAAACAGGCCCCCAGGACGTGGAAGTGGACATCCTAAGGTCTTGGTCGCGATGTTCTGGAGGCCGGGAGAGATGACGTGCAGGCGGAGCAAGAGTGCAACAGTGGACCGCGCGCGTTGCCCAGCCCAACACCTGGACACGATGCTGAGTATATTGAAAATTCTCTTCTTCCTGATAGCGGGGGCTGGAGATGATGGGGGTGCTGGAGATCGGCGTCCTGGCCTCGTATATGGGGATGATCACTCGCCCGATCATAGTCATGATGTCGTGATGGGCTTTGGCGGGCTGGACACCGAAGGCGTGGCCGTCGTCGCCGACCTCGCGGTGGACGGCGATTTCAACGACTTCAACTCTGAGGAGGCGGGCGGCGCGGGCAGCGCGGCCGGGCCCTAGGCGCGGGTGGAGGGATGGTGCGCCTCTCCAGTGGCGCGGGCTCCTCCTCCTCCTCCTCCTCCTCCTTTTCGTCCTCCTCCTCCTCCTCCTCCTCCTCCTCTTCCTCCTCCCTTCTCCTTCTCCTCCTCCTCCTCCCTCCTCCTCCTCCTCCTCCTCCTCCCCCCCCCCCTCCTCCTCCTCCCCCATTCTCCTCCCCCTCCTCCTCCTCTCCTCCTCCTCCTTCCTCCTGCTTCTCTCTTCCTCCATCTCCCCCCCCCCCCACCCCCCACCCCCCCCCCTCATCCTCCTCCCCTCCCCCCCCCCTTTCTTCCGCAGCCATTGTGGCTCTAGGCTCGGTTCCCCCCGCGCGACGCGCGGCCCCTTCGCCCAGGCATGGCGCAGGTGGAGGAGAAGGTTACGGCGGTGCTCCGTGCGGTGGTTGGTCTGGCGACCCGCAGAGCCTCGACGGAGCGATGTCGGAAAGGCGGTTGCGGAAGCAGCGAAGGCGGCGGTTGCCGAGGCGACGCTGGAGAAATTCGAGGAGCTGTGTACCTTGGCTGGCCGTGCCTTGGCCTGGGAGGAGGGCCCCATGCCGACCGCGCAGGTCGTCCAGCAGGAACTGGTCCAGCGGGGCCAGAAGGGCTTGGCGCGCAGGGTGGAGGGCTGCAACAAGGGGCGCAGGGCTGTCGCCCATCCCGACGGCACGCTCGCCGAGCAGGTCGTGAGCGCGCTGGGGCTGCGCCAGGCCAGCGGCGGGGCGCAGGGGGCCCAGGGCGAGGTCAAGCACGCGCCGCAGAAAAAAGTTCGACGACAGCCGCATGCAGGCGGTGGAGAGGAAGCTCCACGAGGTGGAGATCAAACTCCAGAAGGTCGTGGAGGACGTCGAGGAGGCAGAGCGCACAGGGCATGGCAGCCCAAGGCCTCGCCCCTCCCAGCGAGGAGGATTCCATCGGCTGCGCCGGTGGGGGGAGGGGGCGGGGACCGCAGACCGAGGACATGCGCGTCGTCTGCGAGGCGCGCTGCAACTCCGAGGAGGGCCCCGACGGGGGGCGGCCGGGTGTCGCGACACCCACGAAGCTCAAGAAGAAGGCGCTGGGCGACAAGTCCGAGAAATACGGGGCGGAGATGGAGAACACGGCGGGTGACTTCGAAAGCAGCATGGTCAGCCTTTCGAACGTAGCCGTCGATGAAGAGGAGATCTTTGAGAGCACTCGATTCCACAGGGGGGCCGCCAAGGACGGGGAGGAGTGCGAGCGCCTCGGGCAGAGGGGGATGCAGCTCCAGGAGTGCGGCGCTTGGAGGCACGACGACCTCGCCCTTGGAGAGCTCGCGAAGATCCACTGGGCCATCCGCCAGACCGAGGAGAAAGGGAAGACCTGATGCTCGGCGCCGCCCCACGGTGCGACGACGGCGCCCTCCGCACGTTCGTCGCCGCCCAGCTCGGCCCCCTGGAGCTGGAGAAGGCTAGGTCGGCGGCGGGATGGGGCTCGTACGCGCGAGGTTTTGAGCTGGCGTCTGCGCGCGGCGTGGACCCCTGCCCCTGGGGCTGCGCGGGGTGCGGAGATAACCTTGCTTCCCCTGGGGGCTGTTCCTGGGTCGCGCCGTCGGGGCGCAGTGCAAGTCATGCTGATTTTGTTGGCGCGGGGGGCTGTCGTGGTGCCGTTGCGGGGCAGGCCCCCTTCGTCACGGACCAGCATAACGTTTGGTGGCAAAGGCAAAATGCGTCTTCACTGCCCCCGTTTGAGCCTTTTCCGCCTTCAGCTCCGCGACGGCTCACAGGCCCCCTGCGGGCGCCCCAAGACAGCCCAAGAGGCCTCCAAGAGGGGCTCAAAACGGCTCTGGAGGGCCCCAAGACGCGCCCAAGACGGGCGAAGAGAGGCCCAAGACGGCCCCAAGAGGTACCCAAGAGGGGGACCACGACTCAAAAATTCGACCCTCCCGCTTGAAGAGTGCCCCAAGGAGCCCCTAAGAGGCCCCAGGAGGCTCCCAAGAGGCACCCAGGAAGCCCAAACGATGCCTAAAGGGCAACAAAACAGCCCCGAGGAGGCCCCACAACGGTCCCAAAACGGCGACCGAGAAGCTGCGAAATTGCCTTCACGGCGTCCCCGGCAGGCCTACCACGAGGTCCAAACCGAGGCGCCCAGGACAGCCCCAGACCACCCCAGAACAGGCCCAAGATGGGCCCACGAGCGGGAGCAGGAGGCTTCCAGAGACCTCTGACAGGCCTTCGGGACCACCCAGAGGCCCCCAACACACACACACACACACACACACACACACACACACACACACACACACACACACACACACACACACACACACACACACACACACACACACACACACACACACACACACACACACACACACACACACACACACACACACACACACACACACACACACACACACACACACACACGATCCTTGAGAGGCCCTAAACAGGCCCCGACGATGCTCCAATAGGACTCGCTGTCCACGCCGCCGCGGCCTGTGTCCATTCGAGACAGAAGGCCGCCTGCCCAACCGCGGCCGCTGTTGGTTTGGGACAACATTTGTTGTTGGGCATTGTACCCATTCTTTCCGTGCCCATTTCGGGCGTCCAAATCGAAGAACAGCCAAAGAGAGTTGCGAGAGCCGTCCCGAGAGAGCCCAAAGAGGGTCAAATCGTTGATTTCCAATGGTGTTTCCCATGTTTTTCGCCTTCTCACGTTTTCCCGCTTCCAACCCTCAAAGATCGAGGATTTTGAACCAAACAAAGGAATTCCAAGATTTCTTCTTTTTTTTCCAAAGTGGTACTCCTACTTGGGGGTCTTACACATCCCCTGACATCTGGCCGGTGCCGCGCTTCCGGGCTTCTTGGGGAGACCCCAAGACGCCGACGGACAGCCCATGACAAACCCAAGAAGCTCCCAGAACGTAAAGAACGGCCCAAGACGCTCCCAAGCAGTCCAAAACACCATATGGACGGCTCTCCACGCTCCCAGGGGGCCTCCATAAGACCCCCATCGAGGTCCGAGAGGCGCCCTGGTAAAGCCCGAAGAGGCCCAAATCGTAGATTTTGATTGTTTTTCTGTGTTTTGTGACCTCGCGTTTTCGAGTTTCCAACAGTCCAGGACCACCCCAAGACCGCCCAAAAGATCCCCGGGACGGATCCTAGACGGGCCAAGACACCCCCAAAATTGCCGAAGAGGCGCCCAGTACCGCGCCCCCCGGCCTCCCTGGGAGCTCCCAAGAAGCTCCAGGACGCCCCAAGACAGCCCCACGAACCCCTCATAATGCAAAAGAACAGCCGAAGATGCTCGCAAGCAGTCCAACACAGTCTGCTGACGGCTCTCCAGACTTCCGGGAGGCTTCCAGACGCCTCCAAGACATTGCATGAGAATTCCGAGAGACGCCCCGAGAGAACCCAAAGAAGGTAAAATCGTTGATTTTCAATTGTTTTTCCCATGTTTTTCGCCTTCTCACGTTTTCCCTCTTCCAACCCTCGAAGATCGAGGATCCCAAAAGCTTCCCGAGGGCCCAAAAGGCCCCTAGGAGACGTCCAAGAGGTTTTAAAATCGCCCAAGAGTGCCCTCGATGCGTCAAAACTCCTTCCAGGAGGCCCCCGGGAGGCTTCCGGATTGCCTCAATCGGGCCGCAGGTAGCCTCAAGTCTGGCCTCCGCGCAGCCAAGACGGCCAATGACGGCTTCAGATTGCAGAACCGATGCCCCCAAGGGACCCTCAGACGCCCCCCCAAGAGGCACCCAAGAGGTGCCTCCAACAGCCAGTTGACGAAGCATGCGGAACACCCCAGAAACTCCTCAGATGCCGTTGCGCGCCTGTGCTTGATAGCGTCGTCCAAGATCGTCCAGCGCTCCCCCGGCCTGGGCTAGAACCTGAGCGCGCGCGAAGCGCGCGCGATGGTTCTAGTATTATATATATATATATATATATATATATATATTACATATATGTGTGTATATTCCCTTTTCTATATTTTTACAATCCGGGGGGGTGGGACCCCCCCCCCCCCCGGAAAATCGGACCCCCGGGATCTGGCGCTTTTGGGGCCCCCTGGACGCCTTGCAATGGGTCCCCCGGGCCTTCCGGGCCTCCTGGACGCCCCTGCCGGGCCTTGCCAGCGGGCCCAAAGCGGTCAGGAGGGCGGCCAAACGGCCCCGCGAGAGCCCCACGCGGCCCCAGACAGCCCCAAGACGCCCGAAGACGACCCAAAGAAGACCCCCAAGAGGTCCTCCAAGTGCAAAAAACAACACTTTCCTTTAGTTTTTTATTGAATTTTTGGACATTCGGTTCTTCGGTATTCCGTGCGTCCGAGTCCGCCGAAGAGGCCCCAAAAATCCTCCCACAACGGTGTCAAAGGGCTTCCAGACAGTCCAAAAGAGCTCCAATATGGTCCAACAGGGCCGCAAGATGGCCCCAAGAGAGCCCCGCTGACAGCCCCAGATGGCCCCAAGACGCCTCCCGAAGCACTCCAAATCGTGACCCGGTCGTTCAGGGAGACCGTGGTTGGTAGCAAGGTGGCCGCAAGAAGCCCCCAGAGGCCCCCAAAAGGCGCCCAGGAGGCCCCCAGAGGTCCCCAAAAAGCTTTTGAGAGGGGCCCAAGAACACCTCCAAAGAGGAGCCCCTGCAATAAAAACTGGGGATGAGGACAAGGAGTGGCTCGCAGACAAGGAAGATTACGAGTAAGAGGAGAGGAAGTATAAGGATAATACATAACATTACTATAACGACGATGGCGCAAACGGCAACAATGAATCATCGCTATATTTGGTTATCCTGCATGCCGAGCTTTAAGAACCAAGGTGCATGGCGCGAAGCGCCAATGCAGTCTTGTATATATATATATATATATATATATGCATAATATATATATATATATATATATATATATATATGTGTATATTATACATATATATAGAGAGAGATGTGTGTTGTGTGTATATATAGTCGCCCTGGGGGGCGCTGCCCAGGTGCGGGTCGTAGAGGGCGACATGGCCAACTTCTCCCTGGGCGAGAGGCGAGCCCTGCCGGCTGGGGGGGGCGCCGAGATCGGACGCCGCGAGACAAGTTGCAGCATCGCTCGAGGAAAACAGAACTCAAGGGCTCCCACGAGGGCGCGAAGTTCTTCGCGCTTCGCTGTCCTCGTTCCTTCTCCCCCTCCTCCTCGTCCTCCTTTTTTTCCCTCTGGGGGGGGGCGCGAGAGCGCGAAGTTGTTCGCGCTTCGCGGAGCGCGAAGCGCGAAGTTGGGAGCCCTAGGTACATACTCCACATCCTTCAATCAGCCCCCCACCCCTCCGTGCCAACCTGTCCGACGCCCCTTGCCCGCCCCCCCACGCGCCCCAAACCCAGCTCCTCTCGCTCCCCAACCTCCCCACGCCCCCCCGAGGACAGCGGTTTTCCACCCCCCCACGCGATCCACCCCCCCACGCTTATCGAGAGACCTGGAGTATACACTTTCGACGGTCCGCGCGGATTTGTCTGATCGGCGCTGGAACCTCCTGGCGCCGCCCACGCGCGCCAGGGGGGCCCATCGCGGATCCACGAAATCTGCGCAGACCTTCAAGAGGTATGCATTGTGTGTATACAGTTGTTCTTTGAATTCGTTTACCTCATCGTCTTCGGAAAACTACCCCAGCAAAGCAGGCCCAATAGCAGCAGAGGTGAAGAGGCGGGTCGAGGAGGAGGGAGGTCGGCTATATGGGGACAGGGGTCAGAGCACGGCCATGTGCACCTCAGTGTCTTGCTGCAAGGGGTCGTCGCCGTCTGGACCAAAGATGCAGCCAGCATTTGAGACGAGAGCACGACTCCTGAGTATGAGTTGCGGGTGAGCCTCGGGCAGAAAAGGCTGCCGGGCTGGGCGGTCCAGGGCTCCCCGCCCTCCCCTCCTGTGGGACTCTTTTGTGATCCCCCGCTTTTTGTGATCTTCCACACCTTGCCTAAGGTGTTCTTTCAGCTTAGATGGGAAATCGAAGGTTAAACTTATGGAAAAAGGGGCCTCGTTTCTT
>CAUYUJ010017957.1:87811-90311 GCA_963575745.1 Prorocentrum cordatum
CGGTGCCTCCTGTGCTTCCCCAGAAGACCAACATGTTCGACGTTGTCGCAGGCTCCAGGCTCCAGGTTTTCGGAGGTCGTCGTAGGCCCCCGCAGGTTCTCCAGCCTCGGGATGCTTGCGGGCAGCTGCGCCTCGCCGAGAGCGCTCCGTGGGTGTCCAGATCGCCCCGAACCGCCGCTCAACGGTCCGGGGAGTGGCAGCACGGAGCGCGCAGCCAGGCGCCCGTGGTACCGTTGGACCCCCCGGGGCATCCAGTGGCTCTAACACGCCGAGTGAGGTCTTTCTGCATCCTGGGCCGCCTACAGGCGAGGCTGGTTCGTAGGTCGACCCTGCCAAATCAAGGGCACCCTCGTGTCCTATGTTTTGCGACCCCAATCCTTCTGCATGCCTAGTATGGCAATGTTACCCTCGGGCCCCCGGGGGGGCGGGGCACCAGCTTGGTTCCGGTTGTTCGTTACCTTGGACGTGCGAGTATTGGGAACCAGGCGGGCGCTCACCTGCACCTTGAGCCCCCTCAGCCCGCGCACCAAAGGTCACTACAGTCAACCCGCATAGTGAGGATGGGCATCCTTCCCAAGGGTACCCTTGCATCCTTGCCTCTTCGGTCCATTCTTCGCCGCCTTCGCTGGCCGCGCCCCGCTCGAACAGCTTCGAAGTTGGCGTCCAAGGCCCTTGCATCCATATCGCGCATCCTTACTATACTGGTTGGCTGTATTGCACAGGGCCGCTCCTGCTTGCAGCCGACGCATGGCAGAGGTCTTCGATCGGGTCCTGGGCCGATTTTGCCCGGGTCCTGGCTGCGTCTTTGGGAGAGGGCTGTTGCTTTCGGTCGGGCGTGTCCCCCTACAGGAGGAAGAGTCAAAACTAGTCAACAAAATTGTCTGGGGACGACTTTTTTTGTTTGACTCTTTGTGACTATCTTTGCGTGTTCGTTGACAATGTTTTATTCTTCCTCCAAGATCCGCCTGTAGGGGGGCATGTCCGACCTAACTCAGGAGCGAAAGAAGGACGTACATGTACATGAATCCACGCTGGTTTCGAGAGTTCGCAGAGCGAATGTTCGTATCGCGCGGCAGGTCTCGCGGGTCGAGGGGCCGTGTTCATGTACATAGCTGGGCGCGTACGTCCTTTGTGGGCTCCCTACTAACTGTTGCCTCAACTGGCTCTCCCCCGGCCATCGTCTCAAGCCGCACCCCGCCGCACCTTGCCAGGGCACGCGCAAGGCGGGAGGGTTTGCGGGAACGCCCTGAGCGGCCTGAGCCAGAATGGTCACGGCACGGAGAGAGGGAATGGTAAGAGGAGGAGGAGGAGGAGGAGGAGGAGGAGGAGGAGGAGGAGGAGGAGGGGGAGGGGGAGGAGGAGGACGACGAGGAGAAGGAGGACGAGGAGGAAGAGGAGGAGGAGGAGGAGGAGGTGATTGATGAGGAGGAGCGAGGAGCGAGGAGCGAGGAGGAGCGAGGAGCGAGGAGGAGAGAGGAACGAGGAGGAGCGAAGAGCGAGGAGGAGCGAGAAGAACCGAGGAGGAGCGAGGAACGAGGAGGCGGAGGAGGCTCGAAAGTCGATCGAGGAGTCGTCGGAGGTCGGGCCCCCTGACGCGCAGTGCGCTGCGACAGGGCTGACGCTAGAGTCGCCGCCGGGGGGGGGCAGTGCTTAATTTCGCGATTCGATGGTTTAACAAGACCTCGCTCGTATGAAACGTATTCGTGTGTCGTCCATGCAAGAACCGAGAAACAATATTACTACCCTTCAGGATACCGCAGAGGTTCCAGGATCAATGACCGGGGAATCACCCAACTGCTGGGAAGTAGTAGTAGTAGTCGTGGTAGTAGTAGTAGTAGTAGTAGTAGTAGTAGTAGTAGTAGTAGTAGTAGTAGTAGTAGGAATTAGTAGTAGTCGTAGTAGTAGTAGTAGTAGTAGTAGTAGTAGTAGTAGTAGTAGTAGTAGTAGTAGTAGTAGTAGTAGTAGTAGTAGTAGTAGTAGTAGTAGTAGTAGTAGTAGTAGTAGTAGTAGTAGTAGTAGTAGTAGTAGTAGTAGTAGTAGTAGTAGTAGTAGTAGTAGTAGTAGTAGTAGTAGTAGGGTTGCACCTGGTCTTCGTGTCGCTACAAACCTCACCTTCGTGTACTCTTCTTTTGTATCAGGCCTAATAGAACTCCTACCAGGGGAATTACGAAAACCGTAGTTTCAAACCTGGCCTTCGTGTCTTTCGCGCCAATGCCTACCTTCGTGCACTATTCGCTGTAGAGGCTGTAGATTGGATTCGTATTAGAAAGTGAACAAAAAACGACAGTTTTACACCTGTCCTTCGTGTCGACGTCGGATTTGGAGCAACCGCCACTGCCAGCCGCTTCATTTCGGCACAACCCTCTCGAGGATCGTGGGCCTGGCCCTCCGACGCGCGATTCCGGCGCGCACTTCACTAGGATCGTGGCCCTGGTCCAAGTGGGAGCGCTGCCGAAGGCCCACCGACGTCCAATTCCGGCACGCCGCTCACGAGGATCGT
>CAUYUJ010017957.1:92811-112811 GCA_963575745.1 Prorocentrum cordatum
GTGGTTCCACATGACTTGCGTGGATGGCCCCTTGCCACCAGCGACGGCGATGGAGGGCTACACGCAGCTCCCCGAGGGCGACAGGGAACGCCTCGCAGCTGCTCTGGAGGCCCGAGGCGGCCCCATCTTGCCCCTGCTGGAGACGGTCGAAGGCCAGGTGCCCACTCCTCCCTCCCAGGGAGACGGCGTGGCAGGGGGTGCTGGGGTCGCCCCGAGGCCCCCTGCCGCCGCCGCGCCAGGGGCGTATGGCCCAGGCTCCCGTGGGGCTCCCCCGGTGGCAGCCGAGGCGGAGGCGCCGTCTCCCGCGGACATCCTATAGCCGCCCCTCGACGCCCCCGCGGCCGCGGACGACGACGGGGGGCTCGAAGCAGGCGTCTACGATGACTACCTGGACGACCAGGTGGCTGACGAAGATGCGTGCCATGAGATTCGGTTTGTCAACCTGGATCGGTGGGGCACCATCGGGTGGGGCCGCATCCTGCTACAGGGCGCGCCCACCACGGCCATGATCCCTGACAGCATGGCCGCCGCGGTTAGCCACGTGAAGGTGCGGCTGTGCCTGGCGATCGAGCAGGCCCGCCAGGGCGGTGACGACCTGGCGTCGCGCACGCTGACGCGTTTGTGGAAGGTGTTCTTAGCTCTGGACGGGCTGCTCTTCAGCGAGAACGCGACCCCGACCCCGACGACGCGACGAGAACGCCTCCAGGAGCGTTTGCAGTGGATCCAGGGCGGCCAACGGGATGTCGCTCGGCTCTCCATGGAGGACCAGACGCGCACCTCGGTCACCACGAAGGGCCGCGAAGACCACGTCGCGGCCCGCGTTCGCCGTGTCACTGAGCTCGCGCGAGCGGGCAAAATATCTCGGGCGGCAGCGGCAGTTGTGGCCCCAGGGTGATATGGCGGATGCGGCGGCGGCGGTTCGGAAGTTTAGCACCACCCAGCAGCCTGCGGCGCCTCGACCAGGCGAATGGGGCCCTCCCCCTGGCACTGGGGCCGCCCCGCATGGGCCAGGGGGGGGCCGCCCGCGGCGGGGGCCGACGCGGCGATGCCGCCAGCCGCGCCCCCATCACGAGCTCCTCGGCGCGGCAGAGCTACACCACCGCGCGGCCAACCACCTCAAGCGCCAGTTTGGTCGCTTCCCCCGCCGTGGCGGTGCGGGACCTGGAGGCGGACGCTACGAGCGCTGGGCCCCGCTCAAGCACGACGAAGACGGAGCGGAGGCGGTAGCCAATGCGCTGGCGCGCCTGGCCATCGGCGACCCTCCTCCCGAAGCTCCAGCCGCCCTGACCGCGGCGCGCCTCGCAGGCATCCCCAAGGCCACCCCTGGGGACGTGCGAGTCCTGGGCTGTGGGAATGTCACCCGCCGCATGGTGGGCCGCAGCGCGGCCAAGGTCCATCACGCGGACATGCGGGCGGCGGTGGGGGATCAACAGTTTGGCCTGGCTAAGGACCGCTGCGGTGCCCTCCACCGACGCCTCTGTGCGATGGCCAATTCGGGCCCTGGCAAGTGGGTGGTGGCGGTGGACCTCGGGGATGCGTTCAGTAACATCCCCCGTGACCTCGTAAAGGAGGCCGTGCGCTCCAAGGTGCCCGCCCTGGCGCCGCTGGCGGAGGCCTGGCGCCCTGCTCGCGCACGCCACGCGGCGGGTGGTGGGTCCCAACCTGCCCAGCTGGTCGACCAGATCCGCGGCCTCGACCAGGGCTGCCCTATGAGCCCTGGCTTCTACGCGGTCGGCACTGCGGATGACCTCAGCATCGGTCGCATGGCCGCGCGCGCGGTGGACGTCGAGGGGGACTGCCTGGCGTTCTTGGACCGCACGTACTTCGCGGGCACCGCGGCTGCTGCGTTCCGCGGCTTGGATGCCTGGCGAGCCCGCATCGAAGCCCATGGGATGGAGCTGAAGATGTCCAAGACCCAGATCTGGTCCCCGGACCCTCGCGCTGTCCTGCCGCCGGAGTTCGCGGAGTACGCCCAGTACCGCGTCCCGAAGCTCAAGGCGGTGGGGTCTACTCTGGCCTGCGCAAACCACGACGTGGATGCTGACTGGCGGGGCGTCCCGCTCACGGACTTTGCCGCCCCGGAGGACCTCGACGCGGGCGGCCTCGCGCCGGCTGGCGGTGCCGGGGTCGCCCCGGGGGCCGCCATGCCACTCCCCTGCGGCGAGGCCTTCCTCCAGAAGCAGGGCCGCTACTTCCGGGAACTCCTGGCGCTCCGGGCTGTCTGCCTTTGACGCCTTCCAGTTGATGCGGATCTGGTCGAGGGGTGCCTGCGTCCACATCCAGCGCGCGCTTCCGCTCGCGGCGGCGTGGGGCCGCCGGGTGGATGACGGAGCGGTCGCCTTCGCCAACGCCCTTCTGCGGGTCACGGCCGCCCCCCGAGAGCAGATCATCATGAAGGTCAGCGACGGAGGTTTGGGCTGTGGCAGCGCCGAACAGCGCGGCCCCGCGGCCCTCCTGGCGCCCTGGGAAGCCGGGATCCACGCGGCTGCCCAGGAGCTCCGCGAGACGACAACGGTTGGCTTCTGGCGGCGGTGGCCGGGCCTTGGCCGCGCCCTCTCGGCGGCGGACGCGGAGCAGGGGCGGTTGGCAGGAGGCCTTCGCCCCCAGGGTGACCGTTGGCAGGGCCTCTTGGAAGGGCGGAGGGGCAAGGACCAGAAGACGTACACCCAGCATGTACGGGACCACGCCACCAAGACGTTCTTGGCCGCGCTGCCGGCGACGGCGGCGGCGGCGGTGCATAGCGCCTCGGGCAGCTCAGCGGGCGCCTGGTTGGATAACTTCGAGGGGGGTTCGCCCCTCGCCGACCACGCGTTCTGCATTGCGGCCAAGAGGCGCATGCATTCGCCGCTGCTGCAGTCCGAGTGCGCGTGCCAGAACCGGCCGGCGGCGCCCACTCGCGCGGTGGCGCAGGCCGGCCCGGCGCGTGGCCGCACGGTGGACGTCCGCTGCGTTCGCGCGCCCAATTGCCCCCGGGGAGGTGGCCCGGTGCGCCGCCGCAACGCCATTCGAGATTCTGTGGCGCTCTGGTTGCGCGGGGTGGGCCATCGCGCCCTGGTGGAGCAGGTCATCCCAGAGTGGCACACGGAAGAACAGGGCGCGGCCACACGAGGCCTCCACGGCCGGGTGTGTCTCGACATCAGCTTGGTGGACGAGGTGGCCGTGGCCCAGACGGGGCGGCCGCATCAGGCATCCTTGCAGCGCAGAGAGAAAGTGAAGCACCGTAGATACCCATTTTCTGGCCTGGCGCCCTTTGTTCTCGATGTCAATGGCCGCTGGGGCGCAGAGGCGGAGACGTGGCTGCGCCGCGCCGTAGGGGAATTGCCCGAGGCCGAGCGGCCCGCAGCGCGCTCGTCCCTGCGCTCGGCAGTGGCCAACGCCCTGCAGGGCCAAATCGCTGAGCAGGTCGCCCTGGCGACGGAAGACGTAGTCGGGCTGGGCGCCGGGGTCGCCCCGAGTGCCCAGTTTTGACTAGATGTGGCTCCCTCCCACACGTGTGTGCCCCCTGCCCCTCCCCCCCCCCCTGCCTACCTGCTGCCCTGATCAGTTGTAAAGCCGTGGTCACGTCAGCAGTGTGTACTGTACTGTGTAGTTCCTTCATAGCGTGCACGATGCGCTCTTGCTTTGTCATGTCAGCTTTGCATGCTGCGTTGTGCAGTTACCCAGCCTTGTGCGCGTTGTGCTCCCGCCATGCCACCTTCGTTGGGCTCATAGTCTTGAGCTGCTCTCTCAACCCGTCCGTGATGGGCCATCGTTCCGCCAGCAGCATCAGCCCGAGGCCACATGCAAAAGAGGCCTCAAGAGGCGTTCAAGATCGGGGGCGCCCCGCGGGTCCTGGGACCGTCGGCGGCCCGCCGTCCGCTTTGGCGCCCGCCCGCGACGTGTTTTCCTCGCCCCCCTTCCCCCTCTCCTGCCCGTCCAGGGTCCCGAACGGGGGTCAGGCCGTTTTCAGCTTGCTCAAGGATGGATCTCCGCTCACCAGGAGCCGCTGGTTTCAACCTTTAGTTCCCCTGTTTCATTTTCGCTCCGCGCCGATGCCGTGGCCCGCGGTGCCGCATACTGACTCGCCCAGTCACAATGCGGCGCCCCTTCGCGAGGCGCTGGCGGCGAAGGCTAAGGCGAGGTCCGAGGCGCGCGCGAAGGCCAGCGGTTCGATCGCGGCCGACGCGCCCACTCCCAAAGCGGGGCCTGCGCCGCGCCCTGGCCAGCAGGTGAGCGCGTCGGAGAGCAGCGACATCTCGGGCGAGGGTGTCGACGTGATGTCGGAGGCGGCGACCTTTCGGACGGCGCCGACACTGCCTACGGAGTCGGCGGCGCCTGCTGAGGGTGCCGACGGAGGCAGCGGTACGGGGGCCGCCCCCAGCGCCGCTGCCTCTGACGGTGCCTCTGACGGTGCCCCCACGGCGACGGCCAAGGCGCCTGCTGAGCCCTCGGCGATGCCCCCGTCGGCGGTGGTGCCAGTTACGAAGGCGACCCTGACAGCGGCGGCCACCTACTCCAACTTCACCGCGGAGCAGCGCCGCGGGTTGGACGCGATCACCCTCGCGCTCCACAACCTCCAGCTGCGGGAGCAGGCTGTGAGCGGCCACGGCGGGCGAGGCGCGCGCAGCGACGCCGACGGCTGCCGCCTCATGGACGATGAGACCGCCAGTGAGGCTCCGAGTGCAGCGACCACGGGCGCCCTCAGCGGGCACGGCGGCAAACGCCACCGCCGTCGCAGCAACAAGGCTGCCTACGGCAAAGCCCCCCCGCCGAGCGGCGGCACGGTCGCCGAGCTCGAGGACGCTGAGATGATGACGGACGTGGACTACCTCGCGGCGGGCTACGTACACTGCATGGGTGCGCACTGCCTCCCGCCGCAGCGCCTGGGCTGGTGTCGTGAGTGCGCAGCGCTGGATGACTGGAAGGTCATGATGGTGGAGTACGTGGACGAGCTCAACTGTGGCGAAATGCGCCGCTACACCGAAGCTCCAGAGCACAGCCCGCAGTACCCCAAGCTGCGGAAGGGTGATCAAGGCCAACACAAGCTGCACACGTGCTCGCACTGCGCGGCGGCGGCGCAGGGCATCCCCGAGCACGAGGCTGTGACGCGCGCAGCGCGCCAGAACAAGGGAGCTGGCTCCATCGACCACGCCGCCAAGCGCGTGGCGAAGTTCCGTGCGAGCTTCGACCGCATCAAGGAGGGCATGGACGTGCTCGTGGGTTACGCGCTTTCCAACGACGGCTTGCTAGCCCTGCGGAGGGCGACGGAAGGCGTCGGGGTGGGCATCGCTCCCGAGAGCGTGGGCGCCCCTCCGGCCACGGAGACGGTGGCGCAGGAGGTCGGTCGCCCGATGGCGGTGAAGGTGGTGCCGGGGCCGCCCCGCGCGCCACCTCCACCCCTCGAGGATGGACCTGGCGCCGCAGACCTTCCCCGTGGTGATGATAGCGACCCCCTGCTCGACAATAACGTTGAGGGCCAGGAGCACCAGCTGGTCGACGCCGAGACTGGAGGAGGTCGCGGATGTCGAGCCCCTGCTGCGGCTCGGCCTCTCCAAGAAATCGCTGAAGCGTATGGCGCGGGCCTGCGGTGTCCTCAAATTTGAGACCATGCGCACCCACATGCTGGGAGGCATGGGGCCCATCCTGGAGAAGAAAGAGGACATGATGAAGGGCGCGGCGGCGCAGGACGGGGTTCAGAAGTGGCTCGGCGCGCTGGATGCGGAGGCAGAGGCTGATGTGGTAAGGCTGAAGAAGGGCCTCCTGGAGGCCTCGGAGGTCGTGGACGCGCACCTGGGACACAAACGTGCGTGGAAGGAGGAGTGCCAGGGCAACGCCATGGCGCAGGAGGCCTACCGACGGATGGGCGACTACACGGACCAGCTCTACCGTGGCAAGGGCTGTACGTTCAACATGTACTACAAGTGCTTGGCCAACAAGACCTGGGACAATCCCAAGGGATGCTGCTCGGTGATCCGTTCGGATCGCTGGACGCAGCTGCTCACCTGCGCGCAGGAGGCGGCGGGGGAGTCTGGCCAGCGCTGGCACTGCCATTGCGGCGCGCGCTACGCGACCTCGTACGGCGTCTGCATCGAGATGATAGAGAAGAGCTGAACCCGCCCCGCGCGTATTACATGCACGCGGACTTCCCTCAGGAGGACATCCGCGACTTGAAGGCCCTGCTGCGTTACGACAAGCTCAAGAGGGAGGGGGTAGCGGTGCTCAGCGCTGTGGACCTCCTGCAACACCTGCCCAAGGTCGAGCCGCTGGCGGTGGGCACCGTCTTTAAGCGCTACGCTCCGCTGCAGCCGCAGTGGGAGGGCCACTACGTGCTAATGGGCGGGCTCTCCTGGGACGACCTGCCTGAGTTCCAGTGGTCCGACTTGTACTCGCAGGTTGCCTGGGGGCTGAACGATCCAGCCTGGGCGGGCTACAGCAAGAACCAGCGGAAGAAGGCCAAGAGGGAGCGCCTGGCGACCGCGCACGCGGAACTGCAGGCCTATGAGCGCCGCCACAACCTCCGGGAGGGCAGCCTCACGGGCGGCGGGGGTGGTACCGGGGTCGCCCCGCGTGCCACTCCCGTCCGCGCCGCCAGTGCCCCCCCCCCTGGCTCGGCCCGCGGTAGCCAGGACCCGCCACCACCGCCTGCTGGAGCCCCGCAGGCGGCCATCATGGCCCCGCCGCCGCCGCCGCTGACGGCGCCCCCTGCGGCGCCGCCGCCGCCGGCTGGCCCTTTCCCGCAGCAGATCCCCAATGTCGCCGCCCTGAACGTGGCCCTCGGTGAGGATCTCGAGCGCCAGATCTTTGGGCCCCCAGGGCAGGCTGGCGGTAGTGGTGACCTCGGGGGAGAGGTGCAGGCGCTGCCGTCGCAGGTCTTCGCAGCCATTGCGCAAGGGACAGGCCAGTCCGCCTGAACGCTGAGACTCTGCAGGCCCCCAGCATCGTTTACTTCTGAGCCCTCGGGGGGGCTGCGTGAGTTCCTGTGTTAAGATCCCGAGCCTGCCACTCTCAATGATGCTGCGCCTGTATGCTCGCTTACGCTCCAGCTTTAGCAACGCCGCCGTGCCAGCTTGCGCGGGTGCGCCCACAGTGGTGCCCCCCCTCGCGTCGCGGACCCTGTTGCTTAGTTCTTCGCCCTTCGCACGGTCAACTGTGCGCCTAGCCACTTTGGCTTGCCATCCTGGCCTCTTCTCGCGCCTACTTGCGCTCGTTGGCCTCGCTGGCGGTACTGGGGTCGCCCCGTGTGCTGCTGTGCCGCCGCTGTGCGCCTAGCCGTTTTGGCTTGCCATCCTGGCCTCTTCTCGCGCCTACTTGCGCTCGTTGGCCTCGATGGCGGTACTGGGGTCGCCCCGTGTGCTGCTGTGCCGCCGCTGTCGCTTTACTCTGGGCCGTGGGGGCCAGCTGCCCTCGGATAAGCGCCCGCCGCTGCATGCACGTCAGACCCGCCATTTCACCCAGAAGAGGTGCTCGCTACATACTGGAAATGAGGCAGCCACAAGGCGCTCATCCCAAGGCGGTTGAGCCGTGGTGATGTGGTGCACGAGTCCGAGTAGTAGTAGTAGTAGTAGTAGTAGTAGTAGTAGTAGTAGTAGTAGTAGTGGTGGTAGTAGTCGTAGTCGTAGTCGTAGTAGTCGTAGTCGTAGTCGTAGTCGTAGTAGTCGTAGTCGTAGTAGTCGTAGTCGTAGTCGTAGTCGTAGTAGTAGTAGTAGTAGTAGTAGTAGTAGTAGTAGTAGTAGTAGTAGTAGTAGTAGTAGTAGTAGTAGTAGTAGTAGTAGTAGTCGTAGTCGTAGTAGTAGTAGTAGTAGTAGTAGTAGTAGTAGTAGTAGTAGTAGTAGTAGTAGTAGTAGTAGTAGTAGTAGTAGTAGTAGTAGTAGTAGTAGTAGTAGTAGTCAGTAGTAGTAGTAGTAGTAGTAGTAGTAGTAGTAGTAGTAGTAGTAGTAGTAGTAGTAGTAGTAGTAGTAGTAGTAGTAGTAGTAGTAGTAGTAGTAGTAGTAGTAGTAGTAGTAGTAGTAGTAGTAGTAGTAGTAGTAGTAGTAGTAGTAGTAGTAGATCGTAGTAGATCGTAGTAGATCGTAGTAGATCGTAGTAGATCGTAGTAGATCCAGGCGCCCCTGGAACGTTCTCGGCGAGGCGCGGCTGCTGGAGCGCATCCCCGAGCTGGAGAGCCACCGAGAACAGACGAACACGCTGTAAATCTTCGAGCCTCGTCCGAAGACGCCCACTGCGTTGGACGTCTGGGTATGCCAGTGTAGTGCCTTTGTGTCTTTCTAGGCCTCCCAGATGGGGTCCGAGTAGACGGGGTCGGACGATCGAGCCGCATCGACGGTGCATTGGCGATGCGGTTCGCTGTGGAGCCCGATTTCATCCACGCCGACGTCGCCGGGCGATGCATCGGCGATACATCGGCGATGCACTCGCGATGCGGCGCGACCCTTCGACCCCATCTACTAGGACCCCATCTGGGAGACCTCCAGTCTTCTCCTCCTGCAGGAGGAGGACGCCCGGCGCCACGTGCAGCAGGCGCTCTCTGACGCGTGGGCCTCGCTGGTGGCGCTGAGGCGCTTCCGGCGGGGGCGGGAGCTGGCCGAGCTGCACGAGTGGTCGCCAGGGGCAACGGCAGGTGGAATACTGTTGAATCGTTTCGCTCATTCCGCTGGCCCATATTGCATCACTGGTGCTACATGTTTGTGTGATCGTGCCGAGCGAGGAGGAGGAGGAGGAGGAGGAGGAGGAGGAGGAGGAGGAGGAGGAGGAGGAGGAGGAGGGGGAGGATGAGGAGGACGAAAAAAGGGGAGGAGCAGGAGGAGGCGGAGGAGGCCTCCCGATGGCTTTTTGTGGCATTGTGCGGCCAAACTTGGTAGTGGACAAGACGTCGACAGGTGGAGTCTTACTTTCCCAGCCATCCTGTGGTGCTGGGTCCTCGTTTTGAGGAGGCAGCGCCCCGCGTTCCCTCCTCGCGCCTCCCTCTCCTCCTCCCGCCTCGCTCCTCCCTCAATCCGCCGCTGCGCCCCTGCCCTCTCCGCACGTCTCTGCTTCGGCGCACGCCCCTCACGCACACGTGCCGTGGCCCCTTGGGGAGCTCCACCGAAGACCCCAGTGGCAGGGGTCCGCATGGCGGCCCCGCCTCCATGTCGGCACACGCCTTGCACGTTCCGCGGCCCCATGGGGAGCTCCACCAGAGGCCCCAGTGGCAGGGTTCGCATGGCGGCCCCGCCCCATGTCGGCACACCCTTCGCACGTTTCGAGGCCCCGTAGGGAGCTCCACCGAAGGCACCAGTGGCAGGGTCCGCATGGTGGCTTCGCCTCCATGTCGGCACACCCTTCACACGCCTCGCGGCCCCATATGGAGCTCCACCGAAGGCCCCAGTGGCAGGGCTCCCCTTACATGTTTCGTGGCCCATAGGGAGCTCCGCCGAAGGCCCCGGTGGCAGCGCCCGTATGCGTCCCTCAGCCCACTTCGGCACACCCTGCACACGTTTCGGGGTTCCCATCCGCGTTGCTCCGTGCTCCATCTCTCCCGCGGCGCGCTGCCTATAATGAGAAGGTCAAATCCTACGTTACTCGCAGCTGCATATGGTTGGGTCATTCGCCAGGCGAATGTTCATCCTCTAGCGTGTAACGGTCGCGACCAGGGCTAAGCCCTTCCCCCCCACCCCTTTCGGATAACGGCAGCGATCGTACGTAAGGAGGGAGGCCTGGATTCCCCCCCACATGCTGGCGCTCGCGCTTATACTGTGGCGATCGCAGTGCACCCCCGCCCCGACGTGCCCCACCCCGCCCAACCGCTACCGTTACCCAGGCCCCCCCCAACTTCCCCCCTCTTCGGATAACGACCGCTACTGGGTTCCCCCCTAAAAAACGATCTTGGCGACAAACCCAACCATATGCAGCTGCGAGCATCGCGAGGCAGGCGAGATGAAGGAGCGGGCCAGCAAAAGGATTGCGGCGCTGATGAGGGGGGGGAGCTGACGTGGGCCGGCGGGGAGTCTCCTTGCTTGGGCCAGAGTCCCGTGCGCCGTCGTAACGTGCCCACTTCCCCGTCCCAGAGAGTCCCAGCTGATGGGCCTGTGTGCCGACATGAGGCGGCGACGCCATGCGGACCCTGGTATTTGGGCTTTCGTTGGAGCTCCCGATGGGGCCACGAAGCGTGCGAGGGGTGTGCCGAGATGAGGCGACGACGGGACCCTGGTATTTTGGCCTTTGTTGGAGCTGCCGATGGGGCCACGAAGCGTGTGCGGGGGGTGCAGGTGTGCCGCAATGAGGCGGCGACGCCATGCGGACCCTGGAATTTGGGCTTTGGTTGGAGATTCCTATGGGGCCACGACACGTGCGAGAAGAAGAAGAAGAAGAAAGCCGTGCACGTCAGAGGTGCATTGGCCATGTGGCGAAAATGTGAGACAAATTGCACAAATTGAGCTGCCAGCCGCACAAATGATGTGAGACAGAAACAAGCACATGAGCACGAATTGAACGACTACCCGGCGTCACAGTATGTGTGCACAGCGGAGAGCCACGCCGTCGCCGATTGGGCTGTGTTGCGCAGGAGCGCCGGAAGGGCCTCCACACCCCCGGCAGCTGCGCAGGCATGTCGGTAAATCTCTTGCGGCCAGGTCTTCCTCGGGCGCCCCCGTTTCCTGTTTTCCAGCAGATGCGAAAACGGCTGGAAAACTGTGAGGCGCACGGCATCGTCGCCTGGCTTCTTGGCGACGTGCCCCAAAAAGGTAAGCTGTTTACGAAGGAGTGAATTGCTCAGAAGGCGTGCCCCCGACCGCTGGAGCACGACTGCATTGGGGACTCTGCTGATGTATGAATGTGGGATCCGGAGAATCTTGCGGAGACACCGTGCCTGAAACGCATCCAGACGACGATTTTCTTGCTTGTTCAAGAAGGCCGTGAGGACACAGTATAACAGTTTGCTCACCACGCAGGATTCAAATATCCTGATCTTGCGCTGTTGGGTCAGTGTCGAATGATTCCAGACCTTGGTAAGCTTGTCAAATTCTGCCCGCGCCGCGCCCAGCCGCCGCGACAATTTTGATCCTATCTTCCCGTCGTCGCTGATGGCGCTCCCGAGGTATACCATACTTTCTTGCTGCGGGACTGGGCTGCCGTCCGGCTTCGATAAACACGCATCGACGCCGACTGTCAGCACCTCAATCTTGCTCCAATTGAACTGCAAGCCGTACTGGAGTCCAGCTCGCTGCACGGCCCCCATGTACTCCTCCGCCAGGTGAGCCGACGTGGCAAGCAGAAGTGCGTCGTCCGCATACACAAGCTCGTGGACGTGCAGTTTCGGGTCCAAGCTCGGCGCCGCCTCTCTCTTCGCGTCGTGTAGCAGCATCGTCATAACGATTGCGAAGAGGAACGGGGAAAGCGGGCACCCCTGGCATATTCCGAAAAACTGCGGGTGTGTGGCTGAAGTGACTCCTGCATCCCGGACGGCGAAGGTACGGTTGTCGTAGATGGCCCGGACGACCTGGACGAAATGGTCGGGGACGTCAAAACGTTCCAAGGAGAGGCAGAGTGCGTCGGGCGAGACGCTGTCGAACGCCTTTGCCCAGTCGAGAACGAGCAATGCCAGCCTTCCGTTCTTCTCTGCCCATGTGCGCTCGAGTAACCTGCGCACCAGAAAGATAGCGTCTGCCGTGCCGTGCCGGCTCTTGAAGCCGAACTGGGTGGCCCATGCGCGGCCCTCGGCGCCGCCGTCCTTCAGGTGGCTCAAGAGGATGGCAGCGAATATCTTGTACCCGACCGAGAGGAGCGAGACTGGGAGGTAATTCTCGCATTTTGCCACATCTCCTTTCTTGAATATGGCTGCGACCAGCGCTTCGTGCCACGGCTCCGGAACCTCGCGGCCCCGCCAGCACTTGTTGCACAGAGCCACCGCCCAGCGGCACGCTTCTGTCTCTCGGATGCAAACGGCCTTCCAGAACTCCGCCGGGACGTCGTCCTTGCCAGCCGTCCTCCCCGCCTTGAGTTTGGCGGCAGCTCTCACGACCTCGTCCTCTGTGATGTCCTGACACTTCCACCGGCAGGGCGGCTCCCAGACTGTCCGAAACCGGCCACGGTGGTTGGCCGAACAGCCCAGTGGACCCTGCTGAAATATTCTGCCAGCGTGTCGTCGCGAGTGTCTGAGTCGACCAGCTCTCCGCCCAAATTCTGGAGAAGGCCCTGTCGGGGAACGACGCTTTTCCTGAGCAGCCGGATCTGTGTCCAATCCCCTGTTGCTAAGCTGTCTTCCAACCATCTTGTCCTGTCCGCTTTGACTGAAGCTTTGACTCGCTGGCTGAGGGCGCGTTCTTGGGCAAGAAGACCTCGCGAGCGGGCGTCTTTCCGCTCCCGAATGATGGCCAAAGTCTGCTCCGATATCCACGGCCGCTTCGGCCGGAGCGCTGCCTCTGGTAAGCAACGGTCCGCGGCGTCTCGGAATGCTGAAATCATCTTCTCGTTGAGCTGGTGGGCCGAGACATCCTCGCCGGAGCAATGTGAGACCATGTGTTCAGTGAAGAGCTCGTTGAAGGAGTTCGCCAAAGCCGGTTCTCTCAGTGCCGAAATGTCTCTTCGCGTCGGCGGCGCCGACGGCGTCGCCTTCTGTATTTCGACTTGTAGTTCAGCTTGCACAAGGAAATGGTGCGAGGCAAGCGCCGCTGTTCGATCACTCCATACCCGCTGGACCGAATCCTTCCACTCCGCACTGACAAGGATGATATCGATCTGGCCGAAGTGCCGCTCGATCGGCGGGTCCGCCGGCGATGATCCGTCGCTATAGCACGTGATCCTTCTCTCCACGGGTTCGTCGAACATTGTGTTCCCGATGTATAGCTTCCTTGAGAAACAGAGTTCGAGCAAGAAGGAACGATTCGACACCGGAGTGTGTTGCGCATGCGGATTCCCAAAGATGTGTTCGCCCAGCGCTGTCTCTTCCCCTGGGCGGCGGCGGTGTAGACGGGCATTGAGATCCCCGCAAAGAATGACAGGACAGCGTCCCGAGGAAACGGTCCAGCTCCTGGAAGAAGTCGCGCCGCTCCTCCATAGGCTTGCCGCTGTGCGGGGCGTACGCGCTGCAGACAACGATCTTGCCGCCGGCGACGCGGAGTTTCAGCGATGTCATTCTGGACGAGGCTTGATTGAACCCGATGATGCTGCGCCGTGCCGCGGGTGAGACCAGAAATCCCACTCCTGCCGTCTCAGTCGCTTCGTCCTCCGCCGTTCCCGATAATATTAGCAAGAAGCCAGCTTCTGTGACGTAGTATTCTGACAATGTCTTGTGCGTTTCCTGCAGACATAATATATCAATTCCTCTATCAATCATATGCGTCTGTATCTCCACCAGTTTCGTCTCAGTGAAGCCTTCCACGTTCCAGGTGCCAAGTTGGAGGTTCGAGTCAGATACCGCGAGCCTTCCGCCTCTGAAGAAGAAAGCCGCGTCTTGGCGCGAACTCGCCTGCTCCTCAAAAACTGTCCGCGGCGGCGCCAGCCGCAGGTAATCTGGGGCCCATGCATAAATCAATTCTCAAACGATTTGGGTTTATAGGTGCAGTAGTGCCGACTGCGGGTGAAACAGTGCTCATGTGCGGTATTTCCTAATGTGGGGCTGCCTGCCCCTGGGCAGGGCCCCCCTTGGAGCCGCCCTTCGCTTGGCCTTTCATGCCGGCTGCCGCCCTGGATACGATCCCGGCGCACTTCGTCTTCAGCTCGACGATCAGCGCATGCTGGTGCAATTCGTCCCAAGAAGCCCACTCGCCCTTCCGATCGTACTCGACTCCGGTCTTCGTGACGTTCGCCGTGAGGGCATGCTCCCCGCCCACTGTGACCACGTATGGCGCCTCGTCGGTAATCGAAATCGCGTATGGCACCTCCCATTCTGTCTTCAGGATGCGCTTGAGGCCGAAGCAAAAGTTTCTGGCCGCGCGCTCAGCGCGGCAAAAGTCTGGCAGGGGCAGCGCGGTCCTGATTCGCCCAAACTTGTTTGCTTCCACTTCGTAGGCCGGCCCCCCTGAGGAGCTCCACAGAACGGTCGCGATCAAAGGAGCCTCCGAACTCGGCGAATACGATGCCGGCGTAGCGCCCCTTGGCGTAGATCTTCGTCGGCATCGGGGCCCCCAGCGACGAGAGCTTGTCGTTCAACCACGTGGTCGCCTGCTCGAGGTCCGAGAGGCCCTCCAAGTTGCCCACGACCGCGGTGACGGCCTTCTTCTCGATGCTGGCTCCTGTGGACATGCCGGCGCGCGTAGGTGAAGGAGCGAAGTCCTTCTTCGTGTAGTCCTCGATGCCCTCCCGGATCTTCCTCTCCAGCATGTCCGTGTCCATGGCGGGGCGTTGCAGCAGGTCGTTGTACAGGCTCTCCAGCTTCTCGACACGGACATCGGTGACGGACATGCGCTGCTCGAGGAACTCGAGTCGGTGATGTTGCCGTCTATGCCCCGTACCTCTTTGCGAAGCTCGTCAACCGCTGACGTCACGGGCCGTAGTAGTGCCGCTATCCCTGCCATGGTCACCGCCTGGTCCTCGCCCATCCCTGCGTCAAAGTCTGGCTGCCTGAAAGGGCGGTCGCTCTGCTGCTCCTCCTCTTCCTCCTGTTGCTGCTCCTCCTCGTCGTGCATGCGCTGGTAGCCGTCGTCCGCGACGAGGGGGGTGGTAGACGTTGCGGCTCCACCTGGGCACGTCGGGGAAGATGGGCCGGGACCGGTACGGGCCGCTTCCTCGCTGGGACCCTTCATCTTCTCCCACGGGTCCATCTTCTCCCACGGGTCGCGCTTCATCAACAAGTCCCTGACCGGTGTGCCTGCCGACCGGCCGCGGGTCGGAATAGGCGATTCCGAGATGATGTTAGCTAGCTCCCTCTCCATATCCATGGCTTTGTTCGCGAGGGCAGGAACCGGAAACACCTCGGTTTACCCGCTCTCGTGAACAAGAGCGTCTGGGCCGCGCGCGGGGGGGCGCGGTCGATTGGCTTCGTGCGAGGGTGTGCTGAAATGAGGCGGCGACGCCATACGGACGCTGGAGTTCGGGCCTTCGTTGGAGCTCCCGATGGGGCCACGAAACGTGTGCGGGGTGTGCTGAAATGAGTCATCGACGCCATGCGGACCCTGGTATTTGGGCCTTACCCGGAGCTCCCTGTGGGGCCACGAATCGTGTGAGGTGTGTGCCGAAATGAAGTGGCGACGCCATGCTGGCAGTTTGCCCTTCGTTGGAGCTCCTTGGGGGACTGCAAAATGTGGGAGGGGGCGATTATGAGGACCTGCGGAGGGTAGAGGCAGGAATGGGAGGAGGGAGGGAGGGAGGGAGGGAGAGGGATGAGGAGGAAGGAGGAGGACGCGGGGCGCTAAAGTGAGTACCCAGCACCACAGGATGCTTAGGGAAAAGCACGGCGCCGACAAATGCATACGGGATGCACGTCCGAGCGATGGCAAGCTGGTGAGGTCTCTCATCCCCCCCTCCCCGAGCGTTCCCCCGCAGGTCGCAGCTCCAGGGCGAGTGGTCGCAGCTGCGGAAGGACGGCGGGCCCAGGGCGGGGCCATGCAGCCATGCAGCCAACCCGGGCATCCTTCCCACGGGTGCCCTTGCAGCCTCGCCCCTTCGGCCCGTCCTTGGCGACCTCCGCTGGCCAGCCTCGCTCGCAAGGCGCTGATATGGCCTCCTTCTCCTCCTCCTCCTCCTCCTCCTCCTCCTCCTCCTCCTCCTCCCTCCTCCTCCTCCTCCTCCTCCTCCTCCTCCTCCTCCTCCTCCTCCCCCACCTCCTCCTCCTCCTCCTCCTCCTCCTCCTCCTCCTCCTCCTCCACGTCCTCCTCCTCCGAGGCCCTTGCACCCTTGCCGCGCCTCCTCGCGATGCGGGCTGGCCGCAGCGCGGCCCGCTCTCCGCGGCCGGGGCCGCGCCCGTCCCCCATGGGCACGGCGGGACAGGCTGCACCCCCCTGTCCGGAGCCTTGAGATCAGAGGAGCAGGGCGCCGCGTAATGGGGGGGTCATAAATGGGGGGGGGTCGCGGGCGGCGAGGGTGGCCCGAAAAGGTACCCAAACGGTACCTAAACGAGGCCCCCTGGGGCTCTGGAGGGGCACGAAAGGGGATCTTTTTTTGACCCCCCCATTTGTGACCCCCGCATTAGGCGACGCCCAAGAGTAGGGGGCCACATGCGAACCCTGCCCCTACCCCCCACGATCTCTGAGGGGGAGGGTGGGGTTCACTTCGCTCGAGAGCTCCCAAACGAAGTGACCCCCCCCCTCGGAAATCGTGGGGGGTAGGGGTAGGGTTCGCATGTGGCCCCCTAGAGAGGGAAAAGGTACCCATACCTCTACCCTCCCCTCGTTCTCCCCTTTTTGGACCTCCTGGGCCTCCGTCGTCGCCACCGCTGGATTCGCCTCAGAATCCTGGTCAGAGCGCACCCCAGGAGAGGTCCAGGGAGTAGCGGTATCGGTACCTTTTGGTTTCCCCATGAGACGGGGGTCAATGCAAACGGGGGTCAGCCAGAGCGCCCGATGTTGCAGGATCCTGCAGGTCCAGGGTCGCATTGACCTGGGTTTGGGTGCAGGATCCTGCAGGATTTTGCAGGATCGTTCGCGTTGACCCGGGTTTGGGTGCAGAATCTTGCAGGTTTCTGCAAGGCCACTGACCCGGGTTTGGATTGACCTGGGTCAGAAGATCCCCGACCCTGTGGCCAAAACGCTGAGTTAAGGTCGGCGGCGAGGGAGGGGGGGAAGTGAGAAGGAGGAGGCCTTCTCAGAAGGCGGCGGGGCTTCTCAGAAGCCCTCGCGCCCTCTCGGAAGCTCCTGCTGTGTCTTCGGGGAGGGCTCGGAGCACTTCTCCGAAGGCCGGGTGACCTCCGAGCCTTCTGGAGCAGGCCCGCCCCGGGCTCGCGTCCCCCCCCCGGGCTCGCCGCCGAGGGGACAAGCTCAGGGGGGACGCCATCGACGCCGCAGGCGGCCCTCGCTCCTCGAGGGCTCGCCATCTGCTCTGGTGGGTCACTGCGTCGAGAGCGTTCTTGAGATCCGCTGTGGCCGTCCGTACAGGGCAGCTTCTAGTACATAGGATTTTAAGAAATATAGGAGTCTCAATCCATGATCAACTTGTGAATAAGTTCATGCATGAACTCACCGTTGTTTTTAATGCTAAATCCCTGCATTTGTCATACATGATCCGCACGCGGAGCATGCATAAAAAACGGCACTGTACAGTCAACCCGCACAGTAAGGATGGGCAACCTTCCCAAGGGTACCCTTGCATCCTCGCACTCTCGGCCCATCCTTGGCCGCTTTCGCTGGTCGCGCCCCGCTCGAAAACCTCGAAATGGGCGTCCAAGGCCCTTGCATCCTTATCGCGCATCCTTACTGTGCGGGTTGACTGTAGGGGCACACGTGGGCACACTTCCCCCCCTTCGCTTGCCTCCGAGAAGGAACGCCTCGGGCTCTGCACGACGCGAGGGTTCCGCATCCCGCTGGGGCGCCCGGGTGGGCCTCGTGGCCACGCCGGCTCCCGGCAGCCTCATGCTGTGCGGCGACGGGGAGGGAGAGCCTAGGCGCAGTATCGTTTCACCGCTCCCCATCCCCATCCCCATCCACGTCTCGGGCCCCGCCATCTCACCACCTCAGTCGGGGATATGCCCCTCGAAGCCCGAAGAGAGCAGCCCACATCCCCATCGGGGGGGGGTAAATCGGCCAGTGGGGCCCGGCCCACGCTGGTGGGGATGGGGGACGGTTAAACGATGCTCATAGGCATCCTAGACGAGGTCCGAGCAGATGGGGTCGGAGGATCGCGCCACATCGCCGACGCATCGGCGATGCGGCTCGATGTGGAGACCGTATTTCCCCACGCCGACGTCGCCGATGCATCGTCGATGCGTCGCCGATGCATCGCCGATGCATCAGCGATGCATTGGCGATGCGGCGCGATCCTTCGACCCCATCTACTTGGACCCCATCTAGGAGGCTTCTAGAGAGAAGGAACGAGAAGCAAGCGATCGACTGCGAGAGCACCGGCGGGAGGCCAGGGCCAGCGCGACGGAGCAGGCGGGCGGGCAGGCGGGAAGGGACAGAGGGGAAAAAGCACACAGAGAGCAGGGAGACGGGAGACGAGGAGGAGGGGAGCATTTGCAAGCAGACGGGCCGGAAGAGGGGCCAGGAGGCCGCGACCAGGCAGATTACGGACATCACGGCGGCGCTCCTCAGATTCAGGTCGGGGACCTTGTTCGTGGCCGAGGCTCGCCGTGGCCAGAAACTCGCCCGCTCCTTAGTCAGCGCAGCAATTGTGCGGCGGCACGCGGGGTAGTAGATTTCCCAGCAGCAGTAGCAGCAGCAGCACCACCACCACCACCACCGCCACCAGTCCTGGGACAGGCGCCCCTGGCGGCGGGCAAGTTCCCCGACAGCCGCCGACGCAACGTCCTCAGCCCCGTCCCCCTCATATTTCTCCCCCTCCTCCTCCTCCTCCTCCTCCTCCTCCTCCTCCTTCTCCTCTTCCTCTCCCTCCTCCTCATACTCCTCCTCCTCCTCCCCCTCCTCCTCCTGCCCCTCCACCTCCTCCTCCTGCCCCTCCTCCTCATCCTCCTCCTCCTTCTCCTCCTCCTCCTTCTCCTCCTCCTCCTCCTCCTCCTCCTCCTCCTTCTCGGGGCCAGCCTTTCGCCCCTTGATCCGTTTTTGAGGGCCCTGCAGGCCTGGTCGCAGGACCCGGAGGCCGAACTCGAGGAAGACCGCTCCAGATTGAAGAAACGATCGTCGGATCTCTGAGCTCCTGTTCGACGGCAGGTGCGTGCCGCGCCGACGCGGCAGCGACCCCGCCGCCAGGGTTCCAGGTTGAACACCAGCAGGGGCCCAGAGTCGGCCAATATCTGGGACGAGCTGGCGGTCGAGGAGCCTCCGATGGTGGAAGGTGCAGCGATCCACGCAGTGTCAGAAGCCATCGCCCGGGTCGCCACGACACGAATTGCCGAGCAAGAGGAGGAGGAGGAGGAGGAGGAGGAGGAGGAGGAGGAGGAGGAGCAGGAGGAGGAGGAGGAGGAGGAGGAGGAGCAGGAGGAGGAGGAGGAGGAGGAGAGCAGGAGGAGGAGCAACAGGAGAGGAGCAAGAGGAGGAGGAGGAGGAGGAGGGAGGAGGAGGAGGAGGAGCAGGAGGAGGAGGAGGACCAGGAGCAGGAGCAGGACCAGGAGCAGGAGGAGGAAGGAAGGAGGAGGAGGAGGAGCAGCAGGAGGAGAAGGAGGAGGAGGAGGAGGAGGAGCAGGAGGAGGAGGAGGAGCAGAGCAGGAGTAGCGAGGAGGAGGAGGAGGAGGAGGAGGAGGAGGAGGAGGAGGAGGAGGAGGGGGAGAAGCAGGAGGAGGAGGAAGAGGAGGAGGAGGAGGAGCAGGAGGAGGAGCAGGAGGAGGAGGAGGAGGAGGAGGAGGAGGAGGAGAAGCAGGAGGAGAAGCAGGAGGAGAAGCAGGAGGAGGAGGAGGAGGAGCAGGAGCAAAAGTGCCCCCTCGTGCCGCCCTTCGGCCGCCCAAGGACTGGCACGCCCTGCCGAGCGCGCTGCGGGACCTCGAGGAGGACCCTGCGGCCGCCGCGCGCGCGGAGGCCCTCCGCACGGGCGACCTCCGGAGCTTCCTGGCCGCCGCGCAGCTCGGGGCCGCCGCCAGCCTCGGCGAGCCCGCCGCCGCCTCGTCGGGCGACGAGGCCCCCGTTGGTGCGGCGGAGCGAAGGCAATTCGCGGAGGCGGCGACGGCGCGGCGCTCCGCGGAGTCGATGCGGCGCTCGGCGGCAGAGGGCTCGGTGGCGGCCGCCGCTGGCCTCGGCGAGCCCGCCGCTGCCTCGTCGGGCGACGAGGCCCCCGGCGAGACCGTGGCGCAGAGGCAGTTCGCGGAGGCGGCGACGGCGCGGCGCTCCGCGGAGTCGATGCGGCGCTCGGCGGCAGAGGGCTCGGTGGCGGCCGCCGTTGGCCTCGGCGAGCCCGCCGCCGCCTCGTCGGGCGACGAGGCCCCCGTTGGTGCGGCGGAGCGAAGGCAATTCGCGGAGGCGGCGACGGCGCGGCGCTCCGCGGAGTCGATGCGGCGCTCGGCGGCA
>CAUYUJ010017957.1:117811-152811 GCA_963575745.1 Prorocentrum cordatum
AAATGCGGGAGCATCGACCCTGCTGGTAGGAGGTGCAACGCATCCTCCTCCCGAGGAGAAGGGAACACACACTCCCGGTGGATCAATTCTGTGCCGTTTGTTTTCGTCTAAAGGCGGACAATTGCGTCGGATGTGGTAGATCGGTGCGTGAAGAACATATCGATGCGAGTACTGGGAGATGCTCTAGATGCGACCTGTGGGAGTGAAAGATCAGTTGCCAACGTGCGAGAAGAAGAGATTTTTTTGAACGCAGCTAATGCAGAGAAAGGAAAGATGAGGCTTTAAGGCTATCATCACCGACCCGACTCCATATACTGAAAATAGACGAGAAGCCGGACTCACATCGAATTCGTTCGGATTTCCGTTGTTTTCGCAAGAAACTCCCGTGAGGCCGCTGTTGCGTCAACATTTTACTGTTCCAGGCCCTGCCCTAGAAGGTCCGGCGAGGCCGCGCGCCGCTGAGAATGGACTTTCTGTAGGGATGAAGCTAACTGGGCCTAACGAAGATAACGCTCTCGCCAGTCTCCGCCCATCCCATGGAGATGGCCCTACGGGAATGACGGCGGCTAAATCGTCGGGCGAAGCAGGGCAGAAGCCCAGGGGGGTCAGACCCCTCTGATGGCGGGGGTGGATGCAGGGGGCTTCAGGGCCCCGGCGGGCCGCACGACTCGGTAGTAATCGACGAAAGCACGCCGTTGGATCAGTGGAGACAGGTTGGTAAGAACCAGAAGATTGATTTGTTGGACATCCTTGATGCAACGAACATTCGCGAGTGGAAAATGCACGCAATACGAGCAATCGCTGGATCATCGCCCGAGAGCCAGGCAGCACAGCACTGGATTGCTGAGGCTATGGGTCCAGCTGTGGAGGATGAGCAACTCAAAGATGCAGGACGATTCCAGCGTTTCGACTTCATGATCGCAACGAATCTTATCGACAAATTCAACAAGATGCGAAAGAGTCGATATCAGCCTGGTCATCATACTCATTTCCTCCAACAGATTACTCGCGTGGAATTGAGCGCCCAGACCGAGGGAAGACTCATGACTGGACGCGAGATGGTGCGAGCAATTTGTCATTGGTGTTCGGTGAGATCGGAGTTGGGACAAAATCGACTTTCACGTGACCTCTTCAATGTGATCATTGACCCGCGCAAGCCCGATGCTGACCTGTATCATTTCTACAATGAATGGACATATGTGTATCAATAGCCTTGAGGCGCTAAGCCTCCGTCCGATGAGATGAGGGCCTCGATTCATGCACACTTTCTTGAATAATGCAGAAAGCAGAGCAAACTGAACTCCGTATGCCACTTATACGACCTGTCTAAAGATAAAATGGGACATGACGTAAAGACTTATGAGTGGCTGATGGGGCAGATCGAAGAAATGATGTTGCGAGAAAAAGAAGAGTGGAACATCGGCGTGCATGAGGGCACCTTGAACCAACGTGCTAGGCAAGCACGATTCGGCGGAGGCGGAGGCAATGACAACCGGAAGAATGCAGGCAGCAAAGCCGCCCCTGCAGAGATTGCTGCTAAGTTGGGGAAACCCTCGGATGTCATGAAAAGCGGAAAGACTAAGGACGAGACCGCGTGCGGATACGTGCGCAAGGGCGAAACATGCCCGTGCGCAGGAAAGGGCTGTCCCTTCAATCATAAGAAGCCCAAGAATGCCGCGCCGGCTCAGCCGAGTGCGGGGCGAAAATCCAGTGCCGCTCCTGCCCAGGATAAGTGCCCTAGGGGGAGATCCAAGGAAGGGCCGCTCCCAGACCCCGACTGGTAACCGTGGGAAAGGAGGACAGCAGAATAATAGAAGTCAATCACGTGGAAAAGACAGTACCATACCGTGTTACGCATACTCCCGAGACCCCAAGAATTGTCGAGGACCAGAAGACGGATGTAACAAAGCCCACAGAGGGCTATCCGATGCTGAGAAGCTGAAGCGTGACATGTCGGAACACGCGAGACTTGGCGCTGGACAATCTTTGGGGTATGAGCGTGCATCCAAACAGGCCAATGCTGCCGCTGCCAATATCTCTTCTACGGGAAGCAATGGTGGCTCCAGAGCCTCTAGTGCTAATTCCGACAAACGTAAAAAGGATGGAGAGAAAAACGAAGGCGGTGGCAAAGGCCAAGACATAGTCTGCCGCTCCTACAAGGAACGGGAAAATGCCCACGCGGAAAGGAATGCTGGTTCGCCAAGACCACTCCAGGTCATCCAGTCACGTGACAATGGCTCCACACTGGCGGCTCAGCCGTCAGTGCTGGAGGAATGATAAACATAATTGTATTACTGGTATTATTTCTTGCCGTCCTTGTTCGGCAGACGTGGCGAAGCCCGCGTCGGTTGAGCAGAAAACGGGGGGGGGGTGGAAGAGACCCGCTGATTCAATCTGCTTGGGTGCCGTCGCGTGCCCCGCCGCATTATTCCGGGGCCTCCCAGGGCAGAAGCAAAACAGCAATAAGTATTTGACTGTTGCATCTAGTGCCGATGGAGGAGACTATTGGGCACCTCGAATGGTGAGTTTCACCAGGACAGCAGGAAACAGGTCGAGAGTCTCGTCGATGTCCTTGCGAATTTCCTGCACCCTATTTCTCGGGGCGCGATCAAGAAGTACTGGTGCGTTCCCCCTAGTAAGAGTTGCATGCGACATCAGAATAGTAACCGATGCGATCTCCGTGTCCGTTTTCACCCCTCTACTGAGGAGCCGACTATCACTTGGAGGAGGGCGCGTCGCCACGACTTGAAAGAGTTGCCTTCAAGTAGCAAAGATAGATGGAAGTTCCCAGGAGAAATGCGCCGACAGATGTCGATACAATCGAGGGCATCCGTCGCTGAAGCTCTAATCAGAGCATCAGACCTGCAAGATCATGTCCGGCATCTCTGGTTGAAGGACGAAGAGGGGAAAGAAGGCCCGCACGGCTCAGCCGCTGCTGGATGCACAGACAAAGACGCTGCGCATCTGGGGGCGTTGAGCTTCATTATAGATACTGGGTGCGGGTACAACCTAATTGCGGAGAAATACGTTAGAAGCGCAGGTGCAATGAGATTGATTCAAAAGCTTCCGCAATCGATCCCTCTGAACACTGCTGGGGGGGAGTCTAAGGCGCTCGGTTCAGTTCGCATCGCGTGTCCCGAATTTAAGGGTGGTAGTTTTAACGCTTTAGTCATGCCGGAGACCCCGTGCGTGATTTCGGTAGGAGAGCGGCGCATGGATCACGGCTTTAGTTTCTTTTGGCCAGCAGGCCAAAGGCCCTACCTATTGTTGCCCAACGGCCAAAGAGTGGACCTGGCCGTTGAGGGCAAGATACCATACTTGACCCTATCAGGCAAGGAGGCGCTGGGTCAGTGGATGTGCGCAGCTGCCGCCGGAAGGAGCGAGCCCCCCGAGCGGTGGCGTTGCGTGGCGACGGGCGCCAAGGCATTCTTGGACAACGTGGAATCTGCGGGAGGCCCTCCGCCCCATGCTGTCCAGACTCGCGTAACCATAGACCTGCACACACATGAGCTGATTGGTACCCACAGCTACGCTGATGGGCGGCCGACTGAGCTCGCGCCCGCTTTCCCGTCTTCGATAGACTCTGCGGATACCATCACCTACTTCTACTATTCGCCTCAGGTGGCCAGCGAATGCGGTTGGAATCGGACGCCGACCGGTATTGCTGCCCCTAAAAGTCTCTCAGCTTTGCCCGACCACGGTCAAGCCGTCGGTCCATTCGACGAGCAGCCCGGCAAAGCCGAGGCTTGCGCTGCCGCATATAGATGCCATTACGGATACGGAGTTTCAGGATACCTCCCGTACGAAGTAAGTAGAGGACTAGACTCCAATGCGCGCAACGCGGCCCCAGGACCCGAGGAGGGCGAGGTTGGAGACGCTGACGGTGTCGACTTAGTCGACGTCGACGCACCGCCAGGGCTGCAGCCTCCCTACCGCACCTCCTAACTCATACTCCCAAGAACCCATATTGTCCAGTGTGCAATCTGGCCAAAGTTATCAGAAAGCAACAGCGCAAAGCGCATAACAAAGGGCTGAAGGTTTCCCGCCCATACGCTAACCCCACTTCGTTCGGACAACTGACGACGATGGATCATTGGTTTGCGATGGATGAACTCTCGCGGGGACTCCACGACGAGACCGCGCGTGTGACTTTTCGCGACCGAGCTACGGATTTGCTCGCCGCTCAGGGTGTACACGACAAGTCTGCGGCTCACGTTTGCAACTTTTTCGTAACCCTGAGAGCCCCGGAGGAAAAGTTATTATATTGTTATACAGATGGTGCAATAGAGCTTGCCAGGGCAAGTTACGAGCTCAACAGTGCCCATGATCCTACCATCCCAGGAAATAAGGAACAAAATGCGGTCGCCGAGCGTGCGATCGGTGTTGTGCAGATGGGAGCCCGAGCCTTACTCACGCAGGCTGGTCTTCCACCACCATATTGGACCTACGCAGTTCGATATTTCTGTCAATGCTACAATACTAGGACCCCCGCTGAAGGGCAGTCCAGTTGGGAAAGACGCTTCGGATGCCAGTTCAATGCTCCGCTTCTTCCCTTCGGATCACTTGTCCGTTATGTGCCTCCACCCTAATCCCGGTTTCGCACCGCCAAGACTGGCGCGACGATGATTCCACGGATATAGTTGGGGTATGTGCACAAAGCGGGGGGATTGGTTGGACCAGATAGTTGCGTTATACCTTTGAGACAATTAGACGGACTGAATATGGAATCAGGGCGTACACCAGAGGGAAAACGACCTACAATCGAGAAATCTGATCAAGTGTACAGCAACATCTTAGATGGTACTGCTGATATCAATCGCCGCAGTTTCCCTTGCGAAAAGCATACGAGAGAGCGGCGACGGAGGTACGTTCCGTCACAATCCCTACAGAGACAGGAGAGGCTGCGGCCGTCCCAGACGGACCACAGCCAGCCACAGGGATAAGACCAGACAATACGTTTAATGCTGATGATCCTGCCATTCTGGCGCCACCGCCTCCTCAAGAAGGCGAGGGCGCCCCGCGCTTTGATTCTGAGGCCGATGTAGAAGATGACGGTCCTGGGGGTCTGTATGTGGGCGATGTGCCTTTGGTAGTTGACGGCAGGGACCCTCAGCGCGATTTCCCACCCTGCAGACAAAAACCAGAAACTGGGACTCGCACAACTCGAGTATCGTTTGGACAGACAGTCCAACTTCTCAGCGGCTAAGCCGCGTGAGAAAGTTCCAGGGAAAGGGCAACTTCTTGCCCGAACAATTCAAACATTGGATGCGATGGAATACTTTGAAGACAGACGGATTGTTGCTGGACTTCCAAAAGAAGAGTTATTTCAAAAGTTTCCGTTGACAGGCCGTCGAACAACATGCAGTATACGAGTCGTTCTTTATTATGACCCTGGTTATATGCCTATAACCCGAGTGTGGGCCACAGACCCAGACCCAAAATGCAGTTCCCAATGGCTAAGGAAGTTACCAGAGTCTACCAATCCCGGAGTACATCCTGGACGATTGTTCAGCATGAACCAAGCCCAGCGCCGACAGGCCGTGGAACAATACAAGGCAGAAAAGAGAGGATTCTTCGGTATAGAGGATCCCGGCCCTTGTCTCGGTCTCCTGCGTGACATCGGTCTAGATGTGCACGACCCACCGACTCCGCCCGATCCCGCAGTGGCTCAGCCACTTGCGGCTCTCCCCGAAGCTAGGCTAACTGCACCTAAGGTGGCTGAGCAGCTAAGTCGAATACAAAATGGCAGCTTGCACCACACCCCCGGCAGTGGGCGAGGGGCGGCGTCGCGAAACATCCAGGGCCGTCAAGCCACATCTGAGGCGGATGATTCATCAGAAGAAGATGTTCCCGAAGAACATCTGTCGGATGACGAGGACATTTGGTGGATACAGACATGGTATGGAGGCACTATTGCAAGAGACGGGCTACCCTCCGGCTCAGCCGGCAGGGATCCCTTGTCCGATGATGATAACGGCAAATCTGAGGACAACGGTGAGGCAAGCCAGACCTCGAGTCCGGCGGCCGCCGCGTCGCGGCGAAGCGTGCCTCGCATGCCGTTACAAGATAACTCAGCTAGAAATACCAGTCATCGTGACAAAGAAAAATTTGATTTGCAATAGTTCTATAATCCTTTTACTGACTTAATATCCGTCATTGATGAACCCTTCCAACTTCCCAGTGACTGGCATTTTGCCCGCATAGATGCCGCTGTTGCCAGATCTGTCTCGAAAGACGAGGCCAAGGCAAACAAAGACGCCCGAGCCGCCTTGAGGAAAGAGTGGGACAGATTGCGCGACATTGGCACGTGGGTGGAGGATGGTGTTAGAGAATATTCCGACGTTGTTGCCGAACCCAAAGGGAAAACATCCCATTTTGGCAGTTTATTTACGATCCTTGTTGAAAAGAACTCAGAATTGCCGCTGGGACACAAAGACCGTAAGTACAAAGGTCGGGTAGTCTTTGACGGTTCAAGTGTTAGAGATCAAAAAAAGGACGTGGCATTATTTCAGGAACTTTCCAGCAGCCCCGCGACCATGCAGGCCAGCAAAGCAGCTGATACCTACGGGCTGTTTAAAGGCCATAGTATCGAACAAGCTGACGCTCGATAAGCTTACACGCAATCAAAGTTGAGGCACTCCTACTTGGGTTTTCTTGCCTCGTGACGAATGGCCCAAAGCATGGTCCAACATGCGGAACCCCGTATGTCCACTGTACTTATCGCTGCACGGGCACCCTGATTTGGGCGGACATTGGGAACATCATTGCGAGGGACATGTCACGGCTCAAGGTTTCGTGAAATGTAGCCCGTGGCGTAGCTATTATTTCCACGAAGAATTGCACATCTTCTTGATCATATATGTCGATGATTTCAAACTGTCGGGACCTGCCGACAAGCTAGCCCAGGGATCGAAGTTATTTCAAGAACCTTCGGAAAATTGCCCTGAGGGCATAGAAATAGATCCTCCAACGGCTGTTGGACGATATTTAGGATGCGAGCATAGATAATCGACTCAGACAATTGAGTGGCACGGGGAATTGCCTACGGCACTTGACCCGCCCCCTCCCGAAGTTAAAGAAAAACGCCTCCGTCGCAGACGAGAGTAGCGAGGAGGAAACGGGGGGTGACTCGGCGTCTCAGACGACCGAGCCATATCAGCCGAGAAAACCAAAACTAGTGAAAGTCATCGAATACGATATGACAGAGTTCTTTGATTCCTGTGTTACATTATACGCTCAATTGACGGACGCAGACCCAGCTACATATCCGGCCGCGGGTACCCTGATCGGTCCTGAACTTCCCGACTTAGAAGATGGACAGGGCGGCCCCAGAGGAGAAATTTACCCCCCAGCTGAGGAAGCTATAGCGTCAGCGTTACATATTAATGTTGATACCGGCCCTCCTGACCAGAAGATAGAGGCGCTTGGCCTTGATGCCGCAGCAGCTAGCCCTGATGACCCTGAGCCACCGACTCAGTCGGGCGTGCTTCAACCCATCGCAGCAAAAGTGTTGATGAAGATACTTTACGGGGCGAGAATGGCCAGATACGACTTACTCCGTGCTGCGTGCCAATCTGCCAGTTGCATCGCAAAGTGGACAGCACAACAAGACATGGACCTCTTCCGCCTCATATGTTACATAAAATGTACATCCCATTATCGTATGACCTCGTGGGTGGGTGACAAAAAGGAGGACGCTCTGTTGAAACAATACTCTGATGCAGATCTGGCGGGTGACATTCGAACACACAGGAGCACGAGCGCCAGTTATCAAGCAATTTGGGGCCCGTATACACGGGCAGGCCAATCGATGAGTTCGCTAAGACAAACACGCGTATCTCACAGTACACTTGAAGCTGAGATCGACGCGGCTGACCTTGCGTTACGTAAGGCGCTGCTTGCGGCATTACCGCTGTGGGAGATTTTACTGGATAGACCTGTGCCATGTTTATTCTTGGAAGATAACCAAGCAGTTTGTAAGGTCATTAAGGCAGGCGGGTCGATGAAATTGATGCATCTACCAAGAACACGTAGAACTGATGCAGCAGCTGTGTCCGAACAATTTTCTCGTGGCCTAGTTCAATTACAGTGCGAAAGAACGCAGACTGAGGCTGCTGATATTGGGGCCAAACGATTTGTTGACCCTATGGCATGGGTCAAAGTTTTGCATATTGTCAACATCGTGACGCCTAAGTTCTGGGCCGCTAAGCGGTACCAAGATTATATTGACTCAATGTTTTCTGACGGACTTCCCCTGAAACCTGGGGGGGTCCCAAGCCCCGCCCAGGCCCTAGTTCGGCCTTGCGGAGAGGAGCTACCATGCCCAGTAAAAAGTCAAACAAAAAGAAAGAGCGCCCCAACAAAGGAACACCCGCTGTGGCTGCCCCCGGCCAAGCCGAGGAGGCATTAGCGATAATGAATGCAATCGGCTCAGCTGATGTTGCAGGTGAGATCACTCCTCTGAAGGGCAAAGAAGGTTACAGCAGAAGCTCCGAGAAAACGAGAGCGATCGAGAACACAACCAACAGAAGCCCTGATCGTGAAATGAAAACCATGTTTGGAATATCAGATGGTGAAAGCGAACCAGGGCCTTCCATGCGGCCTGAAGATATGGAGGATGCTTCGAACGAAAACCGCCCGCTTCCTAATCCGCACTCTGCGGTGGCTGCCAACTTCTCTGACAAAAGGGATGAATGGGTGAGACAAGGACAGAGTTTGAAACGATACCACTCTGTTCCGATATTTGTTACATTCATGCTGGCAATCGGTGATTGCCCCGTCGAACTCAATAAATTCTTTACGCTTCGCGTATCCCCACCAGCCCATCTCGCAGCAGCAACTCTTGCGAAGCATACCGACCGTCGTGTTTTTTTCAGGCGTGTGTCCGCTTGGCCCCGCATATCTCCCCTGTTCCTCCTTCCTCCCGCCTCCTTGCACATCCTCCTTGTGGGGGGAGCGGGAGAAGGACAAGGCGGAGGAGGAGGGAGAGAAAGCGCTCCTCGTGATTTGAGTCGTTTGGGGTTTCTCGTCCTGGTGTGAGTCGTTCGGGCCCTTTTTCCTGGTGTGAGTCGTTCGGGCTCTTCGTGGTGTGAGTCGTTCGGGATCTTCGTCCTGGTGTGAGTCGTTCGGGCTTCTCGTGGTGTGAGTTGTTCGGGCCCCTCATCCTGGTGTGAGTCGTTCGGGCCCCTCCTCCTGGTGTGACTCGTTCGGGCTCCTCGTGGTGTGAGTCGTTCGGGGCCCGCGTCGTGGTGTGAGTCGTTCGGGCTCCTCGTGGTGTGAGTCGTTCGGGCGCCTCGTCCTGGTGTGAGTCGTTCGGGCCCCTCCTTGTGGTGTGAGTCGTTCGGGCTCTTCGTGGTGTGAGTCGTTCGGGCCCCTCGTCCTGGTGTGAGTCGTTCGGGCTCCTCGTGGGGCCTCTTGGGGGCCTCTTGGAGCCTCTTGGGGCCTCTTGGGGGCCTCTTGGGGGCCTATTGGGGGCCTCTTGGGGGCCTCTTGGGGCCTCCTCTTGGGGGCCTCTTGGGGGCCTCTTGGGGGCCTCTTGGGGGCCTCTTGGGGGCCTCTTGGGGGCCTCTTGGAGGCCTCTTGGGAGCCTCCTGGGGGCCTCTTGGGGCCATCTTGGGGCCTCTTGCGACCTCCTCAGAAGCGCAAATGAGCGCTGCCCCCTGAGAAGGACAAAATGAGGCCAAAACCTTCGTAAAATCAATGATTTTGCTATGAAGGACGATGAGCGCTGCCCCCTCAGAAGGCCAAAATGGGGCCGAAACCCGTAGTAAAATCAATGTTTTGGCTTCAAAGACGAGTTGAGGCGCCAAACTGCCCCCCCCCCCCCCTCGGGGCCAGAATCCTCGTGAGGGTCGTCGTTTTTTGGCCCTCCCAGGAGTCGAAAAAGACCCCCTTGACACCACTCGGCCCGCCCTCTCCAGGTCCAGGGGAGGGGGTAGGGGGAGGGGTAAACCCCTCCCCGAAGGGGAAGAAGGGGGGTTGAGGACAGAGAGAGCTCTCTAAACCACTCACGCCCAAAGGGCTGCTGGGATTGGATGGTCAACGTCGCACCTGCGCCGTCAATTACCAACAAGGTTTGACGATAGATCGAATCGATAATTGGCGTGACGAAGAAAGCAGGTACCATCGCCCATTTGAATGCGACTCAGATGGCGATTCTAGCGACGGTGATTATTGCCTTAGCAGATGGACGGGATATACAGAGTTTAGGATCCGAGAAGATTGCGCCCCGGCCACTCAGTGGACCGGGGAAAGACTTTTATTCGAGTGCTGCTGCGGCCCCCAAAGTAGAATAGGAGACCCGAAGAATTTCGTTGACAACTCATGCAAAGTGATTCGATACACCGAGAAGGAAGACATGAGGACGGATGATGGGGCTCAAAATAGCGTTGAACGATATAGCTACGTTCGAGGGAAAACATATCACATTATGGGGCTCCATGCCGTGTACAGGAGGTTCCCCCTGGCAATATGTGAAGGAGGCGCATTATTTCCGCACTGGAAATCATAGGGCTATGCGTAGGCTTCGGGGTATTAGAACCGACTTCCGATACTTGTTTTGGAATTTCCGTGAGATTGCCCGCGCTGTGCACAAAGCGGGGGGCGTCGTATGTATTGAATCGCCTACCCAGTGTAATTATTGGAGAGATCCTCAGGTAAAGAGTTTTCTTCGAGAGTTGGGATTTGTCAAGGCGGCGTTACGCGGGTGCGCATGCGGATTGAAGGATAGCAAGGGTAATTTCATGAAAAAGCCTTGGACGATAGCCACCACCTCTCCCATTATTGCGGAGGGGTTAGAGCGTAGGTGTGATGGCGCGCGCGAGCATGTTGAGGCTAGAGGACGAGAGTGCAAGGGCGCTGAAGATTACACAGATGATTTTGCCAAGCAGGTTCATTCTGACATCGCCAATGCCGCAGAGAGTTGTGTCGTCTCGTCGTCGTCCTACTTCTTCTCCCAATCCTATTTGCGCCGCTGCCGTTTCGGCTCGACAGCCTGCGCGGGCTGCCCCGCGACCGGCCCCCCGTAGAGGCGAGCGGTTGCCTTGCGGCGACTGCTCGAATCTCGCTTGCCGCGGTTTCCGCGCGCCGGAGAGATCAACGACTGAACCCATGTGCCGACCGCTGAGGAAGAAGGCGGTTGTGCCACCGGGTGAAGACGTGATCTCAATCCATTCTGATGACATCGTGGATGAGTTTGATTCCGACGTCGTTGTAGACGAGAGTGATCTCAACCCATCCTGACGACATCGTGGATGAGTTTGATTCCGACGTTGTTGTGGACGAGAGATCGAGCACAATCCGTGGAAGGACCTGAACTGAGTTTCGCCCGCGTGACTCAGTCGCGGCAGGCGCATGCAAAACAATTTACCCACGCGCGGAACGCGTGTTGGGCGCGGACACCTCTACTGGTCGGCTAAGCCGGTCCAGCGGAGAGAATTCATTTATCACAATGGTGGGAAACGTCGAGCCTCTGCGGCCCTTGGCCCCCTGGCAGCCACCGCTGAGCTGTAACAACTTTTTCGGGTTGGCTCCGGTGGTTGTACAAATGTACAGGCCGGGGGTGCTGTGGCTGGATGGGCTCTACGCGGCCGGAGTAAATATGCTCCTCTCCGCCTCATAAACAATTAAGACGTAGTTTAGTTTGCATGCATTGCACTGCCCGCTGGAACTGACAGCTGCGTTCCGCAGCTGTATGACTGCTCGAGCAAGCCAACCTCGGCTTGCAGGAGAGAAAAGGAGTGCGCTGGGCGTGCGGGCGGCTCGTCGTCGTCCGTCCCCGGCCGACCTCCTCCCTTCACATTCCTGATAGAGTAGTCTTGCTTAGCGGGTACTTGTCTTATCAATGTCTCATCCCGTCCCCTCTCTCCCTGAGCAGAGTGAACATGACATCTTAATTCCTTTGTCACCTTACCCCGATTCTCAGAGGAAAGACTGGAGGAGGAGGAGGAGGAGGAGGAGGAGGAAGAGGAGGAGGAGGAGGAGGAGGAGGAGGAGGAGGAGGAGGAGAGGGGGGGGATGGAAAAAGGTACCCTCGGTCATATTGAAACCAGCAGCTTCCCGCAGGTCGGATGTCGAGCAGGGCCCTGATCCCGAAAGGTTACCAGGGTCAGCACTGGGCAGGAATGGGTAGAAGAGCACCGCAAAGGTAGTATCACCGATGCACGGGAGAGGAGGGGGAGGGGGGAGGGGGGAGGGGATGAGGAGGAGGAGGAGGAGGAGGCAGGAGGAGGAGGAGGAGGAGGAGTAGGAGGAGGAGGAGGTTAGATTAGGACAGAGGGAGGAGGGAGTAGGGAGGAGGGAGGGGGGGAGGAGGAGGGAAGGAAGTAGGAAGGGAATAGGAGAGGAGGGAGGAGGCAGGGTGTAGGCGGCGGGAGGGGGAAGGAGGGATGGTGAAGGAGGACGGAAGCGGACCTCGTTGTGCTCACCATCGGGGGGGGGCAAAACGCGTCGGCAAATCAAGCCCCCCCCCTAAGCAGGTAGGCTAGTAAGAACTGTCCGCCCATTTGCCCCCCTTGGCCGCACCGCCGGCTCACGGCTCCCGTCTTGGCCCGGGCAGGGTAGAGCGAGGCGAGGCGGCTTCCGAGGTGGCCGCATAGATGGCGAGAAAAGGTGGAGGGAATCCTGGAACTCTATATGGAGGTCACGGACCCGAAGATGAAATTTTGGTCGAATAGTCTGGATTTTGTCAAGTGTCAGGCGATCGCAAAGATCGCCGAAGTCAATGGTCACTCGTGGATTCCGTTCACGGGAGGACGACCTGCCGCTATGTCGTCCACGGGCCCCTGTGACAGATTTCTTCCGCCCGCTGACACCAGATGCGGAATGGGTCACAACATAGTTGATCATGTTCTCTTCATATTGTTCTGATTCTACGATTGTGTTCAAGACGCATCAGGGGGCCTAAGCCGAGCCTTAGCCTGAGTACGCCCGACAATCAGTTTGGAAGTGAGCGTGTTCTACCGCTGCTGGCGGAAAACCAGGGGGGGTCACTGGGGGTTCCTAACCCGTCACACCCCCCCTCGAAAACCGGGGGGGTCATTACCTGTGCCCCTTGCAACACACGTTCAGTTGCCCAGAGCTCGTTGCCGTCCATTTGGCAACGACATAGTCGATAATTCGGGCAAATTGAACGGAGTCGGCAGTGGACCCAAAAGATATGAGAACCCGTTCGCTTTTTCAGGGAGCCTCAGACAGATGATAAAGGACGCCGTGGATTTGATCGATGATATAATGCAACGGTCCCATTAGGGGACTATAGATATAATGTATATCGGCGGGGGCTCGAAGTGCTGGCAAGAGGGCGGTAACGGCGTCGGCCCGATGTGGGGCGATGTTGCCGCCATGATCCGAGCCGGAATGAGTCGTCAGATTGAACACTGCAAAACAAAAGGACTGTTTCCCATAATAATGATCCTTGACGGCGTCAGCCTCTACCGCCAGCTTAAGCACCGCCCAGGGGGCGTTTTCCATGTCAGCGCTAGCCATCAGGACTATAAACTGAATGATGGGGGCAAATTCCGACAAGCCATTGCCGCCCAATTGTGTGCCGATTACATGATTAAGAGAGCCAAGCTGGCTGTGTTATTTTTATGTCAGCCTGCTGGCGGCTCAGCCGTCGGGGGCGGCCGCGTAAAATGCCCCGTGAGGGGGGGCGGGCGCGCCAAACAGGAGGCAAAAGTCCGAGACCTTGTCATGCACTGGCAGGACTGGCCCCCCGCAGAAGGCAACGTTCCCAGGTCGTTACTTGGCGCGCCCCCATTCAAGGAATCATTGTCCGATACGGAGTTCCCAGCCGTTTCAAACGGAACTGGAGGTAGCGCTAGACACTCGTTTTATTCAGATGAATTTAAAATTTCATCGAAAAGGGGGCTGCTTATGGTGTTTTCTTCCCATGGACGGATGATGCTTACTTTTTCCCCCGCGGAGAAATCTTCTGTCCTGGAATGCCGACAAGGGGAAAGACCCAGAGACCAGCGACCGAGGGGGCGCAAAACGATGAGCCAATGCGTGCCGCACTCGAAGAATTTAACAAAGCAGCGCCGACGGCGATGCCGAGCGGCTTAGCTGTTGCGGCGGGTAGTGCAACGCCAGGTGGCATAGCGGCCCCTGTACTTTCTGAAGTGTCGGCCGGGCAGCCCGGCGCTATTGCCGCGACCGATGGGAGCAAACCCGTCGGCTCAGCTGACGCGGGCTCCGGTTCTAGCGCGAGGGCGGCTCGATCACCATGCGCCCCTCCGTTGGCCCCTCCAACCAATATCAAAGAAATCGAGACACCTGGGGAAACAGCAGAAATAACCATCCGTGAGAAATGCCCGGAGGATAAAATGTCTAGGCTCAGTGAGGATTACAAATTTCCGAGGAGGCCGAAAGATGGATGCCCTGGAGAGGTAGAATATTTATGGCCGCACCATCAGGTGTATCAGCAGATGAAGAATCTGTTTGTAAAAGATGCAAAGACAGGATATTTTATTCATTATGACTTCTTTTGCCCGTTTACAGTTGCCAGTGGCAAGCTTCTCCGGGGTATGATGCCGTTTAACGCATACCCAGGGGAAGAGGGGCGTGCTGCTGAGATCGCCGAGGGAAGAGAGCCCCCTCAAAGCTGGCAGCGGAAAGTGATTCTGAAAGATGCTAATAGCCAAGCGTGGCTTGCCTACCAGATGCTTCAGGAAACGACGAGAGTTCCGCCGATGACACGGAACTATCTAGTGCCGAACTGAGCTCGCTTCTTCAGGATCAAAGCAGATAGGCCGGCATCGAAGCGGAACGCCACGGTGGGTGACCGCTTGAATTGGGCCCAGTTGAGGACGACATCCCACAGAGTTGGCAAAGCTCACTGCGTCGAATTGTCGTTGCTTTTCTTCGTGACAAAAGAGAAGCTTGCGGAAGTCTTAGACTCATCCGCCGGCTGGTCAAAACAGTCACATGGTACGTCAGTGACCACCCTTCATGCTATTTTGGAGGGCCATCAATTGCTTCTCTCAAATCCCAAATACGGTGGAAGCGTGAAAACAAATGTGGTTGGGGTGTACTCATTTCCGTGTTCTGACAATCCCAACGCTCACACCACGTACTCTATTTCGGAGGAGACCTTTGGAGATGGCATTTGGGCCACGGCCGAGATTATCTGTTATGCCAAGGCGACGCAATCCATCAAAGGATCGCCGGTCCAGTGCGTGAGTAATCCAGAGACTGATGTTCTATGCGTTTTGAGACTCTATCATTGGACCGCAGCAGCACTGTGGGTTACTGATGCGTGGACACATTTGCTGCATATTGCCAGAGATAAAGAATGGTACCTGGAAGTGGGCTTTGAGTTCGAAAGGTGTCGAGATCAAGATCGGACTGAGGCCGCGAACAAGGTCCGGGATGCTCAAAGGGCCTGGGCCCCAGGCTTGACTTCTTTCGAAAGGCAGAAGGGGGGGGGCCCTTATTTGAGGGGACGGGGCGAAACAGACGAAGACAAATGCGATGATATCTGGCCTTGGCTCCAAGAAAAAGGAGTCAGACTGACCAAGATCCACGCAATACATAGGGGCGAGGCCTCGGAGAGATCAGTTCAGTTGGTTGAGCAGAATAGACAGGAGAAGGAGAGGGCAGCTGAAGGGGGCGAGAAGGAGCCGGCGGCTAAGCCGCCCGGCATTCCGTTCTCAATGGGTAAAAAAGGATCTCCCCGACCTAGGAAAGGCATCTGCGAAGCCAGAGAGGACCTGCAAAGCGCCGCCCCCTAGGGCTGCCAGTCGGCCCCCCTCTCCTCCTCCTCCTCCTGGTGGACCGAAGGAAATTCCCGCCGAGAAGGCCCCGCCGGCGATTCATGTTCCCGCGAACCCTCCGGACCATCGGCCGAATATTACTAGGAAGGAACATGCTCCACCTGCGAAAGTGGTTTCTCCCGAGAAGGCTCCTCCACCGAGGCTCGATCCCAGGTCGGAGAACTTAGGTCAACCGCCGGCGAAGATGCCTCGATCTGATGGAGACCCCGCTGCGCCTATCACTGCCCGGCCACCGGCTAAGTCGAGTGGCGCAGACGCAGCTGGCAGCAGGCCTTGGAGGTCGAGCGCACGTGACCCTCCGCCCGAATTCAACATATTTACCGGGGCCAACGTTTCTAGCTCCCCGCCTGTAGCTCAGAGCCCTCAGGGAAATTAGCTTCGCTCCAAACAAGCACCCTTCAAACGGGCGCCCAGTTGGACCAGGCACTGGGGCGATCCGCCTCGTATCGAAGGCAGTTCCACAGGTGAACGGTCCCAATCAGCGCGCGCCCCGCATGCCGAGGCGAAGGCTGCCTCAGTTGAAGCTGGCGCTCCTGGAAGAGATGGAAACGACGATCTATTGGATATGCACGACGCAAACCCCGCGGCTCAGTCAGACGGGGATCATTCATCTCAGGATTCGCCTAATTTGGAGGGAAACGATGACATTACTGCCATCTCACTGACACTAACAGAGGTCTCATGTATGCATTTTGAGCCCCCGAGAGCCAGATCGGTGTTGAGCAATGAAAGGAATTCTTTTACCGCTTAAGAGGGCCGCGATCGAGTGCACGCGATGCCCCAGCCGAAACTCTTCCGATGAAAAGGTCCAGAGTTGCTGTTGCATCATATATTCAGACAGCAAAATGTGTTTACGAGATAGACATACAAGACGAACTTGAGGGGCCGAACACACATTCCGCTGCATGGAATGCATTTGCTAATGCTATTGTCGAACAGATTTTGAAGTGGGACAATAATTTTGTGCACGCTCCGATGATAGCGGAGAGATTTCGGTGGTCAAGACGTAGAGAGGCAGGTGCTTCTGGGAGTAAGGTCAGAGCGCCTACTCCTCCTGCCCCTCCGCCCGGCTCAGCTACGACGGAGAACCCTCCGATGCCCCCGCCCGGCTCAACCGGAGCGGAACAAGAGAGACGCCATGAGGCACAAGATGAACCATCGAGTCCAACGCAAGTGCCGTCGGACGAAGGGACATTGCACGTTCCCATCGAAGGGGCAACACATGTTCCCAAACGCGCAGCCCAGCCGCCACCGGGGGCCTCAGGCCACCCGGAGGCCCATGAGACGGACACGGGAACGGAGGACTTTCGTACAACGTTCCCATGCGATAATGACACCCAGTTTCTTGAGTCGATGGACGACGAGACTTTTCCGTTTGGACCGGCATTTGCGAATATGTTTCGCAGATTTAGGTTTCCATCTGCTCCAGATAAAAGACAGGGTCAGCCGATGTACAGGGGTCCTACCGATGGGGATCGAGACGTCGCAGTGGGGCATGCTGCTGTATCTAAAGAAAAACGATTGTATGTGACAACAGAAGAATGCCAACACATACTTCGGGTTACGCCTGAACCTCTAAAGCAGATGCTCCAGGACGCCCACATTGCGGGCCCCGTGCCACCACGCATCGAAGCCATCCGCAGTCGAACAGGAATTACGCTTCGATGCATGGCAGAGTTTGTGGAAGACCCAACCTTTGCAATCTCGGGGGTCTCAAACAGGACGATGGATCTTTCGCACAAGCAAAGGGCTGCATTAGAGCCGAGTTTCATTCCGATGACGTTCCAGACGGGTTTACTCCTGGGTCCTATGCGTGCCTGCAGCCAATTATAGTAGGAGAAGATGATGATGATAACCCGGCTGCCTTAGGCAACTCGGACACCTGGAGTGGCCTGAGCTTCCGATCGGATGATCTGGCCAAAAGGATAGGCCAATGTGCTGTATACATCGCAAGGCATTGCTCCGACTATGCTAGATCGTCGGGGGGCTTGGTCTACTTTGGAGACCTGGTGCAGAAACTACAAGATGACGGTTTTACTTTCCAATCGCGCGCCTTGGCCGCGCACAGCGTAGCTGCGTTGCCGTCAGGGACGGTCGAAGTTTTAGGAATTTTCTCCAATGGTAGTCCCACGTTTGTTGGAACACAAATCAACGCCATTTGGGAGCAACATAAGAGGGGCTCATTGCAAGAGGAAAACGGAAGAGAGATGCCGATGCTCATATTCTATAGGGCATGCCAGGGACATTCAATGTTCGCTGCTTCAACCGAAAGACTGTGTCCCGTGCGACCTTGGCCAAGTCAGAAGTCACGGATCTCTTCTCCATATTACATACTTACAGACATTTTTGGAATCTACGAGTGGACATGTTCGCTTCCCGAAGAGCGACTCTGGGCTTTGTTATGCCGCAGATTGCAAATTGTTGCGTTTGCTTCCGGCACGCAATAGCCCAACTATGCCTTATCCCTTAGAGTTTCCTCCGTGGCTAAGCCAACGGAGATATGGGCAGCCACTCATCCCAAGAACTCTAGTACCTACGAACGACCCAGCTCAGGAAGGGGGGCCGCCATCGGTGGGTACTTGGCCCGCGGGCGACGCACGCCACATATGGCCGCGTCTCCCCAATCTCAATCACCATGAGCAATGGGATATTATTCTTGTTTTTACCGGCAGAGTGCTCACCCGCTTCTCGTGCAGACCTTGCCCAGATGGGACCTTGGTGTCCCGGGAGGTGCCGATATTCACAGTCATCGACAAAGCCGTCTCCCTTGTGAGACAGGCAGATCAGATGCGCTGGACGGTGCTCTTCGATCGCGAATTGTCTTCATACGAGGTCACCTTCGACAATGAGTCGGTTATTGCCTGGGTTCATACAGACGAGAGACTAATCATTGATTGGAGCCGCAGGCCAATATTGGAGACCGCGATCCAAGATCGAATTATATCTATCCCGTGGGATGATGATGGGAGGTTCCTTTGTTTCCGTTACCACTGGGTGAGGACAGGTTTTGCCGACTGTCCTGTCTACAATTGTCCAGTCAGATACAAGTGCAGGGTCGCGCGCGATTACATGGCCCAGACATGGAAGCGCAAAATTTCCCCGCAGTCCCTTGAGGCACACGGTATCTTCATAACAGTGGACCATGAAGAAACTCTATCATGGAATCGCCACGAATATAGACAAGCGCGGATAAAGAGGCAAGGGGGAGCTTCTGCCAATGTTACGAAACAAAACATCAACAACAACAACAACCAGCAGGAGCGAAGATGGGTCCCCGGGCAATTTGCTACAATGGCGGCCGCTGGCACGATATTTGGCAACAGCCAGCCTGTAAATAATCCAGCTTGGATCCCATCGCGTCCAGGCTCAGCCTCCGGCGCGACATGCTCCTTTCTTCCAATATTTGAAGCCTTTGGACAAGATATATATATATATATATATATAGTGGCTTGAACAGTCGGCCAAAAACGTAGGAAGGCAAACCCCGTCCATTAACAAATGGTGGCCGAGATTGTGGGGAACTGAGTTTGACCAATAGGCTCGCCCGAGATCCTGCCCAGCCTTACAGGCATTTCACTGGCCTGATGAAGAGGATGACTTAGTCACTCCTCGAATCGGCTGGGAAAGATGGTTCGACAATATGACTAGAGCCAGCATCTTCGTTCCTACACTTGCTACGCTAGATGACGCGGTAGATTTTGGCAGATCTTGGTTCGGCGCATTGCCTGAGGAGAATGGAAACAACGCCGGCAACGCCAACCCTCCTGCGAGGTTACCAGTCGCCTGGGAAAACAATTTTAGGGCGAGGCCGACTCGCAATTCTCAGTCTGTTTCAAGACTAATTAGCATGTGTCGGGACCATCGCCTTACTATCCCCGTACTGCGACATGCCACCGGCGCAGCCGCGATGGCACGCGAACTGTTACAAATTGACCTCGATCTCAAAGCGATCAGCGGGCCTAAGGCCGCGTTGATAACTGATGGTTTTTCACTCTTGACCATTCTGAGGGACACGTGTACTTTCACCACGACGACCCTTTGATCAAAATAAGATTTTTCGGGAGAGAAGTCCGAGAAATTGCCGCCCATTACATGATAGAACACACGGGAATACATCCTACTAACCCCGGCAGGGTTACCCTGACCGGCGCGGCAGAATGCGTGATCCCGGAGATCCTCCAGACCATAGTACATGACAGTTGGTTAGTACCAGTACAACAAATGCAGCTGGGCCTTCGGCCCATAAGAATTTTCGCAATTGTTCGTGCGATAGTCAGCTATTTCATATCAGAAGATCACTTTATTGGTTATCCGGGGCGAATCACTCGTCCCGAAATGATGAGCACGAATGAAATTGATTCAAAGAAAGGGACCGACGAATCTGCCTTGGACTGCCGCATTCGTGCGGCTGTTAAGCCAGACGACATTATAGAAAGGTGTGCCCACGAGATGGGCAGGAGAGTGCAGAACGACGTCCGTTGCCACGGTGCTCTAATACAGGACGCCATTTCTTGGCTACAGGATAAGTATCTTGACCCTGGTGCCGAACTCCAGGACAAAGAAGATGGACCTTTCCGCGCTGCATGCGGAATATATGGTGCCGCTGCAGCAACTGCTGCCAGAAGTATAATACATTTTATGAACGATCGTAGGAATAACGATCCTGAACACGACGGCGAAGCCGAAATCGTGGGGCCACATGCGCCAGCTGGACCAAAGGCCAGACCTGCGTCGCGCCCGCCGCCTCTTCGACCTGGCATCTCAGACGCTCAGGTATCCGAAGAAGCTATTGGGTCCCCCCGTTCAGTCGCCGGCTCAGCCGTGACGACCAGGAAGACAAACCCACGACATCCCAACATGGGGGATCGGTCGGAATCACGCGCGCGCGATGCTGCCATGGATGCTGCCGCTAGCGCTGACATGAATGCTGCTGCTGGCGCTGCCATGGACGCTGCCGCAGGTGCAGCCGCGGATGCTGCCAGCGGCGATGCAGGCCGCAGCTGCGAGTACGACCCTTCCAGGTCCTACCCGCGCTACGTGAACGGAACCCTCGTCGGATACTACATCCACCGTAACAGGGTCACGTGGCTTACCAGCGAGGGGTGGTGCACTCTGAATTACTGGCACCAGCTATCAAAATGGGAGCATGACCACCACTTCCCGCCGAGAGGGGCGGCGCCGATGAGCGACACTGAAAGAGAGAGAGGGCGGTCTCGCACGCCTCGTGGCGTAGACGCACAGACGGGAGGATCGGCGCCTTCAAACCCGCCGCCTCCGGCGCCGCCCAGACGAGAGACCGAGCACAATCCGTGGAAGGACCTGAACTGAGTTTCGCCCGCGTGACTCAGTCGCGGCAGGCGCATGCGCAACAATTTACCCACACGCGGAACGCGTGTTGGGCGCGGACACCTCCACTGGTCGGCGAAGCCGGTCCAGCGGAGAGAATTTATGTATCACAGTGGTGGGAAACGTCGAGCCTCTTCGGCCCTTGGCCCAGCCACCGCTGAGCTGTAGCAGTTTTTTCGGGTTGGCTCCGGTGGTTGTGCAAATGTACGGGCTGGGGGTGCTGTGGCTGGATGGGCTCTGCGCGGCCCGCCGCGGGGGGAGTAAATATGCTCCTCTCCGCCCCATAATCAATTAAGACATTTCTTAGTTCGCATGCATTGCACCGTCCGCTGGAACTGACAGCTGCGCCCCGCAGCTGTATGACTGCTCGAGCAAGCCGACCTCGGCTTGCAGGAGAGAAAAGGAGTGCGCTGGGCGTGCGGGCGGCTCGTCGTCGTCCGTCCCCGGCCGACCTCTTCCCTTCACATTCCTGATCGAGTAGTTTTGCTTAGCGGATACTTGTCTTATCAATGTCTCATCCCGTCCCCTCTCTCCCTGAGCAGAGCCAGCATGAGATCTTAATTCCTTTGTCATCTTACCCCGATTCTCAGAGGAAAATTCTCAGAGGAAAGACTCGAACACGAAGACGAAGGCGACGACGGCGACGGCGACGGCGACGGCGACGGCGACCTCTCCCTGGGGCGCGTTCTGACCAGAAGGTCGGACGGCGACGGCGACGGCGACGGCGACGGCGACGGCGTCGGCGACCTCTGCTGGGGCGCGTTCTGACCAGGAGGTCGGCGCGGACCCGGCCGTGGCGGCGAGGGAGCGCCCGAGGCAGTCCAGCCTCGAGCCTCGGCCCCCCTCGCCCCGAGCCTCGGCCCCCCCCCGAGCTTCCGCGGGCGCTCGGCTGGGCGGACGCGGCCCGCCCGCCCGCTCCTCTCGAGGGCCTCGAGGGCTTCGAGGGCCTCGAGGCTCGAGGCCGACCTCGAGGCCGGAGGCCCGGGGCCCGAGGCCCGCGGCGGACGCGGCCCGCCCGCCCGCTCCGTTTTGGAGCTTCGACGCTCGAGGCTCAGCGGAGTTGGACCTCGAAGCACGAGGCTCGAGACTCGAATCTGACCTCGAGACTCGAGTTGGACCTCGAGGCACCCCTGCCCCTACAACCCCTCGCCCCGCTCTCCCCCTTTCTGGGGCCTCATGGGAGGCCCTCGCCGCCACCGCCGGCTTCGCCACGAGGTCCTGGTCGGAACGCGACCCGGGAGAGGTCCGGGGAGTCGCGGAGAGGAGGAAAAGAAAAGAGGAGGAGAGGAGGAGAGGAGGAGGAGGAGGAGAGGAGGATGAGGAGGGCAGAGGGGAGGGGAAGGACGAGGGACGAGGAGGAGGAGGAGGAGGAGGGGAGGAGGGAGGAGGAGGAGAGGAAGGAGGAGGAGGAGGAGTCGGTATACTTTTGGTGCCCCCCAGGGGCGGGAGGCCCGGGGCCCCTGGGCCCCCCCGGGTCGGGCGCCCGGCGGCGGCCTGCCCAGCGCTCCCAGGCCAATGGCACCTGCTCCCACACCTTCGGCGCCCTGGACCCGGTGCAGGCCCCGCGCCGCGGCCGCTCCCGGAGGAGGAGGGGGCGGCAGACGCCATTTTTTTTTTTTTTTTTTTTTTTTTGTTGTTTTCTTCTTTTTCTTGTATGTATATATATATATATATATATGTGTGACATATATATAATTTAAAAATAAAAAAGATAAATAATATATAAAACAGGAGGAAAAAACACAGACACAATTAATCGTCGAGTCCCTAGAGAATATGGGAAACTACGGGAAGTGGGGGGGACGACAAGAACCCAGAAAATATGGAAGACTATGGGGAATTCTTTCTTTGTGTGTATTTATCAGTGTGTCCCAGGACCCCTTCATTTTTAGGATCGGGCGATCACACCCGGGTTACCGGGCTTGCCCGCCCCCCCCCGCCCCTCCCCTTTCCCCCCCGGGATCACCTAGTAACCTTGCCGTAGATGCAGGTCCGCGGGAGGGGGGGCGCGGGCATATGCAGGGCTGCCCACAGCGCGAGGGTTAGGTTATCGGCCCGCCCCCTCCTCCTCCTCCTCCTCCTCCTCCTCCTCCTCCTCCTCCTCCTCCTCCTCCTCCTCCTCCTCCTCCTCCTCCTCCTCCTCCTCCTCCCCCCCCCGGGATAACCCAGGCTATCGCCGATTCAAAAAAACGGTCTCCAACGTTTGGGGGGGGCAGCCTTAGGGGGCAACGTTGTGGCGTACAGTGGAAGTCCATGCCAAGACAGACCCTGCTTGCCTCCAGGGTGCCCTGGGTTTCTTGGATGTCGATGGTCTTGCGATGGAAGGCGTGACGTTCCCATACCAAAAATCCGCGGACGCCCTAGGGTCTCAGGGTTGGGTTTCTTGTGGAAGGTTTCTTGTGGTCGAGCTCCTTCTGTAACGCTAGGGGCAACGCTTGGGGGCAACGTTAGGGAGCAGGACGAGGATCAGGGGCAGTGTTGAGGGGGGGACATGTCGGCTCAAGCCGAAGAAGAGCAACTGCATAAGCATAACAACTTTCGATGCTCCGCGCGGATTTCTTGGATCTGCGCTGGGCCCCCCTGGTGGCGCTGCCAGCGCCGCCAGGGAAGAGTGTCCACCGCAGATCCAAGAAATCCGCGCGGACCTCCGATCAATTATGTTTGCGCAGTTTTTTCCGTCCTCGAGAAGAGGTGGGGAGCAGGACGAGGATCAGGGGCAACGCTAGAAGGGGGGTGCAGGGCTCATTTCGATACCTCCTGCTCGAATCGATTCGATGCCGATTGATTCCTATTCTGATTCGATTCGACTTCGGATTCCGATTTGGACTTCGGTTTCTAAGTGGTGGCCTTATCAGCCTGTCGATTGCGAAGGCCTCTCGGCATGTGCCGCCGACCTTGAAGGGGCACGACGACGATTTGGCTAGCACGCTGGAGGAGGAAAGCCGAGGGAACGGGGGGAGCGGGGTTCGCAGGGGGTTCCCCCCTCCCGTGACCCCCCTTGGGGCCTTCCCCCAGGGGGGAATCGGATAATACTCTGACCCAGGCCCCTCTCTGGGATCCCCCACGGAAGGGGGGGGGTCAACGCCCCTCCTCGGGCCACCCCCACTCCCTGTCGGGGAAGGGATCAAAAGGGAAGAAAGGGGCTGCGTCCAAAAAAGGGGAAGGGGCTGCGCTCGAACGGAAACCCCAGGGGAGGGGGGATAGGGGGCAGCGGTGGCCACAGGCGCGGCCAGCCCCCGGGAACCCCCTGGAGGGACGGCATTCTGATTTGGAATTCCCCTCTGGGGGGATCACCCTCCCTCCCGGCACCTTTCCCACCCCTTGGCGGGAAAGAGATCCAATGGAAGGGGCTTCCCTCGAATGGCAAGCCGAGGGGAAGGGGGGTGGGGGAGCGGCGTCCACAGGGGGGGGGCATTTCCCGAGACCCCCTATGGGGATGGTCAGAGTGAGGGGGCCGAACGGTCATTCACTGTCCCTGGGTGCGTGGCTGAAGTGGAATTCCGCGGTGCGGATTCTCGTTGTTGATGTTGTTGTTGTTGTTGTGGTTGTTGTTGTTGTTGTTGTTGTTGTTGGTTGTTGGTTGTTGGTTGTTGTTTGTTGTTTGTTGTATGTTGTATGTTGTTTGTTGTTTGTTGTTTGTTGTTTGTTGTTGTTGTTGTTGCTGTTGCTGTTGCTGTTGTTGTTGTTGTTGTTGTTGTTGTTGTTGTTGGTGTTGGTGTTGGTGTTGGTGTTGGTGTTGTTGTTGTTGTTGTTGTTGTTGTTGTTGTTGTTGTTGTTGTTGTTGTTGTTGTTGTTGTTGTTGTTGTTGTTTGTTGTTGTTGTTGTGTTGTTGTTGTTGTGTTGCTGTTGTTGTTGTTGTTTGTTGTCGTTGTCCCACCCGCAACCGCGCCCCGCGACCCACCCCGCGACCCACCCCGCGACCCGCGACCCACCCCGCGACCCACCCCGCGACCCCCCGCGGCCCACCCCGCGACCCACCCGCGACCCACCCGCGACCCACCCGCGACCCACCCGCGACCCACCCCGCGACCTACCCCGCGACCCACCCGCGACCCACCCGCGACCCACCCGCGACCCACCCGCGACCCACCCGCGACCTACCCCGCGACCCACCCGCGACCCAAACCACGTTCAAGGTACAAACCACATTATCGGCGCCTGCGGCGGGCTTTTTTTTGCATTCCTTCCAGGTGGAGAGCCCGCGACCCACCCGCGACCACGTTCAGGGTACAAACCACATTTTTCGGCGCCTGCGGCGGGCATCTTTTGCATTCGTTCCCGGTGGAGAACCCGCGGCCCACCCGCGACCCAAACCACGTTCAGTGTACAAACCAATTTTTTTGGCGCCTGCGGCGGGCTGCTTTTGCATTCCTTCCAGGTGGAGGTGGAGAGCCCGCGACCCACCCGCGACCTAAACCACGTTCACTGAACAAACCAATGCCGCACAAGCGCGGCGGCGGATTTTTGCATGCCGTCTGAGCCCGCAAGGACCTCTTCAAGCCCCGCGCATCCACACCAACCCGTCCAGCAACTCTGCCCTGGCGAGTTGCCTTTATCAGAGAAGGCGGGGATCATAAAGAGGAAAAAAGGATTGCGTTGCAGTTATCTTGGGAAAGGAGGGAGAGGCAGGAGGAGTAAACAGGGGACGAGGAGAACGCGGAAGAAGAGAGGATGTAAGGAGAATGTGGAGAAAGAGAAGGAGGAGGAGCAGGAGGACGAGGAGGGGTAGGAGGGGGAGGAGGGGGAGGAGGAGGATGAGGAGGGGAGGAGGGGGAGGATGATGATGGGCGACAATGGGAGGACGATGATGGAGGCTGATGAGGGGGAGGACGACAATGGGAGAACGATGATGAAAAGGACGAGGGGGGGAGAGGGAGGACGAGGAAGAAGAGGAGGAGGACGAGGTGGAGGAGGAGGAGGAGGAGGAGGATGACGATGATGACGAGGACGAGGACGAGGAGGAGGAGGATGAGGAGGAGAAGGAGGAGAGCGCCATCGACAGGGAAGGTGGGGGCCACGAGGTCCGCCGGCTCGACGACGCCCGCGTCGCCCGCGCCCGCCCCCTCACTCTTATCCGCAATTGCGGGGTGCTACGTATTCGTATTCGGATCCGGGACCCTTCCCCCCTGGGACCACCCCCCTGGGGGGGGGGGTTCAACACCCCTCCCTGCCCCTTCCCGCCCCCTGGGGGAAGGGATCAAAGGGGAGGGGCTTCCTTTCGAAACAACAATGACGTTGCTCAATGTCCCTTTGGCTAGCGCGTGTAAGGAGACAGCCAAGGGGCGAGGCGCGTGAGGGCAGGGAGGGGGTGCGGCGACGACGACGACGACGACGGCGACAACGAGGACGAGGGCGAGGACGGCGACAAAAACGGAAGACAGCGCCGACGACGACGACGAACGAAAAAGCGTCTCGCACTCGCCGACGTGGAGGCCTTACTAGCCTGCCGACTTCCGCCGACTCGCGTTCCCCCGACTCGGCCGCCGATTTCCTCCGATCCGATCCATGCCGATCGCCGATCCGACTCGTCGACTCGGTGCTGGGCTCTCGTTGGAGGTTCAGGGGGGTGGGGATCGACGTCGACGGGCAGCGTTAGGGAGGGCAACATCCGGGGGGCAACGTTTTGGGGGGCAACGTTTTGGGGGCAACGCTCGGGGGCAACGTCGGGGGGGGCGACGTCAGTGGGCCATGTTAGGGGGTAACGTGGGGGGCAACGCTTAGGGGCAACGTTACTCCAGATTTCGTAATAAAGGGAGGGGGGTCTCATTTCGGGGGGGGGTCTCTTCCAGGCTATCTTGGATGGCCTGGGGGGTTCTGGGGACGATGTTTTGGAGGGTTCTCCCACGGGGGGGGTCTGAAATGGCTTGTCTTGGAGGGTCCAGACCCCCTCCCTTTTATTACGAAATCTGGAGTAGGCACCAGAACCAGGACCAGGGGCAACGTTGGGGGAATAACCAACTGCATAAACACAAGCTTTCGGAGGTCCGCGGCGTCTCTGGCGCTGACCCTGGCGCGCTCCGCGCGCCAGATGGGAGAGTCCCAGCGCAGACTCCAGAATCCCGCGCGGATTTCCGACGGTCTATATTCATGCCGAGTGTCCTTTTTCTACCACGAGGGGAGGGACTCGAGGTTCGAGGTTTCCAGGCTTCCTTGTCGGTCCTCGGCGGCTTTCCAGCCTTGGGGTGCTCCTCAGCGGCTGTGCCTCGCCGAGAGGCGTCGGGTGGTGTCCGGATCGTCCCAACCTGGCGCAGGAGACCACGACTCAAGAACTTCCGTGGGAAGGAGGGTTTCAGGGGCAACGTCAAGGGGGTCCAGCGACCAGGGGTGGTGCAATAGATTTGGTGCAAGAGGTTTGTGGCGTGCAATGCGTTTGGGGCGTGCAATACATTCCGGGGCGCAGATGTATAGCTGGATATTCGCGTGCAACGCATTGCTTGCAATACGATGCAACACAATCCTCTGGCGCGATACGTTTGCAATCCAATTGCCCCAAATCTATGGCACCGCCTCCTTTCAGCTGGACCCCCTTCTGGGCCATCCAAAACAGGGGGAGGAGGAGGAGGAGGAGGAGGAGGAGGAGGAGGAGGAGGAGGAGGAGGCGGAGGAGGAGGGAGGAGGAGGAGGAGGAGGAGGAGGAGCGAGGAGGAGGAGGAGGAGGTAGGGAGGAGGAGGAGGAGGAGGAGGAGGAGGAGGGAGGAGGAGGAGGAGGAGGAGGAGGAGGAGGAGGGGAGGAGGAGAGGAGGAGGAGGAGGAGGAGGGGAGGAGGAGGAGGAGGGAGGAGGAGGAGGAGGAGGAGGAGGAGGAGGAGGAGGAGGAGGACGGAGGAGTGAGGAGGAGAGGAGAGGTAGGAAGAGGAGGAGGAGTGAGAGGAGGAGGAGGGAGGAGGAGGAGGAGGAGGAGGAGGAGGTGGGGAGGGAGGAGGTAGGAGGAGGAGGAGGAGGAGGAGGAGGGAGGAGGGAGGAGGAGGAGGAGGAGGAGGAGGTGGAGGAGGAGGAGGAGGAGGAGGAGGAGGAGGAGGAGGAGGAGAGGAGGTGGAGGAGGAGGAGGGAGGAGGAGGTGGAGGAGGAGGAGGGAGGAGGAGGAGGAGGAGGAGGGAGTGAGGAGGAGGAGAGGAGGGGAGGAGGAGGAGGGAGGAGGAGGAGGAGGAGGAGGAGGAGGAGGATGAGGAGGAGGAGGAGGGAGGAGGAGGTGGAGGAGGAGTGAGGAGGAGGAGGAGGAGGAGGAAGGAGGAGGGGGGAGGAGGAGGAGGAGGAGGAGGAGGAGGAGGAGGAGGGAGGAGGAGGAGGTGGAGCGTGAGGAGGGAGGAGTGAGGAGGAGGAGGAGGAGGAGGAGGAGTGGGAGGAGGGAGGAGGGAGGAGAGGAGGAGGAGCAGGAGGAGGAGGAGGAGGAGGAGGAGGAGGAGGAGGAGGAGGAGGAGGAGGAGGAGGAGGAGGAGGAGGGGGGGGATGCAGCGATCAGCGATCCCCGACTGCCCATTCGTCTCCAGTCGCGGGCTCGATGGCCCGCCCCGCCCCCCGGGGAGCGTGCGGGCGGGTTTTCTCGGGACCCCATCTATCGCCGAGCTCTTGGCGACGCGTCGCCGATCCGCGCTCGATGTGCTCTCGGCAGCGCCCAAGCATAACCCCAGGAAGCATTTAAGAACCCCTCCGGCGATATCGTAGCACCGCATTTGTTATTCGATATTCCGAGGGGCCGAAACAACCGAACGATAGCTGTAGCACCTGGACACAGGAGGGATCCTGGTGCCAGGTAACGCTTCCAGGGTGCGGAAGGGTTATCGATTTGCCGGAGGGGGGGGTTCTTAAATGCTTCCTGGGGTTACCTGTATTATACGTGGTTCGTCCCCCCAGGGGCGACGCGCGCACCGGGAACTCTTATGGTATGTGCGTCGTGGCGGGCGCTTTCTGGCCGCGCCGCTCGGGAAGCGAGCTGCTGCGAGGTGGGCATGCTACATGTTCGGGTCGGACGCGCGCCTCCAAGGAGGACATGTAGTATGAGGCATGTCTCTGTGCGTCCCATGTTCTCCCGTGAGGCGGTCCCCCCCCCCGACGTGGCCCCGGAGGGGCGAGCGTGAGGTTGGATCGCCCGCTCGCGAGTTCGGGGGGGGAGCCGAACGGGGGTTGAGGAGGCGTGCCCCTCCTCGGCACTCGGCACCCCTTGGGCCCGCGGATGCCGTTTCCTGGGGGCCGCTGAGGGCGCCCCTGGAGGGCCCCCCCCCTGCAATCCGCGATCCACCTCCGTTTGTTGCCCCCCCCCCCCGTTGGGCCCCCCCTGCTACCCAGCACCCAATTGGACGAGCTGTGAGGGAGCAGGGGGGCGAGGGAGTTGGACTTGGGGTCTTGGGGTGACGAGCTGGAGCCGGGGCGAGGACCGAGGAGCCGAGGGGGCTGGAGCTGGGGGCGGGACGGGGAGGAGGTGGGGCGAGGAGCTGGGCTCGGAGTGAGGGTGTGGACTTGGCATCGCTCGGACGTGTGCATTTTGTTCTCGGCGAGAACCATCGAGGACCACTCCAGACCATCGAGCAACAAAAAAACACGCACGACATCGAGAAATGCACGGGAACTGGACGTCCGAGCGACGGCAGGGAGGAGCACTGGGGGCGGGAATGGGGGAGCTCGAAGAGCTGCGATGGTAGCAGTGCTGCTGGTTCCAGAAGTGGCCGCGGGGACTCGTGATCGTTGCATCCGCAGGGTGCGCATCTGGGCTGGTGGCTCAGCTCCAGCAGCAGCAGCAGCAAGCAGGAGAAGAGTGAGGGAGGGGGAGGGGGAAGTGTGGGGGGCAGAGTGCAGGGATGGGGGAGGAGCGCGGAGGGACGAGGGATGAGGGTGGAGGGAGAGGGTCGGAGGCAGGGGTGGTGGTGGAGGGAGTGGGAGAAGGAGGGAGGGTTGATGGAGAGGCGGGTGGGGTTCGTGAGGTGTGGGGGATGATGAGGGTGTTCTTCGCGGTTCGCTGGGGATGCTTCGGATTTTTGCGCAAGAGGAGGATGGGGGGAGTAGGGAGGAGCGGGAGAACGGGCGGTAGCGGGAGTAGAGAGAGGGAGAGAGGAGGGAGCGAGGAGAGAGGATATCCGGGTGATGAGGACACATGAGGGATATTCATGGAGAAGGCCAGGGGTGTCTTCTTCGGGGGTGGGTGTCATCATCGAGGGTGCGAGAATGAACGTGCGCTGCAGTTCTTCCTCATGCCACCCATCTCCCATCCCTTTCCCTACTTCTGTTCAGTGTTGTCCTGCCCCCGATCTCCCTACTCCCCAGCTCCCCTCCCCACTCCTCTCACCAGCCTCGCGGAGCAGAGCCTCACTGGGTATCACTCCTCTGAACACGATTTCCTGGGGAAGAGCCTCCCAAGCTCCCCATCCACCAGCCCCATAGAGATAACCGAAGCCTCCTCAACCTCCAACAGCGGCAACACAGCTGGACGGAAGCGTACCCAGAATCCTGGAGAAGTGTTTGCAGGCCCGAGGCCGACGCCTGCATTCGGGAGGTTTTGGAGCCTCAGGGGTTCTCCCCTTTCTCGTTCCTTCCGATCTTGTCATCGACGCCCTGCTCTCGATCAGGTGGTGCAGATGGCGAAGTACCTGAGCACCGTCTACGTCAGGCGGGCCTGGGGGTCTGAGGGCAGAGAACATGATGACATGGAGGAGGTGGAGAACACATAACATCAGGAGGACGGAACGGCTCATGGTGAAGAGTTCGATGAGGATCGGGAACGAAGGTGCGGGTTGAGGGATGAGGCGGAGAGATGGCGACGGAGGACGGGAGGGGCAGGGAAGGAAACGTGTACTGAGGAACATATGGAGGAACGGCGATACAATGGGGGGTAATCACGATGAGGAGGACAAGCAATGGGGATGACGATGGGTTCGCCTGAGGGAGGTAGTGGGTCAGGTGAAGGATGATGGGGATTAGACTTGACCATTGACGTGGACATATTTACGAAACATATGCATACGACGATGATTGAGGTTGACGGTGAAGATGACGATGGTGATGGCGACGACGACTTTGACAACTATGAGGATGCTGAAGTTGATGATGATGCTGCCTCTCATGATGGCGATGGCGATGGTGATGATGGTGGTGGTGGTGGTACTGATGATGCTGGTGCTGAAGATGGTGATGCTGATGATGGTAATTTTGATGATGCTGGTGATGATGGCGATGATGATGAAGACGAAGACGTCGCCGCTGATGCTGATGCTGATGCTGACACTGACGCTGCTGCTGCTGCTGATGATGGTGGTGGTGATGATGCTGGTGACGATTATGTTACTTTTGCTGATGATTATGCTGGTGGTGTTGATGATGCTGATGCTGATGCTAATGATGCTGATGGTGTTACTGATGGTTGTGGTGTTGGTGGTGATTATGATGGTGATACTGATGGCGATGCTGATGATGATGATGATGATGATGATGATGATGATGATAATGATGATGATGATGATGATGATGATGATGATGATGATGATGATGATGATGATGATGCTGCTGTGCTGCTGCTGCTGCTGCTGATGATGATGATGATGATGATGATGATGATGCTGCTGCTGCTCCTGATGATGATGATGATGATGATGATGACGATGATGATGATGATGATGATGATGATGATGATGATGATGATGATGATGATGATGATGATGATGATGGTGGTGATGATGATGATGATGACGTTTGATGGTGCTGATGGTAATAGAGCTGATGACGATGTCGATGGTTATGATGATGATGGTGCTGATGCTGCTGCTGATGATGCTGATGCTGGTGACGATTATGCTGCTGCTGATGATGATGATGGTGATCATGATGTTGATGATGATGGTGCTGGTGATTCTGTCAACATTGATGATGCTGCTGATGATGGTGATGATGCTGCTGCTGATTGAGCTGTTGCTGATAACGAGAGTGACGGGGATGATGTGGTGGTGAATGGGTCCGCGGAGGGGACTGGGCATACTGATGGCGATGATGTTTATGTTGATGTTGCTAGTGATGATGATGATGATGATGATGATGATGATGATGATGATGATGATGATGATGATGATGATGATGATGATGATGATGATGATGATGATGATGATGATGCTGATGATGATGATGATGATGATGATGATGAGGATGGATGATGGATGATGGATGATGGATGATGGATGATGGATGATGATGATGATGCTGATGCTGGTGACGATTGTGCTGCTGCTGCTGATGATGATGATGCTGCTGATGATGATGATGCTGATGATGTTGATGTTGATGTTGATGCTGCTGATGATTATGATGGGGAGGAGGAGGAGGTGGAGGAGGAGGAGTTTTATTCAGCAGGCGTTAGAGGATATCGATGGGGAGGGTGCTTGCTCGGGGAGCAGTTCGGGGAGGAGCTGGAGGTGGATGACGACATGCACTGGCACGGGGGGGCGTCCCGCTCCCCGGCCCGCTCCTGCGCGAGCACCGCGAAGCCACGCCCAACCAGCCCGCAGCGGGCGCCCTCCGACGAGGCCCCGCGGCCTGGGCTGCGGGCTCTCCCCGCCGTGTGGAGGGTGCCCTCGACAGCCACGAGCTGCCCGTGGCCTGGGAGGACCAAGTATATCATGGGCACCAAGTTCTGAGAATCACCCTTCCTCCCCTCCCCCCTCCCCGCCCCTCGTCCTCCTCCTCCTCGTCCTCCTCCTCCTCCTCCTCCTCCTCCTCCTCCTCCTCCTCCTCTCTGGCGGAGGACATATCAGTTTACACACTGTCATAGTTATTTGTTCCAGGCTGCTTCGACCGCGCCGCTGCGAGCCGGGCGACTGCCTTCTGCCAGCGGCAGTGCGTGCAGCAGCCGCGCACTGCGACCGATGTGCCGGCCAAGGCTCGGTTCTGACTTGAGTTGTTTTGCCCGTAGCCTGGAAGGACGAATGCGAGGAAGATGAGGCGGACGGGGAGGGAGAGGACGACAACGAGGAGGACTAGGACAACAACGAGGAAGACGAGGAGGACGAGCACGACGACGGAGTGGAGAACGTGGGGGCCGAGCAGGAGTACGAGAAGGAAGAGGTGTTGGATGAGGACGGTCATGATCATGAGGAGGAGCAGGAGGGAGGATGGCGGAATCAGGCGGAAAGAGGAGAGGACGTGGGGGAGGTATGAGGAGGAGGAGGAGGAGGAGGAGGAGGAGGAGGAGGAGGAGGAGGAGGAGGGGAGAGGACGGAGCAGGGAGGAGCAAGGAGGGCGAGGAGCAGGCAGGAGGACGAGGAGGGAGCAGGATGCGGGACCAGCGAGGAGAGCGGAGGCCGAGGAGGGGGAGGCGGAGGGCCAGAGCGTGACCTTTCTGCTCCCGCGGGGCTGCAATCCGCGCCCCCTCGCGCCCCAGGGCTCCTCTTCGGAATGCTGCCCTGCGTGCCTCCCTCCGTCACCGCCGGCCCGGGGGGCCTGCCATCCGGGCGAGGGCCTCACCATCCCTGGAAGCGAGCTGCCCGGCGCTCCTCCTGGCGAGCAGCGAGGCACGCGACGCCGTACGACCACATACGCTCCCGCGAGGTGTCTAATAGCGAGGCCCTCGTTTTTGACAGTTGCCACCCTCGTGCGCGCAACGCTTGCACAGTGTTTCTGCGTCTCGAGTCTGGGTGCCCGAGGACAGCTCACGCGGGAGCCCCAATGTTGAACGGGAGCCGTGCTCCATCATTGCATACGTCACATACGATCGGGTTATTGGTTCTTACATCCGACCGAGTCACCAGTGAGAGCTTCCTGTTGAGTCGGAACCATCCTCCATTCTTGCACTTATGGAAACCGGTTCGTGTGTATTATCCTTGTGCTGAAGCGATCTGCCCCACTGACAAGGAATTGCTCTCCATCCTTGTAACTGTTGCAGGCTTTGAAGCAGGTTCGCAGTGCGAAGACGACAGCTTCATTTTGAATACGACCCCCCTACCATCCGTGTAACTGTTGCAAGCTTCATGACGAACGTTCGCGGTGCTAAGGCGATAGCTCTGGTTTGAAAATTGCCATATCCACCAGTGTAACTGTCGCAGGACGTTGAGACGGCTGTGCGCGGCGCAAAGGCGAGAGGTTCGTGTTGAAACTGATTTGCCGTCCATCCGCGTAATGATCTGTTGCAACTTTCCTTCTCCAGGATCAGACGTGGTCCGTGGTGAGGAAGCCTTAGGCTAAACACCTGGCCCGCCCTACCGACACGCCTGGCGGTGCGACAGAGAGGAATTGCTTATAAGGCGGTGTGATGGAGGAGGAGGAGGAGGAAGAGGAGGAGGAAGAGGAGGTCGAGGAGGAGAGGGAGGAGGAGCTTGATCTTGGTGAAAGTGGTGATAACGAAGAACATGGGATTCGGGAGGGACTGAGGGAGGATTGAAAGGGAGATTGGATGGTGGAGATGACGGCGATATGATGATTGTGATTGTTCTTGTGATGCTTGTCTGGATGATGGGCATCATCATCCTTGTCATCATCATGTTGATGGTGATTATGATATTGATGATGACGATGCCGAGGATGAGGATGATGATGATGAGGAGGAGGATGATGATGATGCTGATGCTGATGCTGATGCTGATGTTGATGATGATGCTGCTGATGATGATGATGACGATGCTGATGCCGACGATGATGCTGATGATGGTGATGATGATTGTGGTGATGCAGATGATTATGTTAATGATGATGACGATGATGTTGATGTTGGTGGTGGTGATGATGGTGAAGAGGAGGAGGAGGTGGAGGGGGAGGATGAGAAGGAGCAAGAAGCGGGACAGCGTCGGAAACTACGATGCCAGATTGTGTCTCGTGAAGGCGAGGATAAGGTTGCGTGGGAGGGAGGGGATGGGGTAGGGGGATGCGAGAGGAGGCGAACGGGGGGTGTAGCTACGGGGACGAGGGCGAGGAG
>CAUYUJ010017957.1:155311-180311 GCA_963575745.1 Prorocentrum cordatum
ATAGTGATGATGATGATGCTGATGCTGATGTTGCTGATTATTGTGAGGCTGATGATGCTGGTGCTGATGCTGATGACGGGTGGTGGTGGTCATGATGATGATGACCGCGATGGTGATGCTGAGGACTGATGATGTCGGTGCTGATGATGATGCCGATGCTGCTGCTGTTGATGATGATCATGCTGATGAAGATATGCTGCTGTTGCTGGTGGTTATGATGCCGATCATGCTGGCGATGCTGGCGATGCTGGCGATGCTGATGCTGTTGCTGCTGATGGTGACGATGATGACGATGCTGATGATGCTGATGGTGGTGATGATGATGCTGATGTTGATGATGGTGATGTTGATGATGGTGATGGTGCTGATGCTGCTGATGCTGATGATGATGGTGATGAGGATGCTGCTGATGATGATGACGATGCTGCTGCTGATGATGATGCTGCTGATGATTATGCTGATGATGCTGCTGATGATGATACTGCTGATGATGCAGATGATGATGGTGCTGATTAGAAGAGTACAAAGATCAACATACACCACTTCATCAAAGGCACACGCCACAACTATTCTTATTCTTCTCATCAGGACTAACAGTAATATTATGCATCAGAAGACTAGGAGGACGAGGGAAAGGAGGAGGATGAGGGCGGGCGAGGAGTAGGAAGAGGAGGAGGAGCAGGATGATGAGGGGGTCGAGGAGGCGGAGGGAGGACGAGGATTAGGGAGGGTGAAATCGAGGATGACGACAAATGATAAAGACGAAGGCGACCCCTTCCCCTCCCCTCCTCGCCGCCAGTGGCTGGCAGTCCAGCTCCACTGCCTCCACCTCCAACGAGCCCGGCCCCGACGTGGCCGACTACCCGTACGACACCGTGCCGAACAAGGCCCCATTTGGTCTCCCTCCATGGGTCGGGGGCGGGCGAGCGTTCGGATGCAACTCATGTGAGTTCAATCTGGCTTAATCCGGCTTAATCCCGATTAATCCTGCTTGATCTTTGTCAATCCCGCTTGCTCCCGCTTGACCCGCGGCCTAATCTTGCGAAGTAGCCCCCCAGTGGGGTGTAAGTCTCTTTAATCCTTCCGAAGAAGACCTCCCAGTAGTTGCCTCCGAACAGTTGGGAGGTGATGACTAGGGGGGTGGATATCATGGCGGGGGCCATGATATCTCTTCAGATTTCATGGTGCCTCTTCTTGTCCCAATGAGTCACATGATGTCTCCCCAGATTTCAGGGCGCCTGTCTTTCATGGCCCCCCCCCCTGGGCCGCGCACATGCCGCCGGCCATGATTTACCCCCCCCTCTTGGACGCTCCCCTCTTGGCCGCCCCCGAATGGGCCAGCGTCGCGAGTGGCGACCAGGACCAAGCTCCCATCGCGTCGGGAAACGACCACGACGGAGAGTCTTTGCCAATTTCTGGCCTCGCGGGGGATGAGGCCGCTGCTGGGCAGTCCCTGGGGTCTCATGAGGCCAGTTGGCCTCAGTCTGGCAGCCCAGCAGCTTTAGCAGCAGCAGCAGCAGCAGCAATAGCAGTAGCAGAACAGCAGAACAGGAGCAGAAGCAGAAGCCGCAGCAGCACTGCAGCATAGCAGCACTAGCATCACAGCAGTGTATCAGCACATCTGGAACAGACGGGACATAGGTGTTGCCGGATCTTTGTCTGCCCCAAGGTGGACCAGCTCTTCAGGGCCCAACTTTTCCACGACCGCAAGCAGTACGAGGAGCGGCTGCGTGTCGTCTTTTGCAGCTTGCCTCGTCCACCCCCGTTCTTCTCCCCCGCTTATCCTCCTCTTCGTCCAGGTCCTCTCCCTTCTCTTCCGACTCCTGATTCTCGGTCGGGCTCCCAGGGCTCCATGTCTGCCTCGTGAGACCTTAGCACGATCCCCCTTTTGATGATGACCTCTGCTGACATGCCCATGCCAGCTTCGGCCAGGGCCTACAGCAAGCTCACAGGGGTGATGCTTTGCCGCATTTGCCAGCGTGCGTTTTGGTTCTTTTTGAAGGTCAGCGAAGTGAACCGCACTGCATTGCAGCACTGTGCTGAACTTGTTTGCCATGCTTGCTGTGCGGTGGTTTGCCTTTGCTTTCCTTCGGCCTACTGTGTATTGCCTGGCCTTGCTTTGCGATGCATTGGCTTCTTGCCTTCTCTCGTATCCCCACTAGCCGTCGTCATCACGAGATGTGTCACATCTTACTTCATACTGACGAAGAGGGAGTCGGTTGGATTATGATGTAAGCGGGTCTAATGATTTGAGTTCTTTGACCAGGTAGACTGGGGTGGATCTAATCGCCATGGCGGAGTATTTGCCCTCCATGCTATATTATGTTTTGATGTCCTTTGCGAATGCCGGGAGGGATACATGGGCCATTCTGACTCAGTTATGGGGACGCCAAGATCATGCAAAACCAAGTCTGCAATACGAAACCCGGTCATGCAACCACATCGTGAGAGATTGAATCGGAAATCTATTGTCCATTCTCGGTTGCCCGCTATTTGGGGCATCCGTTGTCGGTACACCACAATGGATATATGGGAAACCTCAGGGATTCGACAGGGGGTTGCCACAAGGAGTCAGGTGGTGCTCCACAGGGAGTATGCTGGTCTACGACAGGGGGTACATGAGTACACCTATAGCCTATGGGATCCCATGAGATAACACAGGCACGCAATGTTGAACACATGGTAACCAAACCATTCCCCCTTTTTCCCCCGAATCCTGGATGCCATATTTTTTGCCCGGATCCTGGATTCCTTCCCCTGCCGCGATTCCTGTTCTTTTTTCATCCGCTTCCCCCGAACATCTACTCGATTGGCAGCCAACGGCTCAATGGATGTGTACCTGCGACTGGGAGACGCATGGTGGCCTGGGCAGTTTCAGTTCCGCCAATCATAAAAGGAATCTCGAAGTGAAGGGCGAAGTGAGAAGATTAGCGTGCGTCCCCGCCGCCCATTCCTGCACACCCTCACACGTTTCATGGCATCGCCTGCTGCTCTTCCTCCTCCTCCTCCTCCTCCTCCTCCTTTACCCCTCGCCTGCTCTCGCCTCGCCTTCTCCTTCGCCTCCGCCTCCTCCTCCTCCTCCTCGCCCCCCCCAGCGCTGTGCGCTATTGGGCTGGTCCCTTCCGTCTCGGCTGTGTCGAGGCGCCGTCTCATCTCATCTCATCTCATCCTCCCTCTCGCTGCTCTTCCTCTCCCTCGCTCGCTCGCTCGCTCGCTCGTGGGGTGGTGCCTGACAGGCTGAGCCCGTGCCAGAGAGAAACGGGGTAGGAGAAGATGCAGCGCCTTCGCGAATCGAGGGGGACTGCCGCGACAAGTCCGCCACGGGCTCCCGCGAGCCCCCCCCCCCCCCCAGGGATCCCTCGGCCGCCTCGCCAGGGACAGGCGGCCCTCCCCCCTGGGCGACAGCCCATCAGGCGTGGGCCCCGACGCCACAGCCGACAGGGCATCCCCGCAGTGAGCGTGCGAGAGGTGGGTGCCGCTGGTCTTTGCGGCGTGGTGAAGCACTCTGCCATCTGCCAACCAGGCCTTCCCCTCGTCGCCAGTCTGCTCACCAAGTAACAGCGCATTCAGGGGCGTTGGGCGTGAGGCTCCGTTGGGAAGGGAGGTCGCGTGCAGTCGTGCAACCCCCTCCCGCTCCGCCTCCTCCTCCTCCTCTTTCCTCTGTCTCCCCCTGTTCCTCCCTTCCTCCTCTACTTTTCTTTCCCCCCCACTCCTCCTCCGTCCGTCCATCCTCCTCCTCCTCCTCCTCCTCCTCCTCCTCCTCCTCCTCCTCTTGCTTCTCCTCCTGCTTCTCCTGCTTCTCCTACTGCTTCCTCCTGCTCCTCCTCCTCTCCTCTTCTCCTCCTCCTGCCCTCCTCTCCTCCTCCCTCCTCCTCCTCCTCCTCCTCCTCCTCCTCCCCCCCCTTCCTAACTTCCTTCTCCCTCCTTCTCCCTTGCCCTCCTCCTCCTCCTCCTCTCCTCCCTCCCTCCTCCCTCCTCCTCCTCGTCCTCCTCCTCCTCCTCCTCCTCCTCCGCCCCTCCTCCTCCTCCTCGTCCTCCTCCTCCTCCTCCTCCTCCTCCTTCTCCTCTCCTTTCCCCCTCCTCGCCTCTCCCTCCCCCCTCCGTGCTCCTCCCGAGACGGGCCATGGGGCCCCCCCCGGCAGGCCTCCACCCCTTGACGGCGACGGCGACCCCCGCCCCGTGGCGGCAGGACCGCCGCCGCATGAGCCCCGAGGACCGCGCCAAGACGAAGCCGGCGGGCCTCGCCGGCCGCAATCGCGGGGCGCACGTGTCTCAGGGACAGCGATGGTCACCGAGCGCGTCCCGCTACTCGCAAAGTGCCTACTCGGAAACGTCCGACACAAACACACGTCTGCCTCGATGTGCAGTGTGTCGCAGATCCCCCACGGCAGATCCAGACCGTTTGCGGACAGCTGCTCTGCGAGCAGTGGAAGGCGCTTGTCTAGAGAGGGGGGGACAGGCTCAGGGGGGGGGATGGCTCAGGCACTCCGGGGGGAGTAGGCTCAGGGGATAGGCTCGGGGGGGGGGATAGGCGGGGGGGGGAGCTGCACACGCGTCTCCGGGGCGCCGATCCTCGATCGCGCCCATTCATCGGCGACAAAGACCCAAGAGGCCGCCCCGCCCAGGAACGAGCGGATTCGCTATCGGGAGCCCATCGCCGATCCGTCGGCGATGTATCGCCGATTCAAGGTCGACGCTTCCCCCCCTGAGCTGGTCCCCCAGAATGCATGCTTGCGCCTGGTCTGTTTCGGGCCCCGGGACCCTCACAGATCGATCCGGCTCGAAAAGTGCTGTAGAAAGATAGGGTCCGGGGCTCAATTTTGTGTTTGTTCTTTTTTGTTTTGCTTTTTTTTCTTCCTCCGATTTTTCATGTTTTTCCAACCTGAGACCTAAGGGTAATGGGCGCGACCAGGGAGGGGGGGGGGAAGGCATGAAGGGGGCCAATCACGTCACGATTCGCACTGACGCCGTCTGGGAATGGTCGAGGATGGCGCGGCGCGAGTCATGACGTGACGAGGGGTCATCGATCACTAAGGAACCCCAAACCCGAGCAACACGATGCAGACGTGGCCTCACTGAGGCTCCCGTCTTCGCAGTAGGGATCGTTCCCAACCATCCTGTGGTGTTGGGTCCTCGTTTTGACGAGACGGTCCCCGCGTTCCTTTCCTCTTCTCCTCTCCTCCTCCCCCCCCTCCTCCCTCCCTCCTCCTACTTCCATGCGTTTCACCCACCAAGCACAGCGTTTCGTGGCCCCATAGGGAGCTCCACCGAAGCCCCCAGTGGGACCGCCCGCATGCGTCCGCCACCAGCCCTTGCTCCCTGCGTTTCGTCCACCCAGTACAGCGCTTCGTGGCCCCATAAGGGGCTCCACCGAAGGTCCCAGTGGCACCGCCCGCAGGCGTCCGCCACCACCCAGCACGGCCCTTGCTCCCTGCGTCTCACCCACCCAGTACAGCGTTTCGTGGTCCCATAGGGAGCTCCACCGAAGGTCCCAGTGGCACCGACCGCATGCGTCCGCCACCACCCAGCACAGCCCTTGCTCCCTGCGTTTCACCCACCCAGTACAGCGTTTCGTGGCCCCATAGGGGGTTCCACCGAAGGTCCCAGTGGCACCGCCCGCACGCGTCCGCCACCAACCAGCACAGCCCTTGCTCCTTGCGTTTCACCCACCCAGTACAAGGTTTCGTGGCCCCATAGGGGGCTCCACCCAAGGTCCCAGTGGCACCGCCCGCATGCGTCCGCCACCACCTAGTACAGCCATTGCTCCCTTCGTATCACCCACCCAGTACAGCGTTTCGTGGCCCCATAAGGGGGCTCCACCGAAGGTCGCAGTGGCACCGCCCGCATGCGTCCGCCACCACCCGGCACAGCCCTGCGTTTCACCCACCCAGTACAGGGTTTCGTGGCCCCATCGGGGGCTCCACCAAAGGTTTTCACCCACCCAGTGCAGCGTTTCGTGGCCCCATCGGGAGCTCCACGGAAGGTCCCAATGACACCGCCCGCATGCGTCCGCCACCACCCAACACGGCCCTTGCTCCTTGCGTTTCACCCACCCAGTACAGCGTTTCGTGGCCCCCAGGGAGCGCCACCGAAGAAGATATTTACGTAGCACCCCGCAATTGCGGATAAGAGTGAGGGGGCGGGCGCGGGCGACGCGGGCGTCGTCGAGCCGGCGGACCTCGTGGCCCCCACCTTCCCTGTCGATGGCGCTCTCCTCCTCCTCCTCTTCCTCCTCCTCCTCCTCCTCCTCGTCCTCGTCCTCATCGTCATCGTCATCCCCCTCCTCCACCTCGTCCTCCTCCTCCTCTTCTTCCTCGTCCTCCCTCTCCCCCCATCGTCCTTTCATCATCGTTCTCCCATTGTCGTCCTCCCCCTCATCAGCCTCCATCATCGTCCTCCCATTGTCGCCCATCATCATCATCCTCCCCCTCCTCCCCCTCCTCGTCCTCCTCCTCCCCCTCCTCCCCCTCCTACCCATCCTCGTCCTCCCGCTCCTCCTCCTTTTCTTTCTCCACGTTCTCCTTTCATCCTCTCGTCTTCCGCGTTCTCCTCGTCCCCTGTTTACTCCTCCTGCCTCCCCCTCCTTTCCCAACATAACTGCAACGCAATCCTTCTTTCCACTTTATGCTCCCCGCCTTCTCTGATCAAGGCACCTCGCCAGGGCAGAGTTGCTGGACGGGTTGGTGTGGATGCGCGGGGCTTGACGAGGTCCTTGCGGGCTCAGACGGCATGCAAAAATCCGCCGCCGCGCTTGTGCGGCATTGATTTGTTCAGTGAACGTGGTTTAGGTCGCCAGTGGGTCGCGGGCTCTCCACCTCCACCTGGAAGGAATGCAAAAGCAGCCCGCCGCAGGCGCCAACAAACATTGGCTTGTACACTGAACGTGGTTTGGATCGCGGGTGGGCCGCGGGTTCTCCACCAGGAACGAATGCAAAAGATGCCCGCCGCAGGCGCCGAAAAATGTGGTTTGTACCCTGAACGTGGTCGCGGGTGGGTCGCGGGCTCTCCACCTGGAAGGAATGCAAAAAAAAGCCCGCCGCAGGCGCCGATAATGGTGGTTTGTACCTTGAACGTGGTTTGGGTCGCGGGTGGGGGTGGGTCGCGGGTAGGTCGCGGGTGGGTCGCGGGGTGGGTCGCGGGTGGGTCGCGGGTGGGTCGCGGGTGGGTCGCGGGGTGGGTCGCGGGGTGGGTCGCGGGGTTGGTCGCGGGTGGGTCGCGGGTGGGTCGCGGGGTGGGTCGCGGGGTGGGTCGCGGGGTGGGTCGCGGGTGGGTCGCGGGTGGTCGCGGGTGGGTCGCGGGGTGGGTCGCGGGTGGTCGCGGGGCGGGTGCGGGACGACGACAACCAACAACAACAACAACAACAACAACAACAACAACAACAACAACAACAACAACAACAACAACAACAACAACAACAACAACAACAACAACACCAACACCAACACCAACAACAACAACAACAACAACAACAACAACACCAACACCAACACCAACAACAACAACAACAACACATAACAGCAAACAACAACGAACAACAACAACAAACAACGACAACGAACATTCGCACCGCGGAATTCCACTTCAGCCACGCACCCAAGGACAGTGAATGACCGTTCGGCCCCCTCATTCTGACAACTGCGGTACTCACAGCTGCATATGGTTGGGTCTTTCGCCAGGCTGATAAGCTTGAGCGGTTTGGTCTGATACATCTGCAGCTGAGAGCCCCTATCCCGGATGTTTTTGCCCCTCATAGCTTAGGTCCCCCTCCAAAAGGGTTAGGGGTCCTTTTTTGGTTAATCAAGTGGGGGGGGCATGTGGGCGGGGCCGGGCGAGGGCGTTAATCATCGTGCCTCGTGGAAAAGTGGCTCCTCCCAAGGCCCAGGGGCCATCAGGAGGCGACTCGGGACGAGAAGCTGGTCCTGGCGGAGGAAGGAGACGCGATGCCCCCACCAGGGGGCCCACCTCCAGCGAGGAGGCCCGCGATGCCTCCCCGAGCTGGAGGTGGGATGTCTCGAGCAAGAGGTGGGGACTACACCACCAGGAGACCCCCTTTGCCTCCTCGCATCTCCTCGCCCTGGTGGTGTTGGTGTCGCCTTTTCTTGTTCCTGTCCTGGGGGAGGGCCCAGGGAGCAGACCCGGTTCGCTCAGAACCCGTTTCCTTCGGGCCCCGGCGCGCTCCACCGCAGACGACACAGCGGCAGGAGCATCAACTTGCGGAAGTCCGCGCGGACTTCTGTAATCCGCGCTGGACCCCCCTGGCGGCGCGCGAAAGTTTAGATTTATGTTAGTTACTCTTTTATTGAATTAATGAGGGCAGACATGTTTTGCAGTTTTGTTTCTCGACTGGGGACAGTTTTTCGGGCTGCCGGGGCCGTCGAAAGATCCGGGGCAGAACGAGGACGGGGCATCCGAGGACGACGATGATGATGGTGATGCTGATGACGATGATGATGATGATGATGATGATGATGATGATGATGATGATGATGATGATGAGATGACGATGATGATATGATGATGATGATGATGCTGATGATGATGATGATGATGATGATGGTGATGATGCTGATAATGATAATGATGATAATGATGATGATGATGATGATGATGATGATGATGATGATGATGAATATGATGCTGATGATGATGATGCTGCTGATGATGCTGATGATGATGATGAGGATGATGCTGATTGTGATGATGATGGTGATGGTGATGGTGATGACGACGACGGCAAGTAGGATGATGGTAGTGATGACGTTGACGCTGATGATGTTTATGATGATGATTCTGCGGACTGGTGATGAGGAAGATGAATGTGCCATCGATCACGATGATACTGAACGTGATGCGGATGATGAGGACTGCTTTGATAACACTGCTCATGTGATGATGATGGTAATGATGATGGCGAGTGTGATTCTAGTGATCCCCATGATCATGATGAAACTCGTGACGTCGATGCTAGCGTCGGTGGCCGTCACGGCGAACATGATGATCAGGATGGTCTTGACGGTGATGATGACGATTCTGATTATGCTGATGATGTTGCTGATGATAATGCCGATGAGGATGATGATGCAGATGATAGCGTCTGCGACGATGCCGATGATGAGGATGATGCTGATGATAATGCAGATGATCGAATCGAATCGAACCCATTGGAGGCAGCGCCGTCAGTCTCACGCTCTCGAATGCCTCTAGGATCGGGCTACACCCGAGCTTAAGTTTGCGATGTGCGACCGTGCATCTCGCAGCTCGCAACTGCGCACAGCTGCTCACAGTCGCTGCCGCGATGCACCCGAAAGAAGCTTTAGAGCCACGTCCTGGTCGGCCGTGCTCCAGCCCTTGGAAAACCCTGAGCCCTTCTGGACTCTGACCGCAGTTTTGCGCCTCGAGATGTCACGAGTCCCTGGTGCCGAAGGTGGCCTCTTCGGAGGCCTCGAATTCCGCGAACGATCTTCCCACGAGCTGCGCAACTCATTCGGAGGAGGAGGAGGAGGAGCGGGGGAGGAGAACGAGGGAGGCGCAACATGCGAGGGCGGAGGAGGAGAGGGGGCCTCCTGAGCTCAAAGGGCGGCCCGGCACAGCCTGCTCACTATCTCAGAGTGTCGTCGTCGTCGCACCTCAGGCCTCTTGGTGACCGTCTCCTCTACGTTCGATCGAACATCGCACCGTCGAGCTCCTGGAGTCCCGTGTGGGTCAATTTCTCTGGGTGGCCCCTCCATTCCCTGCTTGTAGTCGCCCCCCTCGCCCCCCTGGATCAGCGAGTTCAGCACGGATGTCATGTTCGGCTTGTCGCCTAACACCAGTGCCAGCTTCATTTTCCCATCCTCGTAGTGGATCGTGACCTTCGCCCGCTGGACCACCTCGCCTGCCAGGGTTTCGAGGTTCTGCTGATTCGTGCGCCTCACCTCGCTGCCCTCGGCCATCAGCCCCTCGACCACGCCCGCGTAGCACGCCACCGAGTTCGTGCCTCTGCCCGTTAATGCTGATGATGCTGCTGCTGCTGATGCTGAGGATGATGATGATGCCGATGCTGTTGCTGCTGCTGACGCTGATGCTGATGACGATGAGGATGAGGATGACGATGATGATGATGATGATGATGATGATGATGATGATGATGCTGATGATGATGATGATGATGATGCTGATGTTGATGCTGATGATGATGTTGATGCTGCTGCTGCTGCTTATGATGATGATGATGATGATGATGATGATGATGATGATGATGATGATGATGATGATGGTAATGACGAGGTCGACGACGACGATGGTTATGACGATGGCACTGGCAATGATGGTGCTGATGAGGATGCTTATGCTGTTGATGATGATGACGATAGCGATGTTAGTTCTGATACTGATAGCGATATGGATGACGAGCAGGATGAACATGAGGATGCGGATGAGGATGATGATGCTAATGATGGTGTTGGTGTTGATGGTTATGGCGAGAAGGATTATGATGATAATGGTGATGGTGGTCTTGGTGGTGATTATGGGGAGGAGTAGGTTGGTGAGATGAATGGTCATGATGATAATGCTGATGCTCGTGATGGTGATGATACTGATGAGGAGGAAGAGGAGGAGCGGGAGGAGGAAGAGGGTGAAGAGGAGGCGGACGAGGAGGACGAGGAGGACGCGGCGTGGGTTGAGTACGAAGAGGATGATGAGTATGGGGATGAGTTTGAGGAGCATACCCTTCATATGATGCATGATGATGTCCAATGTGCGAATGTACTGTGTATGATGTGTGAGGGAGGAGAACTTCGTATGGATGTGTGGGGATGGAGGAGGAAGAAGAGTTGACAGAGGGTGACGAGGAAGGATGAGGTAATTTGGAGGATGGGAGGGTGGAGGTGGGATGATGAGGAGGGATGAATGGGGAGGACGAGGTGGATGAGGAGGAGGAGGAGGTGGAGGCGAAGGAGGAGGAGGAGGAGGAGGAGGAAGGGGGAGGTTGGATTCGGACGAGGAGGAGCAGCAGCAGGAGGAGACCTGCCCGCACTTCCTTCCGGCCCTCCTTCCTTCTTCCCCTCAGCCTCCTCCCCTCCCCTCCTTCCCCTCCCCTCCCCTTCCCCTCCCCTCCCCTCCTTCCCTCCTTCCCCTCTCCTCCCTCCCCAGAGTTCCTTCCGACGTCGTTTTTTGTTGTTTTTTCTTTTCCCCCCTTCCACTGCGTGGAACCCCTGCGGTCTGGACCTGTTCTCCAGGACCAGCTAGCTCTTCAGGCCGCGACGTTCTCGGATGGTCCCCTGGGGCCCCGCGAGGGCCTCCCAAGGCTGAAGACCTGCCCCGAACCCCTCAGCGGGCGGCCAAGAGGGGGGTGATGACTAGGGGGGGGGTGGATATCGTGGCGTGGGCCATCATACTTCCCAGATTTCATTGCGCCTCTTCTTAGTTCATTGCGTCCCTGGCCCCCCTGCTGGGCCGCGCACGTGCCGCTGGCCATGGTTTGCGCCCCCCCCCCCCCCTGGACGCCCCACTCTTGGCCGCCCCCGAACCCCCGCCGTTGCTGTTTTTTCCGCAGCGAGGGGAGGTGGGGGTACTTCCTCCCTCTGTCTCTCCCCCCTTACCGGCGGCAAGCAAGGGGGAAAGGGAGAATGAGAGGTCCCTTTCAAGAAGGCGGCGGGGCTTCTCGGAAGCCCTCCGGCCTACTTAGAAGTTTTCTGAGTCTCCGGGAAAGGATGAGAAATCTTCCCAGAAGGCCCGGGGATTTCCGAGCCCTCTGAGAAGGCCCGCCCTTTCTTACTTCCCCCCAGGCTCGCCGTCGACCCAAGCAGTCAGCGCTGCCTGGGCGGTCCTTTGGCCAGAGTTCCCCACTTGCAGGGCGGATGTGCAGACTTCAGTTACTGCCACCCAGATGCACTATCTGTGCTTGCTTGCTCTGGCACTCTATGGATCCGAGGGTTTTCTTGGCTTCTCTTGTTCTGTCCCTCCCTCCCTCCCGGCTACCTTCTGAGGGGGCAGCATCCCCCCCCGCCCCGGGGCCAGCGGGCCGCAGCGGCGGCAGAGTTCGCAGGTGGACTACATGAACCCCATCATCGCCGACGCCGACACCGGCCACGGCGGCCTCACCGCCGCCGCCTCGGCCCGGTAGGATCCACTTCGACCCGATCGATCCGATTCGCAGCCGATCCCGGCCGGCCCGATCCGGTTCGATTCCGATTTCCCGTCGATGCGATGTGGCCCGACGCTTGCCTGGCGCTGTTGTGCGCCCTGGCCTTGCCGATTCGATTCGAGTTCGGCTTCATGCCGATGCATCCCGATCCGATGCACAGTTCGGTTCGATCAGATTTCCCGTTCCGATGCTGACAGCCGCCTCCCACGGAGGGCACGAGATGCGGCGCTAGGGCGTCTCTCCTCTCCTGCCGCCCGGAGGCGGGGGGCTCCAACGATGTGAGTTTTTCGATCCAGGTGTGTTTCCTCGGCTTCGGCCCCTGGGGTTCGTTTTCGGGCCCCGAGGCCGTCAACACTGGATGCGGGGCGACAGCCTGGCCCCGGGGAACAGGACGGGACCTCTGGGGCCGCGCTTCGGAAACGGAGGAGGAGGAGGAGGAGCAGGAGGAGGAGGAGGAGGAGCAGGAGGAGGAGGAGGAGGAGGAGGAGGAGGAGGAGGAGGAGGGAAGCAGAGGAAAGAATTAGGAGGGGGGGGAGGGAGGAGGACGACGGGAGGAAGAGAAGGATAATGAGGAGGAGGAGGAGGAGGAGCAGGACAATGAAGGAGGAGGAGGAGGAGGAGGAGGAGGAGGAGGAGGCGAATCGACGCTGATTCAGCGCTTTCTCATCGATCACCAGACGCTGAAGCACGCTAGTGCACCGACATCGGAGCTAATTACGAGGACACACATCGGGCTCCCACGATCTGCTGCCGAGCCTGCCCAACTTTTCGGCCAAGTACAGAGACTCGGCCTCGGCGAGGCATCGCCGATCGACCGGCGAGATGCCCCTGGAAGCGAAACGGGGCGCGGGGCGGGGCACCCCTGCCCCGATGGGCGGCGCGTGGGCGGTGCGGGGCCGGCTCGGCGTGCATCGGCGCGGCGGAGGCGCCGAGCGCTCAGGAGCCCACTCTTTGTACTGCAGTCGAGGTCGACTGGTCTCAGGAGGGGAAAAACACACACAGACACGATTAATCGTCCACTCCCAGGAAAATATCGGAGAATATGGGAAGTGGGGGGGAAGACAGAAACCCAGAAAATATGGGCACATATGGGGAATCTTTTTATTTGTGTGTATTTATTTGTGTGTCCCAGGGCCCCTTCATGGTAGGTCGACGGTCGACCCTGCCACATCGAGGGTACCCTTGTGTCCTGTGTTTCGCGACCTATGCCTTCTGTATGTCTATGGCAAGCGGACGCTCGGGAGGGCCTTGTGTCCTCCCGCGTGTCCTCTCCGATCGACCCTGGCTGTAGTCGCGGCAATACGCCCGGTACTGGCCCCGCCCCACCCCCCTCTCCCAGGCTCGGGTGGGAACAATCCAGGCTCAGCGAAATCTGGATTCACTTCGGGGATCATCCGTTAAAATTGGAACGATACAGAGAAGATTAGCATGGCCCCTGCGCAAGGATGACACGCACAAATCGAGAAGTGTATACAATCCAGGCTCAGCGAAAGACCAGCTTGGCCAATGCAGAAGACCGTGCTGCAGGCCTTTGGGGGGGGCTTCCCGAAGCACGGAGAGGCCCGGGCGCAGGCCCATCCACCCGAGGGCCGGGGCCGCCGGCCGCCGAGGCCACCATGAAGCTCGCCAAGATGTTCGTGGAGTTCGGGGCCGCGGGCATCCACATCGAGGAGCCGCCTCGCCGCCCCTCTCGGCCGTCCGGCCGCCCTCGCCCCCGCCCCCCCTCGGCCGTCGGGCCGCCCTCGCCCCCGCCCCTCTCGGCCGTCGGGCCGCCCTCGCCGCCGCGGTCGTCGTCGTCGTCGCCGTCGTCGTCGCCGCCGTCGTCGTCGTCGTCGTCGTCGTCGTCGTCGTCGTCGCCGTCGTCGTCGTCGTCGTCGTCGTCGTCGTCGTCGTCGTAGTCGTCGCCGCCGCTGCCGCCCTTGGAATTGTTCGTGACCAGCCACGCGCAGAGGGTGGCGGTGGTATGGGGGGGGGCAGGCTTCTTAGAAGCATCCCTGCTTCTTAGAAGGCGCGGGCCGTATCTAAAGATGCCTGCTGAGAAGCAGTCTCTTACTAAGATGCCTCCTCCCTCCGCATGCGCCCTTGGTCTCGCCGCCAACATGGTGGTCGTGGTCGCCGTCGCCGTGGTCGTCGAGGAACCGCCCCTCCTGCTGTGCCGCCTCGGGGGCGGGGGGTCCCGGCGAGCGGAGGTTGCATGGCTGCTCCCCCCTGCTGCTGCCCCTCCTTCCCTTCCTCCCCCCGTCCTCTCCGCCTCCTCCCGCTCCTCCGCCGCCGCCGCCTCCTCCTCCTCTCACCCTTTGTGCTCGTCGTTGGAGGTCGACAGGCCTTCGAACTTGGCTCGCAGCAGAGCAGCGCAGCGGGAAATCCCCTCCTCCTCCCCCTTCCCCTCCCCCTCCTCCCCCTCCCTCTCCGCCTCCTGCTTCTCCTCCTCCTCCTCCTCCTCCTCCTCCTCCTCTAACCCTCCCTCCCTCGACAATTACACAACATGAGTACCACTCTCCTCTCTTCCCTGATGACGTGCGGAAGATGTGAGGCCCCCCTCCGCGTACTGTTCTTTTACGCAAAGGGCCCGGGAGTTGGGTTTTCGCCTGGGCTTGTTTCAAAATGTTGTTCCCGCTGAAGCGCTGGCCTCATTTTCGCGCTTCCGCTTGTTCCGAATCGTGCTACCGCTGCAGCGTTGGCTTCGTTCCCGCCTTTCCGCTCGCTCTGAATCGTGCTCCTGCTGCAGCGCTGGCTTCATTTCCTGGTTTTCACATGTTTTTCTTGATAATCCGATTCTTGTCGGTCCTTCAAAATGTTGCTCCCGCTGCAGCATTGGCCTCATTTCTGCGCCTCTGGTTGTTCTAAAACGTGCTCCCGCTGCAGCGCGGGCGTTTTCGGTCCTTCCAAGTAGGCCCAACATCTAGAGAATGACGCACAGAAACGAAAGCATCGCACGTGAATGCGCATTCGGTGTGGATTCGTTGAGTTCTTGGGCCGCAGAAGGCGGCGTCGTTCGGAGGAAGTATCAAGCGGGACTCCCGTTTCTGCTTTCAGAAGGCGGGTTTGCAAGCACAGCCAGCGGGCCAGCGGGTGCTCTCCATCAGCCCCGCCTTGTGGGGAGTTTTTCGGGGAGCTCAGGGAGCTAAACATGGAGCCGCGACTCCAGACTGGCCCAGACCCTTCGAAGACGATCCACGTACCCTCCCGGTGACCTGCCATGACTTGCTGTGCGGTGTTCTGTTCTGCGCCGCTGTGCGATGCCATGCTTTGCGTTGCAGTGCTTTATGATGCAACGTTTCACTACGCAATGCCACGTCATGCTATGTCATTCTACGCTCTGCCGTGCTCTTCTACGCCATGCTACGCCGTGCTTCACGATGCGTCGCGCACCCTCTCGCGATCATTGCCGTGCTCGGCATCCGACTGTGCGAATCGAGAAGAGATCTACGCAATGGTAAGGGTGTTATAGACGGCAGCATGAACTGTCGTGGATGGGAAGCAACATCAGCAGCCAGCATGAATCCAGATGTCGTAGAAGTCTTTGGCCCCTGCGGCAAGACTTCGTGGCAATCTGGTTGGCGCTTTCCACGGTATACTTGGCAAATGAATTCCCGCTCTGGCGCGGGAAAGGCCATCGACCGCGCCGCTTCTTGCAGGCGGCCATGCGAGAATGCCCCATGGCCTGGCCATTGGCCCTCCCTTTGAATATGCGCGTCCAATCGCCGAGAGGTTGGAAGACGCGAAAACCCTAGATGCCACCCTCGCTCAATTCCAACCCCTCTCGGCGCCCACTTAGATGCCCCTCGAGATTAGCCAAATCGTGGTCTGGGAGCTCGTCGCCTCGCGGCTGCATGGCAGGGGCTCTGCGGCGGCCGCAGCCCGATGACTCCCTAAAACGATTCCGATTCTCCAATGGAAAGGTGTCTAGGTGGGGTCGCGAGAGTTGGCTTCGTCGGGGCCGCAGAAACTGGCTGCGCCTCGCGGGCCGCGTTCTGGGCCATGGTGATTACATGGTTAATGCAGAAGTGCATCCGCGAGTGCTTTGGCCTTCCTCGCAGTGCGAGCGTTCAGCGTTGGGGTCGCGCTCTCGCGCCTCGACGCAGCTTCCCAGTCGCGCGGGGCGCGCGCGGGGGGCGCCCGGGTGGTCGGGGCGGTCCCCCCCTCAGTCATGGCCGAGCACCTGCGTTCCGTCGCGTGGCGCTTTGCGCGCCGACGGGTGCTGTCGTGCCTGGTTTGCTTGGCGGGGTGCGCGTGGCCTGGGCTGTCGTTTGTGCTGCGCGGGTTTCGCTGGTTCTTTTGGCTGCGCCACTGGGTTTGCTATCGGGGCGTCCAGGGACCCCGCGGCACTCGTTCCGCGCGAGGCCCCGTGGAATCGCGCTGAGAGGCGCTCTCGCGCGACGACGGCCGCGCGTCGGTCCGCGCGTGCTCGAGCAAAGACGCTAACGCAGTTTACTGTTCACCGTTTTGTCCCGCTCAGTGACTCAGTTAGTGCAGTGAGGAAGCTTGCTCTGAGGGTCAGCCATGACAGCGTCGCGACTTCCGCCGACTCGACTTCTCCCGGCTTGGTTGCCGATCTCCGCCGGTGCGATTCTTTTCGAGCGCCGATGCGGCTCTTCGATGCGACTCTGGGCTTTCTGGCCCTCTCCTCGTGGTCGCGGCGGTCGTCGGCGTCGACTTCCCACGCTGGCGAGCGGCGAAATGGGAAGGGGGAGTGCTGGGGGTGGTGGAGGACGTTGTAGCGGGCGCCATGATAGTTCCCCAGATGTCGTGGCGCTCCCTTTTTTCATGGGTCTTATTATTATCCTTCTTGTTGTTTTCTTCTCGGCCGCCGAGGGCGCAACGTATGGCGCAACCGATAAGAGACGGTTGAATTCTCAGCCGCCGAGGGCGCAACTTATGGCGCAACCGATAGGAGACGGTTTGATCTTCAGTCTTCGTGGGCCCAACCCATGGCGCAACCGATCGGAAAAGTTTTCTCTCTCGGCCGCCGTGGGCGCAACCTATGGCGCAACCGATAAGGGACGGTTTTATTATCATCCGCCGAGGGCGCAATCTATGGCGCAACCGTTAGAAGACGGTTTTATCGGCCGCCGAGGTGCTAAGGAAAGGAGGATGAGCAGGAGGAGGAAGAGAGAAACGAGGACGAGATCTTAGACGAGGACGAGGAGGAGGAGCTGGAGCAGGAGGAAGAGGACGACGACGACGATCAGGATGTGGAGGAGGACGAGGAGAAATACGAGTAGTGCGAGGGCGAAGTGTGGGAATTCGAGTGCGTGCGGGGCTACGCCCGGTTTATGATCGCCGTTTGGGCTGGCGGCGGGGCCCAAGCGGCGAGCTGTATTTTTTGGTTTGTTCCCCTTCTTCTTCTTCTTCTTCTTCTTCTTTCAAATTCGTCTGCGGACACCCCCCCCGCAGGCCGCGCGCGTGCTTCGGGCCATGATTTGCGCCCCTCCCCTCTTGGGCGCCCCCGTGATTTGACGCCCCCGTTTCCCACGTTGCCCTGGAGAAGTCGTGCGTTTTAACAGTCAATCTGTCTGGTTGCGCCTCCGTCGGCCTTTCGTCGTTTCGGGCTTCGGGGGAGCCCTTTTTCGGGCCCCGGGGCCGTCAGGAACGGACTTGGGGTGAAAAAGTGCCCCCAGGGAGGTCCCTAGAGCGATTTCTCGACGCGACCTTCACACGTTGCATCCTTTTCCCAAGGGGGTGCAGTTGGAGTCCGAGCGGGTGGGGGCGGAGGAGAAACGCCGCATCGCCGATGCATCGTGGATGCGGCTTGATGTGGAGCCCGATGTCGTCTATCATGCCGAGGGCGCGGACGCATCGCCGACGTCGCCGACGCAGCACCGCGCAGCGCCGATGCAGCGGCGGTGCGGCACGTTCCTCCGACCCCGTGCATTGCGGACCCCGCCCGGGAGGCACCTGCGGGCTTTGCTCTGGCGGCGGCTCGCCCGCGGCGTCATCGGCTCGCTTTGTCCCCACATCCTGAGTGGGGTTCTTGTTTTCCCAGAACATCCTCGCCTTCTCCCTCCCGCCTCCCGCCTGAGCGAGGAGGGTGTCGGAAACCCATACTATTTGCATGGTTTCGTGCCCCTCCGACCTCTCCAGGGAGGCCCCGCCTGAGCGAGGAGGGTGTTGGAAACCCATACTATTTGCATGGTTTCGTGCCCCTCCCACCCCTCCAGGGAGGCCCCGCCTGAGCGAGGAGGGTGTCGGAAACCCATACTATTTGCATGGTTTCGTGCCCTTCCGACCTCTCCAGTGAGGCCCCGCCTGAGCGAGGAGGGTGTCGGAAACCCATACTATTTACATGGTTTCGTGCCCCTCCCACCCCTCCAGGGAGGCCCCGTCTGAGCGAGGAGGGTGTCGGAAACCCATACTATTTGCATGGTTTCGTGCCCTTCCGACCTCTCCAGGGAGGCCCCGCCTGAGCGAGGAGGGTGTCGGAAAGCATTACTCTTTACCAGGTTTCGTAGCCCTCCCCCTTTCCAGCGGGGCCCCGCCAGAGCGAGGAGGGTATCAAGAAACCGTACTATTATCAAGGCTTCGTTCCCTGAGCACCTGTCCTCCCTCCTTCTTTCTTTCGTCTGCCCTTTCGTGCGTACTTACTCGTTCGATGAGCTTCTCCTTCGTGTCGTACCCCAAGGGTCCCACGAAACCATTAATATCTTTCTGCGGGGAACATCCTTAGCATAATTTGTCCTCCACTGCTCTTCCTTGTGCAAGTAGACCCTCCCAGTCGCGCCCCCCCACTCGTGTCGGCCGGGCGGGGCCGGGGCGAGCTGCCTGAGATCTTCTCACCGATCAGGATCCCGAAGCGTGGGCGTTGCTCTACAGCTTCAGGGTCGGCGGGGGCTCGTTTTCAGAACGAGCCTCCACTCGGCGCCGCGCACCTCCGTCTGAAATGTCTACCGCTTCCTCACCACCCACCAACCCACCCCAACCCAACCCGAAGGCCCCGATTTGCCCTCCACTTCCAGTGGGGGGTCGGGAAACATAGAAAAAACACGTGTTCAACCCTTACCCCCCCCCAACCCGAAATTCGGGTCTTCGGGTTGGGTTGGGGTGGCCTGGTAGGTAGTCATACAGCTTCGGGGTCGGCAGGGGCCGTTTTCAGAACGAGCCTCCACTCGGCGCCGCGCACCTCCGTCTGACATGTCTGCCGCTTCCAGGGACGGAGCACCGGGCGTCTTCCCGCCGGGGCTCGCCGTCGCGCCGTGCGCGCTCGTCTGGAGCGGCGGGGCGGCAGCTTCGAGGGCGGAGGCACGAGTCCTCTGCAGCATGCGGCTCTCGCCCGAGCGCCGCGCACACTTCTTTACGAAGCAGATACTCTTGGTGAGCATAGTTTTCGTGCTGAATCGTTGGTGGTGAGAACAGATGCTCTTGGGGGAGACGAGATTTTGCTAGATCGGCTCTTGTGCCGAATTCTCTCTTGAACCTCAGGCACGCACGTTTTTATTTGTTTTGCTGTTGTTGTTGTTGTTGTTGTTGTTGTTGTTGTTGTTGTTGTTGTTGTTGTGGTTGTGGTTGTGGTTGTGGTTGTTGTGGTTGTTGTGGTTGTTGTTGTTGTTGTTGTTGTTGTTGTTGTTGTTGTTGTTGTTGTTGTTTAGGTTGTTGTTTTTGTTTTTTGGGCACAAGGCAGCGAGGAGCATGTGCAGGAGGGCTGCACGGGCGGAGGGCGGCTCCTCTCTCAGACACTTTTCTGGGGGAGGTCGCCGGCGCGATCTCTTCTCCTCGGCCTCCACGGCCAACGGCGCGCCAGCGCGTGCGGCATCGGCTCGGACGCCGGCGGGGGCCCGAAGTCTTGTCTTTCGGGAGCCTCGAGACGGGGGTCAGTGCAGACGGGGGTCAGCCAGAGCGCCGGATCTTGCAGGATTCTGCAGCGCCAGGGTCGCATTGACCCGGGTTTGGGTGCAGGATCCTGCAGGATCCTGCAGGATCCTTCGCATTGATCCGGGTTTGGGTGCAGGATCTTGCAGGATTTTGCAGGCCTGATTGACCCGGGTCTGAATTGACCCGTGTCAGAAGATCCCCGGGTCGTTCTGGAGGACCGCAAAGACTTTTTTGGTCTGCGGGCCGAGAGCGAGCCTCTTCCGGTCAAGAGCTAGGCGGGCCGCGCAAAGCACTGATTGGGGAGACAGGGCGCGGGCGGGCGGGGCCTCGGGCGGCCGGAGGGCGCGGGGTGCAGGCGGTGCTGAAGAGCTTGCCCAGGAAAAGGTACGCCTTGGACAGGAGCCGGAGGCGAAGTCCCGGCGAGAACCGCAAGACAAGCGCCATCTTGGACGCAGATTACGCCACTCTGCGCGTTGTGGGCCGGCAGGGGGCGGCATGCCCAAGCCGCCCCGCCCGATGTCATCGGCGTCGCCCCAACATACAGTGGGGGGTCGCATCAAGAAACCATGTGCTTTTCGTCAGGGTATCCTGGGTTTCTTCGCCCCGCGCGCTGCGCGGCGACCTCCCGCGGCTGTTGAGGGAGCTGCTGCGATCAGGGTGCTCCGGGTTTCCCCTCCGGTGCACCTCGCGCGTGGGTTTTCAGGGTTGGGTTTCTTGGTTTCTTGCGGTCGCGCTCGCATTGTATGTGCGTCGCCCACCCAGGAGCGACGCCCGCGCCGAGAAATCTTCTGGTATGTGCGTCGTGGTGGGCGCTTTCTGGCCACACCGCTCGGGAGACGATATACTACCAGATGGGTATACTACATGTTCGGGTCCGACGCGCGCCTCCAATGCGGCCATCTAGTACTAGTATGTCTCTGTGCGTCCCACAGCAGTTGCCCTGGACCAGGGCGGCCCTTCCTTCAAACCGGGGATCTCGCTGGGCCCTCCGCTGTGTTGTATGATTATCCTTTTCGCATTCCTTGGCATTCCTTGGCATTCCTCTTCCAGGATGGGGAGATCGCTGGAGATATTATCCTCGATCTCAATGGCCACGCGCGCCAACGAGTGCAGCAGGTGCCCTGGATGAGGGCGGCCCTTGCTCAGACCGGGGACCTCGCTGGACTCCGCTGGGTTGTATGGTTAACCTTTCTCTCTCGCATTCCTCGGCAATCCTTGAAACCGGAGCGCGCGCGACGGTTCCTGTTCATTCAAAGTTGGCTCTCGCCTCACTGGCAGGCCTGTGGGATGCCAGCCTTTCATGGGGGCATGCCTCGTAGTGGAAGGAAAGCCTGCAGGGACCAGTTACATTCTAACTTGCTCTCCTCCTCCTTTTTTGAGTTCAACCATGCCTGGGACGTCCGCGATTTCAGTCATATGTATCGCATTGGTCGGAGTCTGGCTAAACGTCACTTGGGGCCCAAGCGGCGCCGTTACGACGCCCCCCTGTGTTCCAACCCCACTTGCGATGAACGGATCGCGCATATGTCTCTTTCTGGAGCTGATGGTGGCAGCAACGCTCAGCCGATTGATATTGCAGCATGGTATGACTCGTACGTGCGTGGACCCGTATACCGTCTGCCGATTCCACGCCCCTGACAAATTGGCTCACGATTTGGCTCTGAGAGACTTTGCAGCAATGCCACGCTTTGTTCATGGACTTCGTCTTCGCAAATTTTCACCATCATGGGCTGCCCCAGCTGAGTTGTGGCGGCAGGGATTCTGTCCAGAATATCATCCGGCAAAAGTTCGATATGGTGTGGGGTTTACACCGCTCACCGACTTCCCGTCCCTCAAGAAGCGATTGTATCACATGTTCTTCCTCATCCGCAAACACAACACCGCTCCGACGGCATGGCACCATTCACAGACTTTCAAGATCGACAAACAGAACAACAAACCCAAGTGCAAGGCTGTGCGGCTGGTCAACAGTTTGGATCCCATGGGTAAGGCTTACTACAAATACTTGTGGTCCCGGTCCACACCACAAGGTGCCCGCTATTACGCATCCAGTTGCGCCAAGAACCGCTCGCGGATTGAAACCATTGTGCAACATAACGTGGTGGGCTGGAGGCTTCGCCGTGCCAAGATGCCGCATGGAACTGCGTATTTCGACGTTGCCAATGCGCACCCTTCACCACCTCATTCTGATCTTGCCCGAGCCGTTCATCAAGCTGCCGACCCGCACGACGCCGATTTATTATTACAACGCTTTCAGTATTCATGCATGGATATTGATGCGGCCGATGGGGCTGCACACGTAAGGCCAGGCTCGGGTGTTCTTCAAGGGGACACATATTCAGCAGAGATGTTCAGTGAGGTGTACCACCCTCGGTTGGATGCTTGGGACTCCGCAGTGCGACAGCCGCCATTACAGGCCCGACATCCCTACATCCCCGACCGCACGCACAATCTTGCGATGACATCCTACGCCGACGACGTCGCCAGAAAGATCATTTGCGGGCCTTTTCGTTACTATCGTAGCACAGTGGATCATATCAACAATGCTTTCGACACTGCAATTTCCCCTCTATGCCAGAACCGGGACAAACAAGAACACGAATTTCATTTATATGGGCACCACTCCCACCAACAGATGTACCGAGCTTTCAAGCGTCAAGAACTTCCTGGAAGAACGACTCCTGCTGCCCGTTACCTTGGGGACCGAACTAGTTGCTCGGGGGATCACAAGCCAACGATCGATCACAATTGTGCTCAGGCATACAAGGCGTGGTGTACATTTCGCAAGGTGTGGTTCAACAAGTCTTTACCAACGCGGGCAGTTCTTCCAATGTTTCAGGCTTTAGTGTTGTCCGCTTTGTATTCTGGTTTGGAGGCGCTTGTTCTGCGGCCGCGCGAGTTCAAAAGGCTCGACGTGTTTGTTACGTCCCTCGGCCGCAAGCTGCTGTGCCATAGGGCTTGCACGAACGAGGTCCTCCCAGATGGCACTGTTCGTTTTACGAGCATCCCGAATACAGAGGTGCGGAAGAAATTTGAGCTTCGAGTTCGACGACTCAAGTGGTATCAAGAGCTGGTGCGCCGACCGAATTTGCACGGTGGAATTTTCACAGCATTGTTTGGCAAGTTTCCGTTCGAGACTGCACATACTATAACTCCTGATGGTCAATTGGGTCAAGCTGCCAACCCTTGGGCGAGACAGTTTTGGCACGATGTTCTAGCACTGGCGCCCAACGACGATGCGCGCTCCCTCATCGAGCGCCTTGACGACCAGCCCATGTCATTGTTCCAGGACCAGGAGAGTGCGGACATGTTTCTGAGGGTTGATGTGTCGGTCTTGCGAGTCGCCGCCCGTGCTGTTCGGATGCCGCCGCCGGAGTTCCAGCCCCATGCCGATCCCCCTCCACCGCCACCTCCTTGCCCTGAAGATCATGTGTTCCCGTACGTGTGCAGGCGTTTACTAGATGACGGCACGGTATGCAACGCAGGTTTCCATGCACGCAAAGGGCTCACAGCACATGACTCGCATGCTCGTTCTGGGACTCATGGCACTGTGACCCCTGCACACGCGGCCGCTGTTTCTAATTCGTGCCCGTGGTGCCGGCGCGTGTAAGAACATGCGAACGGTGAAAGCTCACATGCGGTCTTATCTATCACAAGGTCATTGTGTTGGACGTGGTAGCAGTACGCATGTGCAGCCAGTATCTTACACATGTATAATTTGTATACACTGCGGGCAACAATTCGACACCATGGATGCATTGCTGGATCACGTCATTACCCATTTCCCTGCCCCCTCAGCTGCGTCACCGTGACATGCAGGCTCAAAGATTTGAAAAAAAAAACGATTTCGTCGTAACGCACTGCCTCTGCCTCAACAACAGCTTCGTCTTCTTTGGAGCCTCTGGAAATGGAGGCTTTCCTCAAGCAGAAGCGTGGCAACGATGCCGGACAGGGCGGCACCGCCAAAGTGAAAGGCGTATCTGCAGGCGACTCGCACGACGACCTCGTGTTGCGCTTGCTGGCCGTCATTTCGCAGCTCGCCTTGAAGCGCGCCCTCGAGATCCGCGAGCTGCAGGCCGCCACCTTCCGTGCCAGTCTTACGCCGGTGAGTGCTCCAGCGGTGCAGGCCGTGAAGTCTGCGAGAGCGCAGTTCGCCGAGGAGTCCCGCGCCGCCGCCGCTGGGAAAGGAACGGCGCTGGTCGGCGAGCCCCGCGCCCACGCATGGACGGCATGGGTGATGAACGCGGTGACCACGAATGCCTTGGGGAGCAGCAGATGAAGCTTTTCTCGACGCACGCGACTGCTATGAAGACTCCCGAACACGTTCTCCCACACATCTACGTCTGCAAGGTCAAGAAGGCGTTCGACAAAGGCCATGTGAAAGTCTACCTCGCTACCAAGTCGACTCCAGACTGCCTGGCGCTGGCGGACGCCGCCATCGGCCACCTCCTCAAGCAGGGCGGCAAGGAGAAGAGGGGCCAGGCCCCGCGCGGTGGCAACGAACGCTCCCTCCAGACTTTGTACGATCAGCTGAAGGAGGTCGTCGGCGACAAGAGCAGCATGACAGATGTGGAAAGGTGACCGGGTCCTACGCCATTTTGGTCGTGCACGTTCGTTCCCAGCTCGTGGTGGTAGACGTGCAGTTTCTGGAAGGCAGGTAGCATGCCATCACTCAGTGATGGGTTTCTGAGTAGTTACTAGGCGGGGAGTCTTCAGATGCTGCATTTTGAAATGCGCCGGAATTGTCGCAACAATCCGGCTGGTTTAAAAAAGGGGCGATTCCGTCGTAACGCTTTGCTCCCCCCCTCGCCTCCCTCGCCCCTCTCCGTTCGTTGCGGTGCGACGGGCTCGTCGCCGACGTCTGCCTAGAGCTGCCGCCCAACAGTGGCGGAATGTGAATTCAAGCTGTTTGAGGTGAATTGTGAACGACGTCTTCCCCCTTTTATCTGATATACTTCGCAGCGCCAGTCCCCTGATCTCCGACTCGGTCTCGTGCCGGGGCTTGCCCCAGGAGGCCCGCTCGCAGGTTGTAGGGGTATCGCGCCGTAGCATCGCTGGCGCGCG
>CAUYUJ010017957.1:185311-207811 GCA_963575745.1 Prorocentrum cordatum
CTCAAAAAGTGGCGATCGGATTGGCGCCCTCAGGCCGAGGCCTCGGGTTATCTAGCCGGGCCGTTTTTCACTGCTGGTGTTGGCGTGGGCGCTGCACCAGTATCGTTTGCCGAACATCTCGCCGTCCGCGCGCAGGTGTCGCCCTCGTCGCTGCACCCCTTGCGCTCCGCAGAAGTCACAGCGCCAAGGGCGTCACCGGCATGCGAGCAGCGATTCATTGTTTTAGCTGTACGGGATTGTTCCAGTTTCCGGCCAGGCGGCGCCATGCGATACATTCGCACAAAACGATGGTTTTGTTCAGGTTTCCTGGGCGGAAGTCCGGCTGGAATAATGTCTCTAGATCTCTCATATGGGGTTGGAGTAGATGGGGTCGGATGATCGCGCCGCATCGCCGATGCATCACCGATGCGGCTCGATGTGCAGCCCGATTTGCTTCACGTCGGCGTCGCCGATGCATCGCCGATGTCATCGCCGATGCCTCGGCGATGCGGCGCGATCTTCCGACCCCATCTACTGCGACCCCATCTAGGAAGCCTCTACGATCCCAATCCCCATGCTTTCGGTAGCAAGTCATTGGGGTCTGGCGCGCCTGCTGAAGTCCGTCTTTAACGTCGAATCGCGTCGACTATCGTCTGGGAATCGATGAGATAGCGCCGATGTAGCGTCGGTAAGCGTCGACTCGCGTCGACTAGCGTCAGGGAGTCGATGGCGTCGACCAGCGTCGATGTTGCGTCGAGTCGCGTCGATTCGCGAGAGCCGACCATACGGTTTGGGAAGCATCCGCGAGTTGCCACCGAACATCCCCGCCCGGACCCCCCCCCCATCTCAGCACCCCACGTCGGGGTGTACGCCTCGAGAAACCCGGCAGGGACCCGCTTACAATCAAGGGATGCAAAACCACCCGGGCCCGACATTAGGCCTTTACTAAACGGCCCTGGGCGTTTACTAAACAGCCGTGCCCTGTCTGATTCCTCCCTCGGGTTCGTGTACTCGACGGCCTCGCTTGTCGGGGTGGTAATTTTGGGGGTGGATTTTCTGCCCTCCATGCAGGCAGCCCGCGTAATAAGGATGAGCCGCCTTCCCAAGGTATCCCCTGCAGCCTTGCATCCTCGGTCCATCCTTGGCCACTTTCGTTGGCCGCGCCTCTTTTCAAAAACTTCGAAATGTGCGGCCAGGCAATTGCGTCCTTATCGCACATCATCATGATTTTGGCCGACGGTATCCCAATCCCCATTTCTTCGGTAGCGAATCATCGGAGCTTGGTACATTCCGATTGGCGTCGATCGGCGTCTGGGCGTCGATGATATATCGCCGAGCTAACGTCAGTAAACGTCGTTTTGCGTCGATCAGCGTCCACGGTGGATTGGATAGCGCCGATTTAACGTCGGTAAGCGTCGATGTAGCGCCGAATAGCGTCGACCTTGTGTCGATTAGCGTCGGCTCGCGAGAGCAGACCAATTTGTATGGTAAGAGAGCTTCCACCGAACATCCCCACCCAGTCCCCCCACCATCTCACCACCCCAGTGGGGGGTACGTATCCGCTTCGAAAGTCCCGACGGGGAGCCACCTTATTATCCCCGCCTGGGATGTAAACGTCGGCCTGTGGGTCGCCCGCTCTCCTGCTCCCGCTCTTTTTTCCTCCTCCCCCTCCTCCCCCCTTCTCCGTCCTCTTCCTCCTCTTTCTCTTCCTCGTACTCCTCCTTTCTTCCTCCTCCTCCTCCTCCTCCTCCTCCTCGCCTTCCTTTTCATTCAGAACTTGCACTATCGGACGGACAACCAGGTCACCTGCATCGGCTGAAACGCGAAACGAGACGAAGATCGTGACAAGGCGGGTGCCTACTGCTTCCTTTGGCGCAGGGTGAGGGAGGCATTGGAGTAACAAGGGGGACGGCGAAACCGGGTGCAAATGCACCACCTGAACAGCCACATGAACGAGGACGGAGCGGAAACAAAAGGAATACCCGGAGAAACCCGGGAACGCGACAGGATGGCCGACAGCCTCGAATACGCAAGCGCGCCGCAGCACGCCATCCCCGAAAACCAGATGAGCTGCTACGAGTGGGTGAAAACCACGGCCAGCATGCTGACAGCTAGGAGCGCGGCCCGCACGCAGGGCGACGGAAAATACGAACAGTGCGAGCACAACAACAACAACAACAACAACAACAACAACAATTACTAGCACGTGGGGACACTCCGTTCTCACCAGTGCCAGGGTTTTCATAGGAGGCGGGCAATACCCCCACTTTGTGGGGGGGCCGGTTCAAGCTCTACCAAATTTCCAAACGACTCTTCGCCACCACCCACACCCAGCTTCCCGCCCTATGACGTTCGGACACTTCACTTCGTGGCATGCGGACGACCGTGGCTACTATTCAGGGCCCCGCGGCCGACGACGACGGCGTGCGCGCGCGAAGAAAAAACGAATGTGTCCCGCATGGTATTATTTGACAGGGATGATGGCCCTGGCAGGTGCGCAACCGTTGTCGCAGAAGTTCGAAAAAGTTGCTCGCAAAAGCCCGTTTGACAGAAATGTTTAAAAAGTGTTGGGTTTCCTACGAATCCGCAAGAGCGCGCGGGATGAGATTTTGACATTTTTTTGTTGAAAAACCATTGGTTTTTTGATGTTTTTATGTTAAAATCGCTCCGAACACTAAGCTTTTGGAAGGATTTCGTCTTGCGCGCGCGAATGTCCACTTTACCTTATTTTTTGCAAGGGATTCTTGAAATTTGATTATATTAGAACAAGAAATGTCATTTTATAGTGTTTTTTGCAAGGGAAAACGGATTACAACAAAACAACCGGATCTTGATGACATCGTATTACCTGAGGCTTCCTCACGAAAATGATGAAAATGTAGCTGCGGCCTAGGCGGCGCAGGGGGGCCGTGCACCAGGGGCCCCAACAATAATTATTCTTTAGAATTAATAATGTTCAACAACAACAACAACAACTAAATGCGGACTCTTTGAGCAGCGACGAAAAGAACAGGCAACCCACGACGCACAACCTTGTGAAACCAAGGCGGTGACGAAGATGGAGGTGCAGGTGCTGCAAGCAGTCGGTCTCCGAGTCCACGGCACCCATCAACATGCGGGAGTGGTTCGGCCAGCACTGCGGATGTCCACCACCTGAGGCAAGGACAGGCATCGTGTACTACGGAGTCGAGTCGCGCCCGGCGCACCCGTTGCGATAGTTGGGAAGGCAAACGAGATAGTTCTGCACGTTGTGCCCCTGTTCGGTTACCGATTTGGCGTCGAACGCGCTGCGAAAGCAATGCAGGAGGGAACCGACCTGCGACTCCAAGAGGTATCAGCTGAAGGCCTGGACGAAGCTCGCCGGCGCTGTGGACTGGCAGAAATTTACGATAGAAAGAGACGCGTAAGGGGCGTCCAACGATAAGGACATTATCCACGATCAGCACGAGGGCGAGGAGAAGACCAAACAGCTCACGACCGACGAATGAATCAACATGCTGCTCCAGGCGTCCCAAGTCGGCAAGGCAGAAGCAGCATAGGTGACAGTGGCACCGCGTAGCCAAACCTCAGAGCCGAAACCAGAGTCCGAGGACGTGGCGCGACAGCTCCTGGAGGCGGAACGCGAGCGCGCCAAGGCGCCTAAATGCAGATGCCCGCCAAGGAGAAGAACCAAGTCCGAACACAAACTGATGAGGATGCACGTGCTCAGGAGGCCGTTGGACGAGACGGCGACGCGGCCGCCTGCGAGGAGGACGAGGTCGCAGTGCCCCGCCGGCGGCGCCGCCGCAGGCGCGGGCTCGCGCCCCGCTGGCGGGGCCGCCGCCCGCGCTAGCCCGAGATCGCCGCCGCGCCCAGAGGCGGGCGGCCACGCTTCCGCCTCCGCCGCCGCCGACGCCGCCACGCCCCGCGCACTGTGAGCGGGCGCGGCGCAGAGTGCGGGGGGCGGCGGGGTGGCCCGTCTACGGCGACAGACGGGGGGCCCGCGACGGGCTCTTCCACCGGAGTTTTCGGAGCTGCGACTGCGTTCGCTGCCCGCTGCTTCCGCCGCCCCCCCCCGCCTCCCCGGCGTTTCGTTTCGGTTGGCGGCGCGGGGGGGGGGGGGGGCAGGGGGTCGGGGCCCCCCAAACGCTGCGGCGACCACGCCGCGCGGCGAGTCCTTTTCCCCGCCGAGGACCATCGAGGAGCATCCTGGGTCATCGAGCGAAGCGAGGCAGAAAACCGAACGATGCAAAGGGGGTGGACGTCCGAGCGATTGCACGGAGGGGATTCGGGGTCGCCGCGCGAATTTGGAACTTGGTCCGTTCTGCGAGGGTTCGGAGGTGGTCTCCAGCCCGTGCGGTGACGGACCGCGCGGGGTCATTCGGGATTTCGAGGTCGCCGCGCGGTCTGTCGCCGCGTGATTCTGGGACTCCCGCGGGGAGGGGGCGGCCCTTCCCCGTGGCCGTTCCGGCTCGTTCCTGGGGGCGCGGAGCGGATGTTTCTTTTCCGAGTCTGAACCGCCGCTTCTGCGCGCGATGTTCATTGCGAGCCTTGTGTTGTCGTGAGTTCCGTTTCGCCCTGCTCTTCTTTTTGCGGGTGAGTTGAGGCCCTTCCAGCTCTTGTCGAAGACGAGTGCACCTACATGCCGCATGAGGGCAGGGAAAAGACAGCAGGGCCCAAGAGCCGTGGAAAACAAGCTGACGCTTCATGTCGACGTTCGAGGCGAGGCGAAGACGAGCTGTCGAAGGATGCGGTCGCTCCTGCTCTGCCTGCCGCGGCCGCGATCGCCGGAGGAGGCAGTGGCGTGGGCAGGTCGAGGAGCTCGATGGGGTGCCGCTCGACCGCGCGGAGCAGGAGGTGGCGATCTTGGCGAATTCGGTGGCGCGCCGCAAACAGCTCCGACATCCCTCGGCCTAGACGACAGCCTTGAAGCCCAGTGGGCAGCCTGTCCCATGTTGAGCTTCTGGCACAGGTCGCCAGGCGCAAACGCGCCATTCGGGATGCTGGCGCGGAGGGGGTGGTTCATGCTTTGTCAGCTCGTCGCCAATCGAGATCAACGTTGCACGCGCATTGAAATCTGGGGCCCCTCGAGCAAGTGCAAGCGCGCTCGGCGACCCGTGGGCGAGAGCTCAAGTGGCGGATGTGTTCGGGGGCGCGCGCGCCAAGGGCCGAGGCCTGCGGGGGCCTCGGCGCCCAGCTCGCCACAGGCATTGCTAGGGTGTGGCCGCAGCAGTTCGAAGTGCACCGCTCGACTCAACCGACGCCCTGCATGGAGCCGGGAACTTCGTTCCGCGCGTGGTTTTATGCTATCGCTGCGCGAGCGCGGGGCGGGCGCAACGGATCGCGAGCGGCAGGGCGTGGCAGTGGCGTTGTAGCGGTCGGAGCGGGCATTCAAGTTGGGGACAGTGGGGCCGCCCATGATAAGTGCGTCTTGGCGTCGGCGGTCGTTCCGCTGGCGAGTTGGTTGTGAGCTGCGCATTCCGATCATGGGCAACCAGCGCGAGGTGGGCGGCGGGCAAGTGCTGCATGCTTTCAGTCGTTTCGAAGCTGGCTGCCGCGCTGCGGCGGGAGCCAGAGTTCGGCGGGCCGATGGCGCGCGGCGGATGGGCCCTGGTCGGCGGCGTCGATCCCGCGCGTTGGCACCAGGACTGGAGAGTGGCGGGTTGAAATCAACATTGGGCCCGGCAAGGAAACCGGAGATCGCGAGAGGGTGGGCGTGCAGGGGGCAGCGCGATGCAGTCTCCGCGCAACGCCCGCGGGCCGCGACGCGGGCGCGCTGCTGCCGGGCCGACAGCTGGCGGCGAGAGCGTTGGTTCACCCAGTCGGCCCGTCCGAGGTTTCATTGGGACATCGCAGGCATCGCGGGGCTCAGGTTGGTCGCGGCAGAGGTGGCGGGCGCGGTGCGCAGGTGCTTCTCGCCCGTTGCAGTGCGTGTCTTGGGTAACACTGCGTTCGGCGCATGGGCGATTTCGTGTGCGGAGTGGGCCTGTCGGGCGCTCTGCTACTGCAGCGCTGAAGGCATGGCGGGGCGACTTCGGGTCCTGGGCGAGCTCGGTGCGCCGTCTGCCTCTGCCGTCTCTCCCGCGATCCCGGGGTAGCAGGGCTCGCTTGGCAGTCGCGCAGCTGTCGCGGAGGTTGCGAGGTAGCACAGAGAGCGGGCTGCAGCTAACCAGTTCATGGTTTGATGCAGCGATGGGCCGCTTGGTCACGCGGGGAGAGCGGCGGGCGGGCCCGCTTCTGATCTCGCGCTCCCGTGCGATTCGGATCGACGGTTCGGGTGGCCTCTTTGACCGATGCGTGGGGCCTTGTCTTGAGCGGGCTCTTAGGGCTCCGTCAGTCGCAGCCTGCCTCTTTGCCTCGCCTAGAATCCCGGTTGCATGTGCACATTTTTATAGTATTAGTATTAGTATTAGTATTATTAGTATTGTTATTGATATTATTATTATTATTATTCGTTTGTTATTATTATTAGTATTATTATTATTATTACTACTATTATTATTATTTCTTCTTATTATTATAATATATATATATATATATATATATATATATATATATATATATATTAAAAGTGCGAGGCCACGGCGTGCCCGGGCGATGGCGTCGTCGCGCTCGGAGCGGTGGAAGCTCGCGAAGTCGAGGGCTTGCTGCGTTTCCAGAGCATGCCAGCCGCGAGCGCCGCGTCGATGATGCACTCCTTGCTCCAGGCCTTGACTTATCGGCGGCGCCGCTTCAGACTGCGTCGGTCGGCCGTGAGTTATGGGCGAGCTTCGCGGTGGGACTAGGACAGATTGTTTGCCCCTCACTTTGGCAGGGTAGTGCGATTGCTGCCGCCATCGAGCACGCGTCCCGTGGTTTCCCTTCTCGACTCGCAGAGGCGTTGGTCCGAGGCTACTGAAGGGGCCATCTGCTCCAGACTGCGTTGGCGGACGGGGGGGGTAGCGCTGCCCTCGAGGCCTTTCGCCCGCCGCGCCCGTCGGTGAACTTTAGGCGCCCGAGATGGGATGGCACAATCAAGCGGTATTTCAGGCCGCGCTGTTCACGACTCCCGCTCTGTCCAGTCGCATTATCTCGCGCTTGCGTGGTTATTCATCGTCTCTGTTCGAAATAGCGGGCTTTGAGCAGGCAGCGATTGAGCTCTTAGGTCGTTCGCCTCCCGCGTGGGCTGATATGTTTTTTTGGGATTTGGCTCGGGCCATGGATCGCAAGCAGGAGGTTTCCCGGTTCTCGGCGGCGGGTGTTTCTTGCTGCGAAACTCCAGGTACGGTTTCTCGCTATCTGCACCAATGCGCAAGATTTCATTGGGTCGCATCTTCGGCCTTGAGATCGATGCTCCATGGGAGATCGGGGTCCCCCCTCGGACGCAAAGGGTGGTTCTGGCGCCTTTGTGGTTGCCTGTTGTCATGTGCGCCGTCTTGCCTCTCTTCGTTGCTCCAGGGACTGGTAGATGCTGCGTGTTTGTCCACCCGCCTTCTGGCTAGACGGAGGCAACCCCCCTTTCTTGATGCCAGCTTCGTTGGCAACATCGCCGAGGAAACGCGCGAGGCTGGGGACGCAGGGTCGTGGGTTGCTTGACCTGGACCTCTGTCTCGCGTTCCGCTTCCCCCCCTCCTCCTCCTCTTCCCCTTGCTCTTCGTCCTCCTTTCTGAGGAACTGCGTGTATGGAGGTACGCGCGTGGATCAGGGGCGGGCCCCATTTCCAGGCAGCATCGGCGCGCGCCGTTGTCAAATCCGGGGGCAGTGGCTTCATGTTTCGGGCCGCTTGCCCCGGCCCATGTTAGTGCGTGTGCGATATCATCCCACCTCTGCGGGGGGACCTGGCCTGCATGTTCGTGGCCATCGCCGCCATCGCCATCGCCAGCACCACCGTCATCACTGCCACCATCACCATCAAAACATACCATCATCACCACCATCGCTGTCTTCAACCACCACCATCACCATCATCATCAGCATCCTCCTCCCCATCCCCGTCCTCCTCCTATTCCTCCTCCTCCTTCTCCTCCTCCTCCCCTATTTCCTCCTCCTCTTCCTCCTGTTTTCCCCCCTCCTCCCCCTCCCCCTCCTCTTCCTCCTCCTCCTCCTTTTTTTTCTTCTCCCCCCCCCTCCTCCTCCTCCTCCTCCTCCTCCTCCTCCTCCTCCTTCCCGTTTCCCTCCTCCTCTCCCCCTTGCTCCCTCCTGCTCGCCGTTCCCCGTCCTTCCCGCTCGCCGCTCTTCCCTCCCGCTCGCCGCTATTCCTGCCGCCCTGTCCCTTCTCCCTCCAGCGATCCCGCCTCCCCGGCCCGGCAGGAACCAGGGAGGGGCCTCGGGAACAGGAGGCTCGGGCCGGACGAAAGGGAGGGGGGGGCCCGAAATCTGCCGCGTGCAGCTGACTCCGGCCCCGCCGAGGGGCCCGCTTCTCGATGCATAGCCGTCTCCGGCGCCTTGGAGGCGCCGGGAAAGTCAGCTGCGGGAGCGGATTCTCACCCCCCCCCGCTGCTAGCCCCCCCCTGTCCGCCCGGCCCGAGAGGCGTCGGGGGGTCCGCGCGGCGGCCCTGAGACCGCAAAGGCAGGGCGGCGAGGTTGGCACGGGCCCGCGGCCGCCAGCCAGGCCCCGCCTTAGGCCCGGGGGAGGCGCGTGCGCCCTGGCGGCTTGGCCTGGGGGGGGCGCGTGCACCGCTCTGGGGCCCAGGATCGCCTGGGCCAGCGGCGGTGGACGTGTGCAGATCTCGCCGCCCTACAATGAAGTCGGGCTTGTCCCTTTACAGGGGGAGTATTCAAGGTCAAGGTCAAGCCCGTGCGCCGGAAGGCGAGCCCATGGAGGGCGCAGGCGGTGGCGATCGGCAGCGTGCTACACGCGCGCGCGCCACGGTGAGACAGAAGTGTTCATAGGGAACGGCAGCAGAAATTCTGAACATCGGCGGCGCGCATTTGGAAAACATTTGGTGACCAAGGTCGCCAATGAGAGCCGATAACACGGCCGAAATCTTCCTATTTGCTTGTCCATGTAAGACTCGGCCAGCCTGCTCTACAATGACCGCGCGGTGACTAGTTCAGATCTCTCGTTATGTACCTCGTCTCCAGCAGCTGCTGGACATATTCCGCAAACGACCATATTGATGAACGCATTGTTCTAACCATGTGCGAATACCAGCACGCGCGACAAAGTGGCGTGCACGCTCGTGCCAAACATGCAGCACATCATGCCATGGTCCATCCCAATCAACGTCCGGAGGTGGTCCATCCCAATCAACGTCGGGGGAATATTCAAAAATAGTCTAGTCTGGGGATTATTGTTGGTGTATTTTTTGACCATGTTGGATTATGCTTGGGTTTTTTTTTGTATCTTTCGTCGACAATCCCCCCTGTAGGGGGACACGCCCGACTTCACCCTACCAAGGACCTTGCGGCGCGATCCGTCGCCGCACGTGCTGGGGACCTCGGAGGCCTCGCGGGGCGCCCTCGCGGGGCGGCCCGGCTCCCAAGGCCGTGCGGTGCCCCTGAGTCCCCACCGACTCGCCACACGGTGTGGTCACCTCCAGGTCTCCCACATGGGGTCCGAGCAGACGGGGTCGAAGGATTCCCCCCGCCGACGCCATCTAGTCCGACCCCAAAACCGTTCGGTGACCCTGGATCCCCACTGGCTCACCACACGACGGTGTGGTCACCTCCAGGTCTCTCGGGCCGAACGAAAGGGGGGGATAGGGAAAGGGGGGGTTACGACATTTGTTGCATTCAGCTGATTTCGGCCCCACCGAAGGGCCCATTCCTCGATACATAGCCGCCTCCGGCGCCGGGAGGCGCCGGGAAAATCAGCTACGTGAGCTGATTCTCAAACCCCTCCTTTGCTATCCCCCCCTTTCGCCCGACCCGAGTCTCCCGAGTGGGGTCCGAGCAGACGGGGTCGAAGGATCCCCCCGCCGACGCCATCTAGTCGGACCCGGTGCAGGAGGCGTCTGTCACCACATCTTTTGTGTGGTGCCTCCGCAGGGTTGGGGGGGGCTTCTCCTTCTCCCAGGGGAGGCGGAGGAGGCCGAACGTACCCCTCACGACTCTGGGGCCCAGAATCTGTCCCTCGGAGGTGATACCGTTTTCGGCACGCGGGGGGGTCGAGGGGGGATAGCAAATCATGGGAGACTGGTATGCCTTCTTTATTCCAGCTTTAGCGTCGATTAGCGCCGATTAGCGTGTGAAGTTCGATGAGATAGAGCGCCGATTTAGCGTCGGTTAGCGTCGATGTAGCGTCGATCATCGTCGATTCCCGTCTATTTAGCGTCGATTAGTCTCGATCCGCAAGAGCCGACAAGAAGGTATTGGAGGCTCCAGTGAGCTGCCACCCAAGGGGCTGGTGGGTGGACGCGACGGGGCCGTCCGTTCCCGCTTTCCTCCCGCTCCCTCCGGTGCTGCTGCTGCCTCGGGCTGCTCATCCCGCTCCCCCTGCAGCGCCTGCGCAGGCGGCCACCATGATCGACTCCAACATCGACCCCATCGACCACCCCCACATCAAGGCCGCGGCGTCTCACAAAGGGGGGTTTGAAGAGGCGGAGGAGTTGGAGCTGCAGCAGCAGAAGGAGGAGAAGGAGGAGGCGGAAAAGCCACATTGTGAGGGGCAGGATGAGGGGTATGTATGGGGCAGGAGGATGGTGATGGCGTCGCCCCCCCCCCCCTCTCTCCCTCCTTCCCCCCTCCGTCCGCCTCCCGCTCCCCTAGCCGCTCTCCGCGTCCCTTCCCCCCCTCCCCCTCCCCGTCGCTGCTCTCCCGCCACCTCCCGCTCCTTTCCAAGGGAGGAAAGACCACCCAGACCCGACAACTGACGTCTACTAAACGGCCCTGGGCTTTCCTACGCCACTACGCAGCCCTGCCCTGTTCGATTCCTTACTTCTGTGGGTGCATTTGCTAAACGGCTTCGCTCGTCGGGGTGATTAGTTACGGGGGTGGATTGTCTGCCCTCTACCTTTCCCCAACCTGCTCCCCTCTTCCCTCGCGTTCTTTCTTGGCGATGTGGTTCTGCGGCGCCTGCGCGGCTTCTTCGGTCACAGACCCAGCTCAGGGGTTTGGGCAAGCCGTGCATCTTGCCGTGGAGGCCCATGCCAAGAAGCACCCTGCTTGCCTCCAGGGTGCCCTGGGTTTCTTGGGTTTCGATGGTGTTGCTATGGAAAGCGCGACGTTCGTACGGCAGAAATCAAGGGACGTCCTGGGGTCTCAGGGTTGGGTTTCTTGTGGAATGATTCTTGTGGTCGGGCCTCCACTGTATCACCTGTCTCCCAGAGTCGGAGAGAGAACAGGCCGAAGTTCATGCGTGCGCGCGGGGCGCGCAACGCTTGGCAAATCCGAGGTTGCCCTGCGGAGCTCCTCGTCTGCACGCCCTCAGCGTACAACTGAGGCCAATCCATGATCGCCGTATGGCACACGGACGCAATCAAGGCAACGGCACGTTGAACGACGAGGGACCGGGGGGGACACACGCGGGGGGGGCACACGCAGTCCTCGTCTCGCCACCCTCCTCGTCTTTGTCCTCCTTATCCCCGATGCCGGTCAGCCCAGACTCGTGGTGCACCCAGGCCGGCAGGACTTCGAAGTGTGTGGAGGTGCCTGGGATGTTCGCCTTGGCTGCGTAGTATAAAACAGGGCTAGGATCGGGATAAATCGCTCCAGAGCGTTCCGGAGCGCTCTCAGAGCGTTCCGGAACGCTCTGGAGCGGCCGCGGCGCCCAATACATCCTCCAACCCCTCCAATTCTCAGAGACTTCGAGTCATCCCGATCCGATTTTTGGTCCCGATCTTCGTGTCGTTTTATAGTAGCCGTAATAGATTTGCTTCGTACGTTCTGCGCAATTCAGAGCGTGAATTACCTACCGCGCTTTCGCTTCCAGGCAAAACCAAGCCATACCACGCGCCTCCTCGTCAAGGGGCCTGACCAGTACAGGCTGCAATTTGGCATCGTTTGGTATCTCTTGGAAGCGAGGGTGGTCAAAAGCGAGGTAGGTTTGTTTTCCCCTAAGCAATCCCGTGCACGTGCAGCGGCAGCAGCACCACGCGCACAGCAAGCCCGGCGGGCTGCCCGAGCGCGGCGGCTCTCCGACGCCCCGCCATCGCTCGTGCAGGTGCGGAGCCCTGCCGGGCACGCGGCCTTTCTAGCGATTCTCGGGCACGCCAATGATCTGGACGCCCGACATGGGTGCCGAAAGAATGGGTACAATGCCCAACAGCAGTTCCTGTTCATTTTGAACAGGCCTCGCTGTCCGCGCCGCCGCGGCCTGTGTTCATTCGAGACAGAAGGCCGCCTGCCAAACAGCGGCCGCTGTTGGTTTGGGACAACATTTGTTGTCGGGCATTGTACCCATTCTTTAGGTACCCATTTCGGGCGTCCAAAAATGACCGCGCCGTCTTCACCGGGGGTACCAGGACGGTGCGATGACAGACCGCGCGGTGACCTCGAAATCCCCAAGTGCCCTCGGGGGTGGACGGAGCCCCCGACAGTGACACGTCGATCGGTGAGTTGTCCGTTTTCGGTTCTCGAGAGGGCGCCGTGGCCGTTCTTTTCCAGGCCTGCGCCCGCCAGGTTTGGGCCTCAGGTCGTTTTCACTAAGCCACGTTTTACTAAAGGGGGGTCTGTCCATCCCCGATGCCTCACCGCACGGTCCGTCACCGCACGGTTTTGGAAACCCAGCGGCCCCAGTTGCCCGAGGCATTTTCGGAGAACGGCCCGGGTCCCAAGACCGTGCGGTCACCCCGGATCTCCACTGACTCACCACACGGTGTGGTCACCGCATCGGTTGTGGGACCCCGATCGTAGCAGCTAGTGATCCTGGTGGCGCGATCAGCCGCTGCAGCGGCCATCGCGGCATGCACGCCTGGGCCCCCGCCCCCGCTCTGGTCTACGTGGCGCGGGCAGGGCTTCCCTGTCTTGAGCGAGATGGCGACCGAGCCAATAGCGACTGATGATGATGTCCAGTCTTCCGCCATAACGTAGTGATAACAACGGCTTAGCTCGAGCTGAGCATTTTGGGAAGAAATTTCGGGATATTTGGCCAATGTATATCCACAGGGTCGCTGGGGCCCCTTCACGACGTGGGACATGGATGAGCACGACGACGTGAATTCAGACGCGGCTGAGAATCTGTACGCCCGCTATGTGGTTGTCTTGGAGGGCACGGGCCTATTAATGGTGTCCCTCTTCTTCATCGCGGACCTGGAGGCCCACACCTGGCGCGCTCAGATGCGAGCGCAACCCACGCGCTACGGGTGCCGACGCAAGGTCGAGCTCGTTCCAGAAGAACGATTACAGTGGAGACCCATGCCAAGACACACCCTGCTTGCCTCCAGGGTGCCCTGGGTTTCTTGGGTTTCGATGGTGTTGCTATGGAAAGCGTGATGTTCCCACACCAAGAATCAATGGACGTCCTAGGGTCTCAGGGTTGGGTTTCTTGTGGAATGTTTCTTGTGGTCGGGCCCCTACTGTACCCGATCCCCTTGGGTACAGGCCCAATGTCCCTGGTGCCAAGGGCTAATCCTTGCGCCCAGCCGAATCCTCCCCGCTCGTGCTGCCTCCCGCCGCGCTGCCGCTGCCTCCGTCGCGGCCACCTCCGCCTCCGCGCGCTCCTGGCGGAAGGGAATACACAGACCCACACACGAACCCAAACACGCACACCCACACACACACAACACACAAACACACAAACACACAGAAACACACACGACGCACACACACGGCACACACACGACACACACACACGACACACACAAACACACGAACACACGAACCCACGAACCCACGGACCCAAGAATGCACGAATACACGAATACACGAATAACCGAACCCACGAACACACGAACGCACGAACAAACCAACACACGAACACACGTGCCCACGAGCCAACGAATCCACACGAACACACGAACCCAGGAAAACACGAACCCACGAACCCACGAACCCACGAACACGAGCACACGAACCCACGACTACACGAACACACGAGCACGCGAACACAATCACACACGAACCCAATCACACGCGAACACGCGAACACACGAACCCACGAACATACGAACACACGAACACACGAACACACGAACACACGAACTCACTAGCACACGAACACACGAACCCAGGAACACACGAACCCATGAACCCGCGAACCCGCGAACCCACGAGCACACGAACACACGAACCCACGAACCCACGAATTCACGAGCACATGAACCCACGACTACACGAACACACGAGCACACGAACACACGAGCACACGAACACAATCACACACGACCACGCGAACACACGAACCCACGAACAGGCGAACACACGAACCACGAGAACACACACACACACGAACCCAGGAACACACGAACCCGCGGACCCACGAACCCACGAACACACGAACCCACGAACCCACGAACCCACGGCCACACCAGCACACGAACCCACGAACACACGACCACACAAACACACGAACACAAACGAACGCACGAGCACACGAGCGCACGAACACACGGCCACACGAACACACGAACACACGAACCCACGAGCACACGTACGCACTAACACACGAACCCACGAACACACGAACGCACAAACACAATATCACACGAACGCTCGGACCCACGACCACACGAGCCCACGAGCCAACGAACCCACGAACCCATGACCCCACGAATCCATGAAGCTACGAACCCACGAACACACGAGCACACGATCTCACGAACACACGAGCACACGCACCCACACGCGAACCCACGAACCCACGAACACACGAGCACACGAACCCACGACCCCACGAGCCCACGAACCCACGAGTCCGAACACACGAACCCCCGAACCCACGAACCCACGACCACAATAACACACGCGCCACCGAGCACACGAGCCCACGAGCACACGAACCCACGCACCCACGACCCCACGAACCCACGAGCCCACGAGCCCACGAATCACGAGCCCACGAACCCTCGAACACGTGAGCACACGAACCCATCGGCCCACGAACACACGAACACACGAACCCACAACCAGACAAGCAGACGAACACACGAATCCACGAATGCACGCACCCGCGATCTCACGAACCCACGAGCCCACGAACCCACGAACTCACGAACCCATGAACCCATGAACCCACGATCCAACGAACACAGGAGGTTACGAACCACCGACAACACGAACTCAGAAACATACGAACACACGAACCCACGAACCCACGAACTCACGAACACACGAACCCACGGACACAGACGCACACGAACAAGCGAGCACACGAATACGCGAACATGCGAACACACGAACCCACGCACACACGATCCCACGAACCCACGAACAGACGAACCCACGAACCCACGAACACACGAACACACGAACACACACCAACACACAGACACGAAGGGGCTACCGCACGACCACACGATCATACGAACACAACCACACGACCACCCGAACCCACGAACCCACGAACCCACAAACCCACGACCCCACGAATCCATGAAGCCACGAACACACGAACCTACGACCACACAAACCCACGAACCCACGAACACACGAGCACACGAACCCACCACCACACGAACACACGACCACACGAACACCCGTCCCCACGAACACACGAACTCACGAACCCACGAGGACACGAACCCACGAACTCACGAACACACGAACACACGATTTGACGAACCCGCGACCACACGAACACACGACCACACGAGCACACGAACACACGAGCACACGAACACACGTGTACACGAGCACATGAGCAGACATCCATGCGAACCCGCGAACACACGCACCCCCGAACCCACGAACTCACGAACACACGAACACACGAAGACACGAACTCACGAAGCCATGAACACACGAACACGCGACCACACGAACCTACGAATCCACGAACACACGAACCGGCGAACGCACGGACTCACCAATGCACGAACGCACGAACCCACGGACTAACGAGTCCACGAATCCACGATCCCACGAACACATGAACACACAACCACACGAACCCACGAGCCCACGAACACACGACCACACGAAAACACGAACACACGAACGAACAAACGAACACACGAACACACGAACACACGAACGCACGAACGCTTTACCACACGAACACGCCAAGACACGAAGACACGACCACATGAACACACGAACACACGAACCCACGACCACACGAACCCACGAACGCACGACCGCACGGTCCCACGAACTCACGAACCCACGAACACACGCACACACACGAACTGACGAACACACGAACACACGAAAACACGACCCCATGAACACACGAACCCACGATCACACGAACCCACGAACACACGACCACACGAACACGCGAACACACGAACACACGAACACATTTCCACACGAACATACAACTACACACTACACGAGCACACGAACACACGCACACACGAACACCCGAACCCACGAAACCACGAACGCACGAACACACGAACGCACGGGCACACGACCACACGAATCCACGAACCCACGACCACACGAACCCACGAACCCACGACTACACGATCGCACGACCACACGACCACACGAACACACGAGCCCACGACCACACGAATACACACGAACCCACGAGCACACGACCACACGAACCCACGAACACACGAGCCCACGAACACACGAGCACACGAGCTCACGAGCACACGAACGCACGACCGCACGAACGCACGAACGCACGAACCCACGAACTCACGAACACACGAACACACGCAGACACGGAGGGGCGAACCCACGAACACACGAACACACGAATCCACGACCACACGATCCCACGAACCCAAGACCCCACGACCACACGACCACACGAACACACGAACACACGAACACACGAGCACACGAGCACACGAGCACACGAACACACGAGCACACGAACACACGAACACACGAACCAACACGGCCACGAACACACGAACCCACGACCACACGAGCGCACGACCACACGACCACACGAACCCACGAACACACCACCACACGAACACACACACACACACCTACACACACACGCACGCGCGCACACGCGCACACACGCGCGCGCACACGCGCGCACGCGCGCGCACACGCGCACACGCGCACGCGCGCACGCGCACACGCGCACACGCGCACACGCGCACACGTGCACAGGCGCTCATGCACACACGCGCACACGCGCACACGCGCACACGCGCGTCCCCGCACACGCGCACACGCGCACACGTGCACAAGCGCTCATGCGCACGCGCACACGCGCACACGCGCACACATACACATGCACGCATACACACATACACACAAACACATTCGCACATACACATACATACATACACACATACACATACACACATACACACGTACATATACACACATACACACAGACATTCATACGCACACACGCACACACGCACACACGCACACACGCACACACGCACACACGCACACGCGCACACGCACACGCGCACACACGCACACCCGCACTCACGCGCACACGAACACGCACGCACACGCACACGCACACGCACATGCACACGCACACGCACACGCACACGCACACGCACACGCACACGCACACGCACACGCACACGCACACGCACACGCACACCCACTCACACACAACTAATCGCATATTCCCAAGAACGTATGGGAACACATGTGAGGTGGGGGGAACAAGAGAATCCAGAACACATGGAAACATCGGGAGAATCTTGGGGTTTGTGAGTGATCATTTGTGTGTCCCTGGGCCCCTTGGTCACATGTGGCAGCATATAGGGGTTCTCCTGGGGTCTGTGTGTGTGTGTTTTGTGTGTGTCCCTGGGCCCCTTGATCTCATGTGGCAGCATATGGGGTCATCCTGGGGTCTGTGTGTGTGTGTTTCCCCACATCCTGAGTGGGGTTCTTGTTTTCCCAGAACACCCTCTCCTTCCCACCCACCTCCCGCTCCATCTTCCATACAGCACAATATTATTCCTACCACACACCATACCATACCATAGTTCCTACCACACATACCATACCATATCATACCATACCACACCATACGTACCATACCGTACCATACCATACCATGGCGTACCATAGCATACCATACCATATCACACCAATGCCACACCGTACCATACCATACCATACCTCCAGTACCATACCATACCATATCATACCATACCGTACCATACCATACCTACCATATATTTACATGGTTTCGTGCCCCTCCCACCCCTCCAGGGAGGCCCCGCCTGAGCGAGGAGGGTATCGGAAACCATACTATTTACATGGTTTCGTGCCCCTCCCACCCCTCCAGGGAGGCCCCGCCTGAGCGAGGAGGGTATCGGAAACCATACTATTTACATGGTTTCGTGCCCCTCCCACCCCTCCAGGGAGGCCCCGCCTGAGCGAGGAGGGTATCGGAATACCATACTATTTACATGGTTTCGTGCCCCTCCCACCCCTCCAGGGAGGCCCCGCCTGAGCGAGGAGGGTATCGGAATACCATACTATTTACATGGTTTCGTGCCCCTCCCACCCCTCCAGGGAGGCCCCGCCTGAGCGAGGAGGGTATCGGAATACCATACTATTTACATGGTTTCGTGCCCCTCCCACCCCTCCAGGGAGGCCCCGCCTGAGCGAGGAGGGTATCGGAAACCATACTATTTACATGGTTTCGTGCCCCTCCCACCCCTCCAGGGAGGCCCCGCCTGAGCGAGGAGGGTATCGGAAACCATACTATTTACATGGTTTCGTGCCCCTCCCACCCCTCCAGGGAGGCCCCGCCTGAGCGAGGAGGGTATCGGAAACCATACTATTTACATGGTTTCGTGCCCCTCCCACCCCTCCAGGGAGGCCCCGCCTGAGCGAGGAGGGTATCGGAAACCATACTATTTACATGGTTTCGTGCCCCTCCCACCCCTCCAGGGAGGCCCCGCCTGAGCGAGGAGGGTATCGGAAACCATACTATTTACATGGTTTCGTGCCCCTCCCACCCCTCCAGGGAGGCCCCGCCTGAGCGAGGAGGGTATCGGAAACCATACTATTTACATGGTTTCGTGCCCCTCCCACCCCTCCAGGGAGGCCCCGCCTGAGCGAGGAGGGTATCGGAAACCATACTATTTACATGGTTTCGTGCCCCTCCCACCCCTCCAGGGAGGCCCCGCCTGAGCGAGGAGGGTATCGGCAAACCATACTATTTACATGGTTTCGTGCCCCTCCCACCCCTCCAGGGAGGCCCCGCCTGAGCGAGGAGGGTATCGGCAAACCATACTATTTACATGGTTTCGTGCCCCTGGCCCCGCCTGAGCGAGGAGGGTATCGGCAAACCATACTATTTACATGGTTTCGTGCCCCTCCCACCCTCCAGGGAGGCCCCGCCTGAGCGAGGAGGGTATCGGCAAACCATACTATTTACATGGTTTCGTGCCCCTCCCACCTCCAGGGAGGCCCCGCCTGAGCGAGGAGGGCATCAAGAAAATGGGTCCCACGGAACCGTTAATCTCTTTATGTGGGGAACTCTGTTAGCATAATTGTTGACGCTTCGCGTATCCCCACCAGCCCATCCAGAAACGATGCTCAGGGGAGTTGAGGTGATCAGGGAAGTCGGGGAGCATGCAGGATAACAAAGGGCGGGGGAAGCTGTCACAGACCCCGAGAGGGGGAGGATGGAAGAGGAGTCGTCGTCGTCGTCGTCGTCGTCGGAGGAGGAGGAGGAGGAGGAGGGGGAAGAGGAGGAGGAGGAGGAGGAGGGAGGACGGAGAAGGAGGAAGAATCGGAGGAGGAGGAGGAGGAGGGGAAGGAGCTTCTTGGGGGTCTTTTGAGGGCCTCTTGGAGGGCTTTTTGGGCGCCTTGGGGCATCTTGGGCGCCTCTTGGGACCCTCTTGAGGCGCTCTGGGGAGCCTTCGGGGCGCTTTTGGGGCCATCTTGGAGGGAGTCGATCAAACAAGAGGGGGGGTTTAATTAGCGCCCCCCCTCGGAAGCCCCTAAAATCGCCTCTTGGACCCCTCTTGGAACGCTCTTGGAGTGCTCTTGGGCGCTCTTGGGGCCGTCTTGGGGCTCTTTTGGGGCTCTCTTGGGGCCCTCTTGGGCCATCTTGGAGCCATCTCCAGGCCTCGGATGGCCATCGGAAGCGAAAAGGCGAGAAAGCAAAAATCATTGATTTTCCTTAGGTTTTGGGACGATTTTGGCCTCTTCGGGGCCTCCTTGGGGAGCTGTTTGGCCACTTGGAGTTATCTTGGGGCCGTCTTTGGGCTTCTTGGAACCATCTTAGGAGCCATCTCGAGCGATCTTGCGCTATCTTGAGCCATCTTGGAGCTCATCTTGGGTTCTCTGAGGCGCTCTTGGAGCCGTCTTGGGCCATCTGGGACGCTCTAACTACCCGCGGCCCCCCCCGTCCAGGTCCAGGGGAGGGGGTAGGGGGAGGGGTAAACCCCTCCCCAAGGGGGAAGAGGGAGGGGTGGAAGAGGATCTGTTCTAGACCACCTACGCCCAGAGGGCTGGTGGGATTTTTTTCTGTGTCTTTGGGCCCCTTGATCTCATGTGGCAGCATATGGGGTTATCCTGGGGTTTGGGTGTGTGTGTTTTTTGTGTGTGTCCTTGGGCTCCTTGATCTCCTGGGGCAGCATATGGGGTTATCCTGGGATTTGTGCGTGTGTGCTTCTCTGTGTGTCCTTTGGGCCCCTCGATCCTCCCCCGCCCCGCGCCCCTTCCGCCTCTCCTCCCCCTCAGGCCCTCCATCGCCGCTCCTCTCCTCCGTGCCTGCCCTCTCGCCTCCCTCCCCTCGTGGAGGCGGCTGCCTCTGCCGCCCCCGCCCCGCCCCGTCGTGTGCGAGGACAGCGGGACGCCTCCCCCGAGCCTCGACGACGACGCGTCTCCCTCCTCCCTGCTCCCTCCTCAGCTCGCCGTCGCTCCCTCCCTCCTCGCTCCGTGTCCTCGTCCTCCCCTCCTCGCGCGCCGAGGGCGCCACCGTGCCGGGCGTGGAGAGCCTGTACGACGCAATCAGGTCACGGGCCATCCTTCTCCGTTGTCTCTGCCTCGGGTCTCTCGGTCATTTTCTCGAGTGTGGGGAGTCAGAGGAGGGGGTGGATGAGGAGGAGGAGGAGTAGGATAAGGAGCAGGTTGTGGAGCAGTTGGAGGAGGCGTGGATCATGTGGAGGAGAAGGAGGAGGGGGTGGATGAATTTGGAAGGGCGAGGAGAGGGTGGAACATGGATGGAGCAGTTGCAATAGGAGTGAAGTTTAAAGGGAGGGGAGGGTCAGGATGAGAGTATCATGAGTATCATGCTTGTTGGTGTGCTGAGCTACGTATCTGTCGACATTCATTGTGAATGTACTGCCACTGGTTCATATTACCTAACAGCGAAGACTGATAGGTTCCTAGTGGTCTCAAAAGAGAGCATCATGACTCCCCAGGGGGGTCTGGGCAGATGCCGGACGGGTGCCGCGGGAATCCGGGGACTCCCCATTTTTATTACCAGGAGCTACATTTTGACTGTCTGGAGCCAACAGAACACCATTCCCAGGCCACATTTTGAATGCCCGGAGCCAACTGTAGGCCACTTCGTGTTCTTCGTGTTCCCAGAACACCATTCCCAGGCCACATTTTGATTGCCCGGAGCCAACTGTAGGCCTCTTCGTGTTCTTCGCGTTCCCAGAACACCATTCCCATGCCATATTTTGATTGCCCGGAGCCAACTGTAGGCCACTTCGTGTTCTTCGTGTTCCCAGAACACAATTCCCAGGTTACATTTTGAATGCCCGGGGCCAACTGTAGGCCACTTCGTGTTCTTCGTGTTCCCAGAACACCATTCCCAGGCCACATTTTGAATGCCCGGAGCCAACTGTAGGTAAATTCGTGTTCTTCGTGTTCCCAGAACACCATTCCCAGGCCACATTTTGATTGCCCGCAGCGAGCTGTGGGCCATTTCGTGATCGGCGTGTTCTAGTCCTGTGTGCCATATTTTAAATGCCCGAGCTGAGGCAGGCTGAGGCCGAGACAGGCTGAGGCTGAGGCAGGCTGAGGCTGAGGCTGAGGCACGCCGAGGCAGGCTGAGGCTGAGGTTGAGGCAGGCTGAGGCTGAGGCAGGCTGAGGCTGAGGCTGACGCAGGCTGAGGCCGAGGCAGGCTGAGGCTGAGGCTGAGGCAGGCTGAGGCTGAGGCAGGCTGGACTGAGGCTGAGAGAGGCTGAGGCTGAGGCTGAAGGCTGAGGCTGGCTGACGCTGAGGCTGAGGCAGGCTGAGGCTGAGGCTGAGGCGGAGGCAGGCTAAGGCAGGCTGAGGCTGAGGCTGAGGTTGAAGCTGAGGCAGGCTGAGGCTGAGGCTGAGGCTGTGCCTGAGGCTGAGGCTGTAGCTGAGGCTGAGGCAAAGTGCGGCTGAGGCAGGCTGAGGCTGAGGCTGAGGCAGGCTGAGGCTGAGGCTGGCTGAGGCTGAGGCTGAGGCAGGCTGAGGCTGAGGCTGAGGCCGAGGCAGACTGAGGCTGAGGCCGAGGCAGGCTGAGGCTGAGGCTGATGCTGAGGCAGGCTGAGGCTGAGGCTGGCTGAGGCTGAGGCTGAGGCAGGCTGAGGCTGAGGCTGGCTGAGGCTGAGGCCGAGGCAGGCTCAGGCCGA
>CAUYUJ010017957.1:212811-215311 GCA_963575745.1 Prorocentrum cordatum
AAACCCATACATCTAAACAGCTCCACATCTTCTGTGTGAAGGTCCAACAAAAACAAAGCACACATGTGTCTTGAACTCGGTCGGTCTGGGGCTCGTGGGACTGGGAATCCAAATTATTTCGGGAGCCATTGAAACACACCAATCAAAGCACGTCCAAATCATCCGAATGAGGTTTTCAACCAATAGCATATACATGCTGTTCGGCAGTTAGTCGGCGTGGGGGTCGCCGGCGTGGGAAGCCAGAACATAGACCAACACGTTGCGAAAGTATGTTTTTGGGGAGACCCTCAAATGGATGATTTGGATTTTGTTGAACGATGTTTTTCCCAACCCTCCTTGGCTGGGTATTCTTTTGGAATAAGGGACTGGTCTCCACCTTGCTTCCTCCTGCCTCCCTCCCTCCTGCTGCGTCCTGCTTCCTGCTTTATTCCCAACCCTCCTTGGTTGGGTAGTCGTTTTGAATAGAGCACTGCTCGCGCGTCTCCTCCCGCCTCCCTCCTGCCTCCTGCCTGCCTCCTCCTGTCTTGCCTGCGGGGGGCTGCGATCTGTGAAACTGTCGCCACTTTCGAGGCCTGCTGGGGGCCCAGCACAGTGACGCCACGCGCGGACCCAAATTAGACCTCGCCATCCCTGGGGGGCTGCGATCTGTGAAACTGTCGCCACTTTCGAGGCCTGCTGGGGGGCCCAGCACAGTGACGCCACGCGCGGATTCAAATTAGACCTCGCCATCCCTGGGGGCTGCGATCTGTGAAACTGTCGCCACTTTCGAGGCCTGCTGGGGGGCCCAGCGAGTGAGCCACGCGCGGACCTGAGCGGGACCTCGCCGTCCATGGGGGGTTGCGATCTGCGAAACTGTCGCCACTTTCGAGGGCTGCTGGTGGGTCCTGCGGAGTGAGGCACCGCGGATCTGAGCGGGACCTCGCCGTCCCTGGGGGGCTGCGATCTGCGAAACTGTCGCCGCTTTCGAGGGCTGCTGGCGGGTCCTGCGAAGTGAGGCACCGTGCGGACCTGAGCGGGACCTAGCCGTCCCTGGGGGAGGCGATTCTGCGAAATTGTCGCACTTTCGAGAGCTGTGGTGGGTCTCCTGCGGTTGAGGCACCGATGCGGATCTGAGCGGGACCTTCGCCGTCCCTGGGGGGCTGCGAGATCTGCGAAGATTGTTAGCCGTTTTCGAAGGTGCTGGTAGGGTCCTGCGGGTGAGGCACCGCGCGGACTTGAGCGGGACCTCGCCGTCCCTGGGGGGCTGCGATCTGTGAATTTGTGAGGCACCGCGCGGGCCTGAGCGGGACCTCGCCGTCCCTGGGGGGGGGGCTGCGATCTGCGAAATTGTCGTCACTTTCGAGTGCTGCTGGTGGGTCCTGCGGAGTGGGGCACCGCGCGAAGATGAGCGGGACCTCGCCGTCCCTGGTGGGTTGCGATCTGCGAAACTGTCGCCACTTTCGTGGGCTGCTGGTGGGTCCTTCGGAGTGAGGCACCGCGCGGACCTGAGCGGGACCTCGCCGTCCCTGGGGGGCTGCGATCTGCGAAATTGTCGCCATTTTCGAGGGCTGGTGGTGGGTCCTGCGGAGTGAGCGCGCGGACCTGAGCGGGACCTCGCCGTCCCTGGGGGGCTGCGATCTGCCACTTTCGAGGGCTGCTGGTGGGTCCTGTGGAGTGAGGCACCGCGCGGACCTGAGCGGGACCTCGCCGTCCCTGGGGGGCTGCGATCTGCGAAATTGTCGCAATTTTCGAGGGCTGGTGGAGGGTCCTGCGGAGTGGGGCACCGCGCGGACCTGAGCGGGACCTCGCCGTCCCTGGGGGGCTGCGATCTGCGAAACTGTCGCCACGTTCGAGGCCTGCTGGCGGATCCAGCGGATTGAGGCACCGCGCGGATCTGAGCGGGACCTCGCAGTCCCTGAGGGGCTGCGATCTGCGAAGTTGTCGCCACTTTCGAGAGCTGCTGGTGGGTCCTGCGGGGTGAGGCACCGCGCGGATCTGAGCGGGACCTCGCCGTCCCTGGGGGGCTGCGATCTGCGACATTGTCGCCGTTTTCGAAGGTTGCTGGTGGGTCCTGCGGGGTGAGGCATCGCGCGGACATGAGCGGGACCTCGCCGTGCCAGGGGGGCTGCGATCTGCGAAATTGTCGTCACTTTCGAGGGCTGGTGGTGGGTCCTGCGGAGTGATGCGCCGCGGGGATCTGAGCGGGACCTCGCCGTCCCTGGGGTGCTGCGATCTCCGAAATTGTCGCCACTTTCGAGGGCTGCTGGTGGGTCTTGCGGAGCGGGGCACCGCGCGGATCTGAGCGGGACCTCGCCGTCCTTGGGGGGGCTGCGATCTGCGAAATTGTCGCCACTTTCGAGGGCTGCTGGTGGGTCCTGCGGAGCGAGGCACCAGGCAGAACTGAGCGGGACATAGCAATCCTGACGGGGGCTGCGAGCCTCGCGAATGCAGCTCGCAGAAGTATATGCGCCCATGTCACGTCATCACCTCCGTATAACGTCTCCCAAGCTATTCATGCCCC
>CAUYUJ010017958.1:0-2500 GCA_963575745.1 Prorocentrum cordatum
GAGGAGGAGGAGGAGGAGAAGTTGAAGGAGGAGGAGGAGAAGGAGGAAGAAGGAGGAGGATGACCAGAGTAAGCCCAAGACCCAAGATGCGCCAGCGATGCTGCAGTTCTTTGTCTCCCCCGCCTGACAACGCAGAATGTTGGTGTCCCTCTGCGCGGCGCGCAACTGCCCATTCGGTTTAGCCATCGTGTTTTGACATGTAGGATGATTGTTATTGCTCTGTGAAGCTATCATGGTGATGGTGATGACGATGATGTTGATGATGATGCTGATGAGGAGTAGGGGGAGCAGAAGGAGAAGAAAGAAGAGGAGGAAGAGGAGGAAGAGGAAGAAGAGGAGGAAGAGGATGATGATGATGAGGAGGAAGAGGAGGAGGAGGAGGAGGAGGAGGAGGAGGATGGCGGAGGATGGCGGAGGCGGAAGGAGGAGAGGAAGGAGGAAGAGGAGGAGGAGGAGGAGGAAGAGGAGGCGGAGGCGGAGGAGGAGGAGGAGGAGCAGGAGGAGACATGATGATGAGGATGAGAAGAGTGGGAGGATGAGGGGGTGGTAGAGGGGTGCCGACCTGGCCCGCTGTGAGGCGGGCCTCACCTTTCCAAGACTCCGCTGGCGCACGCGGAGGTCATGCTGGACCAGGCGCTCGGCTTCTCTGGTTGGCCGTCCTCCTCCTCCTCCTCCGCCTCCACCTCCTCCTCCTCCTCCCTGAGGACGCTCCGCCTGCTCCTCCTCTTCCTCCTCCTCCTCCTGCTCCTCCTCCTCCTTGTCCTCGTCCTCGTCCTCCTCCTCCTCCTCCCTTTCCTCCTCCTCCTCCTCCTCCTCCTTCTACCCGCAGTGTCTTCACACAGTTTAGCCCACCGCCGCCGCTGCTGCTGACCCGTCCCTGAAGGTTTTTTTCCAGCCTTCCTTTGTTGGGTTCTCGTTTTGAATGGAGCACTGTGGTCGCGTCCTCCTTCCCGCGCCCTTCCCCACCCCCCTATGGGGGAAGCGATTTGGGGAGCCCTGTTTGCGCGGTGCTACGCACATCAGAGCGGGACTTCGCCAGCCCTGCGGGGTTGCGAACTGCGAGCCTGTCACCACTTTCGAGGGCTGCTGGGGGCTCCGGCGGAGTGACGTCGAACGCCTATACATATTCGACCTCGCCATCCCAGATGGGGCTGCGATTTGCAAACGTGTCGCCACTTGCGAAGGCTGCTAGGGGACGGGGGGCAGTTTAGTGCGGTGCTTCGCAGATCAGACGGGATCCTCGCCCCCTGTGGGGGAATTGCGATGTGCGAAACCGTCGCCACTTTCGAGGGCTGCTGGTGGCTCCAGCGGAATGACGTCTTACGCAGATTCAGATTCGACCTCGCCATCTGTCGCCATTTTCGAGCGCTGCGGGGGGGGGGGCAGCACAGCGCCGCCCAACCCAGATCAGCTTAGACCTCGGCTTCGCTGGGGGCCTACGATCTGCGAATCTGTCGCCGCTTCCGAGATCTGCTGGAGGGGTCCAGCACAGCGTCGCCTCACCCAGATTCAGATTAGACCTCGTCCTCCCGGGGGGGGGGCTGCGATCTGCGAAATTGTCGCCACGTTCGGGGGTTGCTGGGGGGCAGCACAGTGTCGCCCCACCCAGGCCAGATCAGACCTCGCCATCGCTGGGGGCCTGCGATCTGTGAATCTGTCGCTACTTTCGAGGGCTGCCGGGGAAGCCATCATAGCGGGCCCCCCTCCCATATTCGGATTAGATCTCGCCCTCCCTGGGGGCTGCGATCTTCGAAACTGTCGCCACTTTCGCGGGCTGATGGGGGGGTCGCTTAGTGTGGTGCTGCGCAGACCAGAGCGGTACCTCGCCATCCCAGAGGGGCTGCGATTTGCAAACGTGTCGCCATGTTCGAGGGATGCTGGGGGCTCAAGCGAGTGACGTCTTACGTACGCAGATTCAGATTAGACCTCGCCATCCCTGGGGGGGCTGCAATTTGTCATATTGTCGCCACTTGCGAGGGCTGCTGGGTGGGGCGGGGGGCAGTTTAGTGCGGTGCTTCGCAGATCAGACGGGGTCCTCGCCATATGTGGGTCCTTGCCCCGTTTTCGAATCAACTAATCACTTCCAAGCCCGTGTCCATTGATCGGTGTCCTGCGGGCCGCGCACTTCGCGAGCCTCCCACAAACCATTCGCAGAACATATATCCCCTTGCCACGTTACCACCGCCTATAAAGTCTGCCCAGCTTTTCTGGCCATGCGTTGCCCAAGGGTTGGGTACATCGTCAGGGTAATCTAATGGCTGCCGCCTCTGCCGCCGACCCCAAAGCAGGCTTATAAGGAGTATGGGTAGAAGGTGTCCTGGCCGATTCATCGTCACTGGGAGGGAGGGAGGGGGGAGGATGATGACGATGAGGAGGAGCAAGACGACAACGACGACGACGATGTCGCTGTTTACGAGCACGACGATCCCTTGACTTTATTTGTTTTTGTGTTTTGATGTTTTTTTTGCCGGCTGCTAATCCTGGTGCGCGCCATGCACGC
>CAUYUJ010017958.1:7500-17533 GCA_963575745.1 Prorocentrum cordatum
CGCGCGGAAACGTGACGTCGTTCCCGATGCCGTGGACGGACGTTCTAGCGCAGTTGGCTGCTGCTGAAGAGGCTGCCGCGGACGGGCATGCGCCGGCACTTCCACGCACGGGCGCGGAGCTTGCAGGCATCGTGTCTGTGATCTTGAAGTCGGGCGGCGACGACGATACTGCTGAAAGCATGTCCACGTTCGTGCACCAGGCTCTGGTGCGCAGGAAGGTGGTCGTGGATCTCATCGAGGGGGCGAAGGCTCGCGGGCATCGCGCGTACCGGAACGTGGACATGGGTGAGGTCCGGAAAAGAGCCATGGAGCTTCCGAAGGAAGGCGTGCCACCGGAGATCATGCGCCTGGTACCCCTGGACGACGCGCTTGAGAAGATCCAAATGCAGAAGGCGGCGACGCCCGTGCCGAGGCCCGACGGGCTACGTGGGGCGGGAGAAATTTTGGAGACCACGAAGGCGAACGCTGTGGTGTGTGAGAAGAGCAGTTTCGACGAGGGAGACATCAATGCGCAGCGGATTGAGGCCGCGCGGACCTTCGTGCAACGGCTAGATGAGGAGTGCGCGCATGGCGGGGCCGACGACACGTCGAACTCCAGCGAAGACGAGGAAGGCGGCGGGAAGGCAGAACGGGGAAGTAAACGCAGCCGCGTCCGCGAGGGAACGGCCTCGAGCGCGGATGAGGCGGCGCGAGAAGCAGTGGAGCGCGACATGCTGATTCAGGCCGGGCGCGACAGGAAGCGCGTGGATCGGCTCCGCGTGCGCACTGGAAACGTTATGATGGATCAGTTCGAGCCCTGGTATTTCGGCGTCGCGTTCGCGTTTCTGTTTCAGTATTGCACGGGAATGCCTGACTGCCCAGAGTTCATGAAACGCCCGCGCCACCGACGAAGGAACGGGGCGCCACGGGTGGAGCTGCCGCTGTGGGTGAGGATAATGAGTCGTCGCGTGGAGAGCCAGATGTCCCGCGACTGGCAGTTCGGATTCGCGTCGTGGAACCTTGTGTTTCGATCGGCTGTGAACCTGAGCAGGACGTGGTTCACGTATGTGTCAGCGAACGCATCAGGCGAGGTCGAACAGCTCACTCCCGCGGAAATCGCGGAAGGAGCGAAGCAGATTTATCGCGCGCTCGACGGGAAGTACGTAGACATCAACAATAGGAAACAGAAAGTAAACGGCGACATGGCCAAAGTGCGGCACGTGCCAGGGTTGGGGAAAGGCGCCCATAAGCTGCTGACGCACATAGAGCACACGTCGCGGCGACTGTCTGGGACGCAGGAAGCGCGTCGAGTCATGCGATTTGAGACGAACGCGCTGCGAGTGCGGTACGGCGTCCCCATATTCGTTACCTTCTCGCCCGACGAAGGTCGCAATCTGCTCATGGTGAGACTCTCGCGCGCTCGCCGGCAGGACCCCGTGCACAAGGCAGCTGATGATGAAGCGCACTCGCGGCTGGCGGGGGGTCGGGGCTGGCCGCGCGTAGCCCCCGACATGGATGGGCTGCGCATGGACCTGCCGATGGCCACGGGGGAGGCAGGAGTGCCGCCATGGAACGAGCGCAGACGCATTCTTGCAAGAAATCCCATGGCCAGCGTGGACGGCTTCCGTATCCTGGTGGACGCCACGCTCCGTCACTTATTCGGCATGCGTACCTGTCCGAACTGCCCGCGGTGCAACGAGGCTGAGAACGGGGCACCATGCCAGGGACTTTTCGGGAGTAATGCTCAGCCCGGGGGGGGCGCGTTCGGGCGCGTTGATGCCTACTACGTGTCAATCAAAGCGCAGAAATCCACGAAGTCTCTCCACGCGCACTGCCAAATATTCATCCAGTGCCTGCGCCAGCACACGCCGCTGGAAGAGGTATTCGAAATCGTCCGCGACGAGGTAAAAGGCCGTGAAAAGAAGATCGTGGAGGATTATTTGAAGTATAAGAGTCGCGTGTGCCGCCAGGTGTATTCGAAGCAGATGACACAGGAGGAAATCAATGGCAGGTTGGACGAGGCAGAGAAGTCGTGGCCGGAATTCAAAAACGAGGGAGGGCTGATTTGCAGGCCCGCGTTTCAGTGTCGCACTCTTGATCCGGAAGCAACGGAGAAGGAGGCAGCAGACGACGCTGTGACATGGGAGAAAGCGCACCTGGACGTAGACGTGCAGTACCTGCAGGAGAGGAAGCAGAACCACGTGCATTTGAAAAACGAAGAGACTGGGGACCGAGTACCCCTGCCGGCGCGCCGCCGAAAGGACAACCCGAAGTTGTGTAAGGCGGACTTCCCGCGGACGTCGCAGCTCATTGACCGCGCCATCGTCGTGTGTCCGGGGCAGGCGGGTGCGTTGGACATGCCAAAGGCAGGGCGACGGAATCGGACGGGAAGCCTGCACGGGCCGATGAATCACGAGAGTCTGAACGGCACGCATCCTTGCATGTTTTCCGCGCAACGGTTCAACTCGGACGTGCAATTGCCGTATCGGTTTCCCATCACGGAGGTTTGTTGTACGTGCGGGAAAGCATGCGACAAGAAGCTCAACGACGCGGCGATCATCAAGGTCGCGCAAATTGCGCAGGATGCACAGGCTGGGTACGCGTGCGACTACTGCACGAAGCGGCAACCCATGGCTTTTCACGAAGTCAAAGAGTGCTGCAAGGGGAAGCGAGTAGCGAACCGAATCATGAGCGACGCGTACGGCAAGGGCATCGTGCGGGGGCAAGTGGAGTGTGCGAATCTGAGAGCGTTCGCGAGGGAAGACGACGTCACTGCAGCGGAATCACTGAAGTCTTGCCAGACCACAGCTTTTTATGGGCGAGAGTACGTGGATTTGGTCGAGCGCCTGGCAGACCGCGCGACAGGCGGGCGCAAAGCGCAGTTTGCCGAAGTGGACATGCGGCAGAGGAGACGTCGAAAGGTGACCTTTCGAGATTTGGCCATGTTGTATGGGCTTCGACCGAACATTCCCGACCTGCGGCACCTGTCCCCGTATGAGTTCGCGACGTACTGGACGCCGGTGTTGGTGTCATTCCCGACAAGACTCGGGGGCGCGGACCATCCCCGGCATCGCGCCGTCTTGACAGAGAAGGGCAAGGAAAAGGTGCGCGAGAATTGTAAAAACCCGAGATTGGAGCAGGACCTGGGACCTGGGGAGGACTACATGGTCAAGGAAGGAGGAGGCGTGGATTGGGTGCCGTACCCAGAGACAGACGGGTGCGCCCACCCTCGTCACACGTGGCTGCTCAAGCGGAACAAGAGACCCAAGGCACCAACCTTTTTCGGAGCGCCCGTGCCACGCGGACGTCTTGGAGAAGCGGAGCGATCTGCCCGCATTGTCATGACGTACTTCCACCCGTGGACGTTGAGCCCCGACGCGGCCGACGCGCGCGTCGTGTTCGCAGGGGGCCTGCGCGGCGACGCGCCGACGTGGGACGCGGCCATGGTGGCGTGGCTGGACGGCGGGGTGCAGACGAAGGAAGCCGCGCGGTACGTGGGCAACTTCTTGAGTGTGTACCGCGTCCGGCCACGAGACACTGAAGAAGCGGGGGACGGGACCGACGAAGACGTGAGCGACGAGGAGTTGGACGTGGGCTTCGATCAGCTCGACGAGGCGCTGAAGTCCCGCGTGGGCGGGAAGAGGCGCAAGGACGGCGACGGAGACAGCAGCGGCGAGGAGGGCGACGCAGACCCTGGGCAGGGAGCCGGAGGCGTCTCCCACTACGAAAATTCGAAAGGGGGCATGAGTGTCGCGCAACAGGTGCGGGGGCTCCGCGATGGCGAAACGCCGTTGAGCGAGATTCCGGGTGCATGGCCCGCAGAGGAGCCCTGCGACGTCGAGCATGTACTCAGGGAGGCGCGCAAATCTCGGAACAAGGAGCAATCCATGGCGGACCGACTGGCGGAGGCTGACGGCGCAGTTATCGTCGCTGGCCAGGCCGCAACATCGGAGGGCGTTGCCGCGTGGCTCAGGGACCTAGAGGTCCGGGTGGACAAGCAGACGGGGCGGCGTGTTGCGAACGCGAAGCAATTCGAGATGGTGAAGAAGGTGGCGAATCAGGTAATGCGCGAGATAGACGGCGAGGCAAGTGAGAACGGCAGCATGGGTGAGCCGCTGCAGTGGTGCATGCACGGGGGCCCTGGGACCGGCAAGTCGCACGTGCTTCGCATTATTCGTCATGAGTTGTTCGAGAAGGTGCTGAAATGGACTATCGGAGTGCACTTCCAGATAACCGCCTTGCAGGCCGTCATGGCTCAGCTGCTGGGAGGCGACACCATTCACCATGCGTGTGGCATTCCGGCTATCAAGCGGGGGGAAGAGAAGGGGGGGGAGGACGTGAAGTTGCAGTACGAGACTGCGAAGCGGCTGCTCCAGTGGAGGTGGCTCTTTATCGATGAGATAAGCATGGTGAGCGCTAGACTGCTAGCAGAAGTGGACGCGAAACTTCGCGGGGTCATTCGGGACGTGGGCACGACGAAACTCGGCGACGATGGCGTTCCACGCCCGTTCGGCGGCCTCAACGTCGTGCTGAGTGGTGACTTCTGGCAGCTGGCCCCCCCTGACGGATTTCTGGACGCGCGTCGTCCCCTCCACGAGGTTGGGACAGCGGCCGCGCTTGGTCTGTTTCGCTGTGGCCGCCCGTGTCCACGGGCTTGAGAGGGGCGTGGTCGGGGCGAGGGGGGGGGGGGGGCCGGGGTGGTGAGTGGCGAGGTGCGGGGGGGGTTGGGGGCGGGGAGGGGGGGGGTGGAGGGGAGGTGACGTTTCTTGGTTTTTTATTTATTGTGGTTTTTTTTCTTACTCTTTATTTATTTTCTTTGTTATATTTTTTCTATTTTTATTTTTTATTTTAGTTTAATTTATTCTTTTTTTATTTTTTCTTTTCATTTCTGTTTTTTTTCTTTTTTTATTTCTTTTATTTTTTTTTATTGTGGGCGGGGTCCCGTGTCTTCCGAGTGTGGGGTTCAGGGCGTGACAGAGCTGGAAGAGTGCGAGCGATGCGACGACGCCTGGTTGAAGGAAGTGCAGGAGGAATTCCGAAGAGGGTCGCTGTCGGCGGATGCGCACGCATTCTTGCACGGCCGGCATACGACCGTTCCTGGGAGCTGGCTGGGGGGGGACGCATGCTGCGGGAATCGGGCGTGTCGGGAATTATGCAGTGGCGGAAGGGACGCGGCGTCGTCAAGCGCGGGGCAACGACGGAAACGCCCCGTGACGCCGAAAGATATCCGCGAGCAAGAGTGCAAGGTGTGCAGAGCGGAACGCGCACGCCGCAAGCTCGTGGTGGATGGACCCGACGACCCGCGTCTGCAGTCAGACAAGTTCCTCGTGGCGCCGGGTGTGTTCCCGAACAACGACGTGAAGTACGAGGCGAACAAGCTCCGTGCGTCCCAGTACGCACGGAAGCACAGGAAGCCGATGGTGCACGTCCCTGCGCGAGATACGCCCACGCCAGAGGCGCTGCGGGAGCGGCCGGATCTGGCGCAGCAGAAGATGGCATGGCTCCAACGCCACGACAAGGAGAGCGGGGACTTGTGCGGCTTCTTGCCCATCGTTGAAGGCATGCCCGTCGCTCTGACCGATCATATCGGTCGAAGCGAGGACAAAAACCTGTTGCGCGGTCGCGTGGGCCGGGTGCAATCCTGGGTATGCGACGGCGACGGCGACAATGATCGAGTCACGCGCGGCGGGGAGACCATATTGAAGAAGACTCCGAAAGTGATTTTCGTGTTGTTCGACGAAGGCGATGACGGGAAAGGCGGCAGGAAGCCATGCCAGTGGGCGATCGAGGGAATGAAGACGCCCGGGTTGCACCCCGTGATTCCGCAGAAGAAGGAGTGGTTCGTGGACAAGGGCCGTCCGCATCCGCGACTGAAGGTCAAAAGACGGCAGTTCCCGCTGGCTCCGGCCTTCGGAGTGACGGCCCATGCGGCGCAGGGGCAGACGTTCAAGCAAGCTGTCATAGTGGACCTGAGCATCGGCGGGGGCACGTCACCTCTGTCGAGCTACGTGGCACTGACGCGGGTGCAGCGCCGCCAGGACATGCTGATCTTTCGTCCTTTCGATATTGCGCCGTATCAGAAGAAGGACGAACGGAAGGGCCCGGACTTACTGCTGCGCACGTTGCGCGGAGAAGAGTTGGACTGGGAGGCGATAGAGCGGGAGTTCATGCCGTCTGGCAGGTGCGCGGTCTGCGGGTGCACGAAGTACAAGAACATGTACCCGACGGTCGGGCAGTGGAGCCGCGCAGATGGGCTCCGCGTGTGCAGCGTGTGCCTGGAAGATAAGAAGAGGTCCGGCACGCCGTGGCAATGCGTGGAGTGTGGTCTATGGAAGTGCCAGGAGGCGTTCCACGCGTCACAGCACCACCCGTCGAAGTTGACCACGCGGCGTTGCGTGGACTGCCCCGAGAGACGGAGTTGCCGCGTGTGCGAGGGTCGGAAGTACGAAGAAGCGTTCGCGCCGTACCAGTGGGACCTTGCAGGGAACAGCCGGTGCAGAGGGGGGATGTGCAAAGAGTGCGAGGAGCTGAAGAAGCACCTGACGTGTTCCCGCTGCGGCATGGAGAAGTTGGTGGACGATTTTGCGAGGATTGAGAGGAACGCAGAGGAGCGGAAGTGCAAAGCGTGCAAGAAATCAATGAGAGAGGAAGAAAGACAGCGCGCCGAGGAAGGGAAGCGGAGGGTATGCTCGAAATGTGGGGAGTCGAAGAGTAAGGCGGAGTTTTCCGCTCACATGTGGTGCATCGCCTCCGAAGAGACCATTGCATGTACCCAGTGCGTCCAGGATGCGGCCGCCCAACGGGACTCGGCGGCGAGGAAAGACGTGAAGGCCTGTGTTGTGTGCGAGTTGGCGCAACGGCGTGATTTCTTCTCGCAAAAAATGTGGAATGGAGTGGCCGATCGTGACCGCAAATGCATGCGCTGCGTCAACGCTGGGGCTGCACGGCGGAACACAGATGCGAGGAAGGACGTGAGGGCCTGCGTGGTGTGCGAGGTAGCGCAGCGGCGTGAATACTTTTCGAATTGGATGTGGGAGTGCGCGGGAGATCAGCACCGCAAGTGCAAGCGCTGCATCGATGGCGCAAAGCTGGAGCGAGGGAAGTGGAAATGTGTAGAATGTAAGGGCGCTTTCGGGAGGGAGCACTACAGCAACTGGTTGGCTGGACGATCGACGCAGAAGGCGAATGGGAAGCAGAGATGCAACATATGTTGTGCTGGCCAAGAGCGCAAACGGAAGGAAGTCGCCGAGCGGACCCATGCGTCGGTAACGAAAAAGCATAAGGCTGGATAGGTGCCTCCGATTCCGAAAAGAGCAACGACGAACGCTCGTCGTAGTCGTGAAACCAGTCGCGGAGAGAGTATTAGAGGCATGCTGCCGAATATTGAGAACCGTGATAGCCTCAACATGTGGATCGGCTAAACGGACGGCCCACGAATGCCCGGACCCAGGCTGCACACACATGCCGAGAGCGAAGCTGCAGACACAAATGCCCTTGGAGCCATGCTGCAAACACAAATGGCTGACCTGCACACGCAAATGCCCAGGGCCAAGCCGAGAAATCGTGGCGTCGTGGGTCTGAAAAACAAAGGCTCCGTGGGAGAGAATGCCGGGGCGAGGTGGGAGGGGGGGGGGGAAGGGGGGGCGTGGAGGGGGGCGTTGGTCGTTCTTGGGCGAGAAATCGTGGGGTCGGGGGTCGGAAGGAGGTGGTGGCCAGGTGGGAGCCAGGTGGGGGCCAGGTGCGGGGTATCTGTCGATGTTGGCAGGGGAATCGTGGAGTCGGGGGTCCCAAGAACAGAGCCCAGAGGCCTGGAGGTGTCGGGGCCAAGTGAGGCGCGGGGAAAAGGACGCAGGACGTGTTTTGGGGAAGGGGGGGGGGGGATTTCTGGGGTCGGGGGCCATGAAGAACACAGCCAGAGGCCTGGGGGTTGTTGGGGCCCAAGTGGGGGGCGGGAGGAGAGCGTTGTTCGATTTTTGGGCGAGAAATCGTGTTGGGGTCGGGGGTACCAAGAACTGAGCCCAGAGGCTTTGGGGGTTTGTCGGGACAAAGTGGGGGGCGGGGAGGGGAGACGTTCGTCGATTTTGGGCGAAACATCGTGGGGTCGGGGGTCCCAAGAACAGAGCCCATGGGCCTGGGGGTGTCGGGACCAAGTGGGGGGCGGGGAGGGTCGTAGGGTCGGGGATTCCAAGAACAGAGCCAATGAGCCCGGAGGTGTCGGGACCAAGTGGGTGGCGGGGAGGGGCGATGGTAGATTTTGGGCGACAAATCGTGGGGTCGGGGGTCCCAAGAACAGAGCCCATGGGCTTGGGGGTGTCGGGACAAAGTGGGGGGCGGGGAGCGGGGCGTTGGTCGTGTTTGGGCGAGAAATCGTAGGGTCGGGGGCTCAAGAACAGTGCCCATGGGCTTGGGGGTGTCGGGGCCAGGTGGAGGGCGGGGAGGGGGGCGTTGGTCGATTTTGGGCGAGAAGTCGTAGGAGTCGGAAATCCCAAGAACAGAGCCCATGGGCCTGGGGGTGTCGGGACCAAGCGGGGAGCGCGGGAGGGGGGCGTTGGTCGTTTTTGGGCGAAAAATCACGGGGTCGGGGGTCCCAAGAACAGAGCCCAGAAGGACTGGGGGGTGTCAGGACTAAGTGGGCGGCGGGGAGGGGGGCGTTGGTCGATTTTGGGCGAAATATTGTGGGGTGGGGGGTCCCAAGAATAGAGCCCAGAGGCCTGGGGGTGTCGGGACCAAGTCAGAGCCCATGGGCCTGGGGGTGTCGGGACCAAGTGGGGAGCGCGGGAGGGGGGCGCTGGTCGTTTTTGAGCGAAAAATCACGGGGTCGGGGGTCCCAAGAACAGAGCCCAGAGGACTGGGGGTGTCAGGACTAAGTAGGCGGCGGGGAGGGGGGCGTTGGTCGTTCTTGGGCGAAATATTGTGGGGTGGGGGTTCCCAAGAATAGAACCCAGAGGCCTGGGGGTGTCGGGACCAAGTGAGGGGCGCGGAGAGGGGCGTTGGTCGCTTGTGGACGGAAATCGTGGGGTCGGGGGTCCCAAGAAGGCGGAGGGGGGGGGGGGGGGGGGGGGGGGGGGGGGGGGGGGGAGCCAGAAGGCCTGCGCGTGTCGGGGCCAATGTGAGGGGGGCGGTTCGGGGGGCGTTGGTTGTTTTGGGCGAAAAATCGTCGGGTCGGGGGGTCCAAGAAGCCCAGAAGCTTGGGGGTGTCGGGACCAAGTGGGGAGCGGGGAGGGAGGGGGGGGCGTTGGTCGTTTTTGGATGAACAAATTGTAGGGTCGGGGGTCCCAAGAACAGAGCCCAGAGTCCTGGGGGTGTCGGGGCCAAGTGGGGGGCGGGGAGGGGGGCGTTGGTCGTTTTTGGGCGAAACATCGTGGGTTCGGGGGTCCCAAGAACAGAGCCCAGAGGCCTGGGGGTGTCGGGACCAAGTGGGAGGCGGGGAGGGGGGCGTTGGTTGTTTTTGTGTGAAATATCTGGGGGTCGGGGGTCCCCAGAACAGAACCCAGAGGCCTGGGGGTGTCGGGGCCAAGTGGGAGGGGCTGGGAGGGGGGCGTTGGTCGATTTTGGGCGAGAAATCGCGTGGTCGGGGGTCCCCAGAACAGAGCCCAGAAGCCTGGGGATGTCGAGGCCTGGTGGGAAGGCCAGGTGGTGGGTATCGGTGGATTTGGGGCGAGAAATCGTAGGGTCGCGGGTCCCACGAACAGAGCCGAGATGCTTGGGGGAGCCGAGGCCTGGCCAGGTGATGGGTATCGGTTGTTTTTGGGCGAGAAATCGTGGGGAGGCTTAGGGGTGTCGGGACCAAGTGGGGGGCGGGGGGGCGGCGTTGGTCGTTTTTGCTGAAAAATCGTGGGGTCGGGGGTCCCAAGAACAGAGCCCAGAGGTTTCGGGGTGTCGGGACCAAGTGGGGGGCGGGGAGGGGGGCGTTGCTCGGTTGTGGGGGAGAAATCGTGGGATCGGGAGTCCCAAGAGCAGAGCCCAGAGGCTTGGGGGTGTCGGGACCAAGTGGGGGGCGGCGAGGGGGGCGTTGGTCGTTTTTGGGCGAAGAATCGTAAGGTCGGGAGTCCCA
>CAUYUJ010017958.1:17633-25133 GCA_963575745.1 Prorocentrum cordatum
CGTCGTCGTCGTCGTCGTCGTCGTCGTCGTCGTTGTCCGTTGTCCGTGCACCGTGCGAATGTGCCCAGGCGAGCGCGCAAGGGCCTCGGTCCCCCCCCTCGGCCCGTCGGAGGGAGGCTGCCAGGTCCTCTCGGGGGCGTACCTCGACCCTCGGCCCCCGTCTTCCGTCTTGGCCTGCAGGGCTTCTTCCGTCTCGGAGGACGGCCCATCCTCCTCCTCCCCCTCCTCCTCCTCCTCTTCCTCCTCCCGCTCCTCCTCCTCCTCCTCCTCCTCCTCCTCCTCCTCCTGCTCCTCCTCTTCCTCCCCCTCATCCTCCTCCTATCTGGCTCCCCTCCTCGCCCTCCCTTTGCAGCTATACATTGTGGATGCCTCGTGTCTCGCTGTGCGCGTGTGTCGCGCGTATGGGATGGCCTCCTCTGAGGGGCAACGGATTTCTCGATCTGCATTTCCTGACTGCTTTCGCTGGGAAAAGCACGTACACATTGTGAGTACAAATCTCCTCTTTCCCCTGACTCTGTCTGGAAGACGCTCGGCCCTCCCCACGTATTGTTTGTTTGTAAAAGGCTTCAAGACTTTACAACAACAATCCTGTCGTCTCCAGTCTTTCAAAATGGTGTTGCCCCTGCAGCGTGAGCCTCATTTTAGGATCGGCGCCGCTCTGCTCCTGTCGATCAGTGGCACCCTCGCCCCAGCGCGGGCCTCTTTTCTGGATGCGAGTCCTTCCTCATCGTTGTCGCCACCTCTGGTCCTTTCCCCTCCTCCGCCTTCCCCTGGCTCTCCTGCTCCTCCCGCTCCACTTCAGCTCCTTCTACTGCTGTTAGTCCTCGTCCTGCTCCTTCTTTATCCTTCTCCTTTTCATTCGAGTCATGCCCCTGCTCATCTCCTTCTCGAATGTACGCAGCTCGCTGTTCCCCGATTGCACAAAGACGATAACAAAGGGGGTCCTTTTTGGAATTCCAGGTCGGTTATGACACGCGTCTGCGGGGAGTGTTAGGAGAGGGTTAGGAGACACCTAGCTTGTCCTGTCCCATCTGCTGACGGCCTTCCCCAGGGTCTTGTCCATGATCGTTGCTAGTGTGTTCAGCCTGTTCACTTTGAGTGGCTACTGATCGCTCCGAGTGAGTATTTCGGCGACTCGTCCTTGACGTGGCAGCTGCTTATGGTGTCGCCTGCTCATGGTGCCCGTGGGCGGGAGACGCATCCGTGCCCGCGGCCTCGCGGCGCCGTGGCTACGGGGCGGCTTTGCGCGGATGCCCTGCGCGGAGCGTATCCACGCGACCGCGCACCCTGGATGGGACAATAATCGCCCCCCCCCCCTCCCCCTGCCCCCTTGGATCCGCTGGAGGGCTTGGGCACGCTCTGTCGGAAAGGATGGATGGGGGGTTGGAGGAAGAAGAGGAGAAGGAGGAGGAGGAGAAGGAGGAGGAGGAGGAGGAAGAGGAGGAGGAGCAGGAGCAGGAGGAGGAGGAGGAGCAGGAGCAGGAGGAGGAGGAGCAGGAGCAGGAGCAGGAGGAGGAGGAGGAGGAGGAGAGGAGGAGAGGAGGAGGAGGAGGAGGAGGGAGGGAGGGAGCAGGAGGAGGAGGAGGAGAGGAGGAGGAGAAGGGAGGAGGGAGGAGGGAGGAGGAGGAGGAGGAGGGAGGAGGGAGGGAGGGAGGAGGGAGGAGGGAGGAGGGAGGCGGAGGAGGGGGAGGGAGGAAGGAGGAGGGGAGGAGGGAGGAGGGAGGACGGGAGGAGGGAGGAGGGATGAGGGAGGAGGGAGGAGGGAAGGAGGGAGGAGGGAGGAGGGAGGCAGGGTGGAGGGGAGGAGGGAGGAGGGAGGGGGAGGAGGGAGGAGGGTGGAGGGAGGAGGGAAGGAGGGAGGAGGGAGGAGGGAGAGGAGGGAGTAGGGAGGAGGGAGGAGGGAGGAGGGGAGGAGAGGAGGGAGGAGGGAGGAGGGAGGGAGGGAGGAGGGAGGAGGGGGAGGGAGGATGGGAAGGAGGGAGAGAGGGAGGGAGGAGGAGGAGGAGGAGGAGGAGGAGGAGGAGGAGGAGGAGGAGGAGGAGGAGGAGGAGGAGGAGGTGGAGGTAGGAGGAGGAGGGAGAGGGAGGAGGAGGAGGAGGAGGAGGAGAGGGGAGGAGGAGGAGGAGGGAGGAGGAGGAGGAGAGGTGGAGGAGGAGGAGGAGGAGGAGGTGGAGAGGAGGAGGAGGAGGAGGAGGGGAGGAGGAGGAGGAGGAGGAGAAGGAGAGGAGGGAGGAGAGGAGGAGGAGGAGGAGGAGGGAGGAGGAGGAAGAGGAGGAGGAGGAGGAGGGAGGAGGAGGAGTGGAGGAGGAGGAGGAAGGAGGAGGACGAGGGACGAGGACGAGGGGTGGAGGAGGAGGAGGAGGAGGGGGGGCGGAGGAGGAGGAGGAGGAGGAGGAGGAGGAGGAGGAGGAGGAGGTGGCGGATGGGCAAGCTCCGTCGGAAGGTTAATCCCGCCACCCCTTGAGAAGTAACCCATCCAGAGTACCCATGAGTCCATCCAGGACGCGAGGGCGTGAGCATGGATATGTTTGTCGCTCGTGAGCGCCTCCCCCCCTCCCGGGCACCCCGCTCGCCAGTTCTAGCCCTGGCGCTTGCCTCCTGTGCCCCGATTAGTCTGCCACTGAGCCCCAGTGCTCTCTGGCCGCTTCTGGGAGGCACGCCGCCGCCGACCCAGATGTCCCCCGTGAGCGGCTGGCATGTGCCATGGCCTGGCGTCTCCGCAGCCGAGCCTGCGAGCCCGCGGCAAGGTGCTGTCGCACCCGCCGCCGGAGGCCGGGCCGCTCGTGGGCGCCGTGAAGGTACAGGCGGCACCCCATCGCAGCAGAGCTTCTGGAAGTCCTCGCACGTTTTAGATGCGGTGGGGGCAGTGGTGAAGGAACATGGATGGGGGCGTTCTGGGTCCCGTGGGGGCCTGGGGGCCCCACCCCGCCCAGGAACGTGCGGCTTCGCACTTCGATGGCCCATCGCTGGTCCACCGGCAATGTACCGCCGATCCCAAGCCAATGCTTTCCCCCCCCGGGCGTGGACGCATTCTTCGCGCGAGTCTCACGCGAGAGCTCCGTTTCGGAAGAGGAGCCGCCCTCCGTCCGTGTTAGTTTTTGCACAATATGGAACGCAGGGTCGTAGAGGCAGGGGAAGGGTCAAGTCAGAGTAGATGGTGGACTTTGTATTCGAATGTGTGCAAGGCCACGGGGAGACCCCAACACGGTGGGCGCGTTGGGGAAGGAATGTGTTCGGATGCTTCAGACACTGGAGGATTCCTGATCTGATGAGGCCGGCGGTGGTATCCATGGCCAAACCACTATTGAAGCTCCACCGGCTTCCAGGCTCTGGATTCCTCATCCAATGTTTCTTTGTCCAATACCTTAGCCGTAGACTTCGGAAGTTCTTCGAAGTTCTCGATGGATTTGCTCAGCTTCTATGGATTGCGGAACTTTTCGACGGATTCGCTCAACGTCGGGGGGATTCCGATGGATTTCGGAAGTTTTCGAAGCCCCGGGTGGTTTCCATCATCAGCTGCGCCTCGTCGAGAGTGCTCTGGGGGTGCCGGAATCGTCCCGAACGGCCGCCGGAATCCCCCCGAGTTGTGGCACCCGCGGCACAGATCAGAGGAGGGAAAGATGCCGATGCCGCTGCTCGTCGTCGTCGTCGTCCTCCTCCTCCTCTTCCTTCTCCTCCTCCTCCTCCTCCTCCTCCTCCCTCCTTCTCCTCCCTCCTCCTCCTCCTCCTCCTCCTCCTCCTCCTCCTCCTCCTCCTCCTCCTCCTCCTCCTCCTCCTCCTCCTCCTCCTCCTCCTCCTCCTCCCCCCCACCAGGGCACAAGCGTAGCAGTGGCACGCCGTCGTTGGGAGCCCGTCGGCGTGTTGCTCCGTCGCCCTTGTCCGACAGCTGGGCGTTCCCTCCACGGTCTTGCTGCTCGGCCTCTGCTTCTACACCTTAGGCGATGCTTAAGAAAACTTAAGTTTTCGGCCAGAGTCTCGATTATTCTTATTGTTTCAATGTAGATCCCAAGATTTTAATAGAAATGTTGGGTTTTAATTCAAATTCAGAGATCATGAATTTCTTAACCCATGATTTCTTAAGCATTTCGCAGGGTGTACAGTCGGGCCGCCGAATAAGGAACGCTTGCTTTTCAAAAGGGGCTCGGTCGTTTCTTAGGTTTGCGTGCGTTCCGCTTCGTGTTGGTGGCGAGCCTTCCTTCGGACTTCATGTATACGTTTGTAAAAAGGGTCCTCGCTCTGTATTTATCGTTCCTTACGTCAGCGGCCCGACTGTGCGCCAGCCTCGGTGCCCGAGGCCGCCTGCGCGCTGCTCACGCGCCGGCTCTTCGGCGGTTGGGCTCCTTCGGGAGCCTCGAGACGGGGGTCGGTGCAAACGGGGGTCAGCCAGAGCGCCGGATCTTGCAGGATCCTGCAGGGCCAGGGTCGCATTGATCCGGGTTTGGGTGCAGGATCCTGCAGGATCTTGCAGGATCCTTCGCATTGACCCGGGTTTGGGTGCAGGATTTTGCAGGATTCTGCAAGGCCTGGCTGACCCGGGTCTGGATTGACCCGGGGTCAGAAGATCCCCGACTCCTCCCGCCTTTCTCATCCGCGGCCGCCCTCTTCTTCTCCACCCGCTCTGGCGTCCGTGCCCGGCGCGCTCTGCCCCCAGCGACCTTCGCGCCCGCTTCCGCTGGCGCCGCCGATGGACACGTGTTTTTCAACACTAACGCGCTGATGGGTTCCTCAATGCGTCGTGTCGTTGATGTTGCTTTTGCACCACTTCCCTCGTCTCCACCGTCGGAGATCGCCTTGAGGGTGCCGTGAGGCTGCAGGCGGCGCCCCCTTCGCCGCGGAGGAGAGGGGCCAGCGCTGGGGGGATTTTGGCGGGTGTCGGGAGTTTTGGGAAGTTCCCGGTTGTTTTCCGAGGAATTCGAACGTTTTCGCTATTGGAAGTTTTATGATGCTATGTAGGCTTGCCTGCAGCAGACCGAGCTCCATCCTTAGAGAACTGCTCCGCTGCTTCCACCTATTTTGCCCTTGCAGCCATCAAACCGTCGGCATGGCTACATCTGTATCCGCATGGCTTCCTTTGCTGTCTGCATGGCTTCGTCTGCATTCGTATGTCTTCCTCTGCTATCCGCCTGGCTTTCTCTGTATCCGCTTGGCTTTCTCCTCTGCCATTCCAATGGCTGCCTGTGGTTATTCCAATGGAGTCCAAAACATCATGAAGCAGACGTCAAACATATCCGCATGACATCCTCTGCTATCCTTATGGCTTCCTCTGTATCCGCATGGCTTCCTCTGCTAGCCGAATGGCTTCGTCTGTATCCGCATGGCCACCTATGGCTTTCTCTGCTATCCGCATGGCTTACTCTGCTATTCCGCATTGCTTCTTGTAGCTTTTCCAATGGCGTCCCAAGAATCGTCGAACATTTTTTTATTCAGGAATGAAGTAGAGCAGAGGAGAGTAGAGTAGAGTAGGGCGGAATATCAGATTAGAGTGGATCAGAGTCAGAGTAGAGTATATTGCAATCGAATAGGAGCCGCGTGAACCAGAATAGAGTAGAGTAGGAGTGTATCAGAGTAGAGTAGGGTAGAGCATAGTAGAGCAGGTCAGGGTAGGGAAGGGTTGAGTAGAGTTGGCTAGATCAGATCATTGTTGAGTAGAGTAGGGTCCATGGTAGAGTCGAGTCGGGTATGATAGAGTAGAGTAGGGCCGACTTGAGCAGTGCATCGTAGAGTATAGTAGATCAGATTTCAGAGTAGAGTCGGGTATCATATAGTAGAGCGGTTATAGCAGGCCAGAGTCGAGTAGAGCAGAATAGAGTCGACTCGAGTCGGAGTAGACTAGAGTAGGAATCTAATGGAGTAGAGCAGAGTGAGTGATAATATGAGATATTTTGACCGAGGAGCGTATCCAGCTGCCTGCGGCAAGTCCCGCCATCGTGCCAGCCCAGCAGTCAGGGTAAGGACTGCTCGAGAGGTCACGGGAGGCCGTAACGTTTGTCAACTCGTGTTTCCAGGCTTGCGGGAGCCGCGATGAGTATGATGAGGTTTACGAGGATGATGGGGGTGATGACGATGCTGATGATGATGACGATGACGATGCTGCTGATGATGATGACGATTATGATGATGATGATGCTGCTGATGATGATGATAATGACGATGCTGCTGATTCTGACGATGCTGTTGCTGCTGATGATGATGCTGATGATGATGCTGAGTTTGGTGGTGGTGGTGGTCGTGGTGGTGGTGATGATTATCAGCTTCATCATGATGATGACAACGATGATGATGATGCTGATGCTGATGGTGATGGTGATGATGCTGATGCTGTTGATGGTGATGATGATTATGCTGATGATGATGCAGACGATGCTGATGACGATGATGACGATGCTGATGCTGATGATGATGCTTCTGATGATGCTGCTGCTGATGATGATGCTGATGAGTATGATGATACTGCTGCTGACGATGATTATGATGTTGATGACGATGATGATGCTGATGATGATGCTGATGCTGATGACGACGACGCCGCCGCCGACGACGACGACTACAACAACGACGACGGCGACGACGATGACGATGTCGATCACGTTGATTTGCATGACGGTGTTATGATGGTTGTGGTGATGATGATCATCATCATCATCTTGATGATGGTTATGGTGATGGTGATGATGAGACTGATGATGATGACGCTGATGCTGCAGATGATATTGATCATGATTATGCTGATGCCGATGACGCCGATGATGATTATGATGCTGATGATGCTGATGATGATGAATCTGCTGGCGATGATGATGATGATGATGATGATGATGATGATGATGATGATGATGATGATGATGCTGGTGATGATCATGATGATGTGGATTATGATGATGCTGAGGATGCTGATGAGGATTTTGATGATACTGCTTGTGCTGCTGCTGATGATGATGACTGTGATGATCATACTGATGACGTTGATGCCGTTGATGATGACGATGATGCTGCTGATGATGACGGCGATGATGGTGATGATGACGATGATGATGATGATGCTGATGATGATGATGAGGATGATGATGATGATGATGATGATGATGATGATGATGATGATGATGATGATGATGATGATGATGATGATGCTGATGCTGATGATGATGATGATGATGATGATGAGGAGGAGGAGGAGGAGGAGGAGGAGGAGGAGGAGGAGGATCAGGAGGAGGAGGAGGAGGGAGGACATCGTTCGGGCTGTCTTGTGGCTGTCTTGGCCTCCTGTGAGGCTGTCTTGGGGTCCCTTGGGGCCGTCTTGGGCCGTCCTGGGGCCACACTTACGCCGGCTCGGGGCTCTCTTGGACCGTCTTGGGCCCGGAAAGGCGAGAATGCGAACATTGTGCACGAACCAGAGGGACATCAGTGATTTTCGCTTCTTCAGACCCTGTTGGAGGTCCTCTTTTGGTCATGTTGGGCCCTTTCGTAGGCATCCTGGGCCGACTTGAATCAATATTCGGCCAC
>CAUYUJ010017958.1:30133-40927 GCA_963575745.1 Prorocentrum cordatum
AGTGCCAGGGCCCTGGCTTAAACTGGCATCCTGTGGCCAGAGGCAAATCGCGCATACTGGAATGCACCTGGATTCGCCTTCTCATTGCACCTCCTTCCAACTTTGCTCTGCCGCCTCCCAGTTCCTGCCCTGCCCTAGACCAGTTTTTGCACTCTGCTGCCCCCCCTGCCGTTCACCGCAGGCCTCGCTGGCCCGGTGGCTGCAAGAGCAGGGCGTGGACGTGGCTGGTGCGCCACGCGCCCCCCAGAAACTCTCGTTTCGCGACGGCACGGCCACGCCAATGATGATTATGGTGTTGTTGATGATGATGATGCTGATGAGGGTGATGATGGTGCTGATGCTGATGATGATGGTGATGGTGATGATGATGCTGCTGGTTATGATGATGCTGATGGTGATGATGCTGATGCTGATGCTGCTGATGAGGATGATGGTGGTGATGGTGATGATGCTGATGCTGATTATCATGATGATGATGTTGCTGATGATGATGCTGATGATGATGATGATGAGGATGCTGATGATGATTATGATGATGCTGCTGCGGCTGATGATGCTGATGCTGATGATGCTGATTAGTATGGTTATTAGTTACTGTGATTATTATACGCACTATTGTTATTCTTACTATCATGATTCGTACTATCATCATTAGTACTGTTATCATTACTAACATTATACTTATTAGTCGTATTATTTGTTTTATTTGTATTACTCTGCTTACGGCGCGCTGGCAGGACATCCGCAGGCCCTCGTAGCTGAAGCACGCTGAGTAAGCCTTAAACGCCAGAGGCCCACAGGCCCAAAGCCCGTCAGCGATCAAGGAGGATCCCCGAGACATCAGAGGGCGCAAACACAGCTGGAGGCCGAGCCAGTGGCACGCCCGTCTACTGCATGCAAGTGAATCCATTGGCCAACTTGAACCGCAGGCTTGTGCGGGTCCACCCCCCGAACCACGCGATCCAACCTCTATCCGATGCCGACGCCCGCCGAAGCCTCGTTGAACCCCGTCCTCTGGCACGGCACGGTGAACGGCGTCCACCCGTTCTGGACACTCCACTCCATAGCTAGGGCGAGACGGCCGACGTGGTCGTTCAGCCCCAGCTCCTGGGCCAACACAGTCGAGACGCTGCCAGCCCCGTCGGAGAGGCGCTCTTCTCACGCACTCCAGCAGCTGCCGCTTGAGCGTGGCGATGCTGAGGTCGGCCCTCTTGGCGCCCCTACAGCTGGACATATCCACACAGAATCGTGAGTTCCAGCGAGACTCCATCCAGCGTTCGCGAGAATTCTGGGACGATGTGAGACTCCTAGGCCCGCAGACTGCGACGAACCCCTGACGAGCTTCGAAGAGAAGAGCCTCGGAGCTCATCGCGAAGCTCCAGGCCTGTGGACCCGACTCCTCCCGCAGTCTCTCCGCAATCGCAAGATGGAATGTCTCGGCGCGGCGGCGTCGAGCAGCCGAGACCGGCCCCCTCGGGGCGCGGGCACATCTCCGGCGCACCCGACGCCACCCTGGCGTGGGCCCCGGGAGGCCTCGACCCATGCTCCGGGACCGGCTTTTCGTCCTGAGCCGTCTCTTGACGCTGCCGGGGCCCGGCAGGGCCTGTGGGAGGCCGGAGATTGCCCCAGCCTCGCGTCGTGGTTCTTTCACGATCCATGACCCGGCTGGTATGGGCGCGGGGGTTGCTAAGGATACAGGGGGGTATTCCAGTGGATGCCAAGGTGGGTATACATAGCGGAAAGAGAGCGTTCTGTGGTCGCTTGGAGGGGGGGGGGAGGGGTTTCGACCCTCGACCCCCCCCCCTCCCCTATTTCTCCTTTCTCCCTCTCCTCGGGCTGGCGCCGGCGTCGGCGGCGGCTGGCGGCGGCGGCGGGGGTGCTGGAGGTGGTGGTAGTGGCGGTTGTGGTGGTGGTGAGGTGGTTTGTGGTGGTTGTGGTGGTGGTGGTGGGTTGTGCTGCTGGTAGTCGTGGCGGTGGTTGTGGCGGTGGTGGTGGTGGTGTGGTAGATTGTGGTGATGGTGGTGGTAGTGGTGGTGGGTTGTTGTATTGGTGGTGGTGGTGGTGATGGTGAGCTGTTGTGGTGGTGGTGGTGGTGGCTGTGGTAGTGGTGGTTGTGGTGGTTTGGTGGTGGTGGTGATGGTGGTGGTCGTGGTGGTGGTGGTGGTGGGGGTTGTGTGGTGATTTGTGGTGGTGTTGGTTGTGGTCGTGGTCTGTGGTGTTGTTGGTGGTGGTGCTAATGGTAGTGGTGCTGGTGGTGGTGGTGGTGGGTGGTCGGTGGTGGGTGGTGGTGGTGTTTGTGGTGGTTGTGGTGGTGGTGTGGTGTTTTGTGGTGGCGGTGTTGGTGGTGGGTTGTGGTGATGGTGGTGGTTGTGGCGGTGGTGGTGATGGTGGTGGTAATGGTGTGGTGGTAGTGGTGGTGGTGGTGGTGGTTGTGGTGGGTTGTGGTGGGTTGTGGTGGTGCTGGTGGTGGTGGCGTTTTTGGTGGTGGTGGTGGTGGTGGTGGTGAGGTGGTTTGTGGTGATGGTGGTGGTTGTTGTGATGGTGGGTTGTGGTGGTTGTGGTGGTGGTTGTGCTGGTGGCGGTGGTGGTGGTGGTGGTATGGTGATCTGTGGTGGCGGTGGTGGTGGTGGTGGCGGTGTGGCCTTCGGCTCTTCCCGCCATTGTGTTTTGGCAAAGGGTCAGAGTTCTAATGGATGCCTCTTAAGGTCTCATCAGAAGGGTCTCGGGGGCGTCTGAAGAGCATGCGAGGGCTCGATACGGCGATTTGTGAGTTCCCTCCAGCCTCTGGGCCCTCTCTGGTCATCGTCGCGCTGCTGGCCGCCGCCAGCGCCGGCGCTGGCGCCGGCGCGGGTGGGGGGGGGTTGAACCCCCCCCCCACCCCTGGGCTCTCTCTGGTCATCGTCGCTGCGTTGGCGCACGGCGGAAGCCAGCGCTGGCGCCGCCAGCGCCAGGGGGGGGGAGGGTTTGGAACCCTCCCTCCCCTTGGGAGGGGGGGTGGGTTCGGGAAGGGGGGGGGTTTAGGAGGGAGGGGATTCCCCCTGATTCTGATCGACGGCGTCGAGTGTTGGGGGGGGGGCCCACCCCCCGGTTCGAAACGCGCCGCCGAATGTTCCCAAGACAAACGCCCGTGAAACGCGCTCTTTTAAATGGGACCAAGTATCTTAGTGGGTCTAACGATCTGGGCTAAGTGGGCACGACCCACTTGGCGGAGTTACCTCATCCCCTAAGCCACTCGGTATATTTGCAACCCACTTACAAGCTAGGTTAGGCCAGATATAGCCCACCTTGACATCTGCTGATGATCCCCCTATCCCCTTAGCATCCCCCGCGCCCATCCCAGTGGGCCCCCCCCCCTCCGCTGGCTTTCTGACTATATCTCGGGCCTCTTGCGGCCGTTCTGGACGATCTGGGCACTCTTGGAACGCCCTCGACGAGGCGAAACTGATGGAAGGCATCCCGAGGCTTGAAAAACCCTCAGGAATCGACGGTAACATCCGAAATGTCGGCAATTTCGATCTGGAGTGATTGTTTCTCAGCTCAGGAGCCCCTCATCAACCCTGGTGCCCATCCTAGGAGGGGGTCTGGCTCTCCGGCACCCCGTGGCGGCCTCGGCGGGTCCCGTGCCGCCGCCGCCGATGCCGGTGGCGGTGGCCGCGCGCGGGCTTCGCCAGGGCGGCCCGTAGGGGCCCAGGCTTCGCTAGGCGATCACGGCGGCCCCCCCGCCGTGGACGACGACCACGTCGACGACGCCGACGACGATGACGACGCCGCCGCCGACGACGACGACGACCACGACCACGACGATGACTATGACGACCATGACGACCACGACGGCCACGACCACGACCACGACCACGACCACGACCACGACCACGACCACGACCACGATCACGACAACGACGACGACGACGACCACGACGACCACGACGACGATCACGACGTTGACGGCGACAACGACGGCGACGACCACGACGACGACGACCACGACCGCAATCACAACGACGACGCCGACGACGCCGCCGATGACGACGACGACGCCGACGCCGACGACGACGACGACGACCCCAATGCCGACGCCGATGCCGACGACGACCTAGACGACGACGCCGCCGCCGCCGACGACGACGACGACGACGACCACGAACACGACCACGACGACCCTCACGACCGCGACGGCCACCACTACGACCACGACCACGACCACGACCACGACGCGACGACCTCGACGACCACGACGACCACGACGACGACGACCACGACGACGACGATTACGACGGCGACGACGACGGCCGCGACGACGACGACCATGACCACGACCACGACGACCACGACAACGACGACCACGCCGACGACGACGACGAGAACGACTACGACGACCACGCCGACGACGACGACCACGACGACGACGACCACGACGACGACCACGACCACGACCTCGAACACGACCATTGTCGACAACAACGATGACCAGACCAACCACGACGACCACGCCGACCACGACGACCATGACGACGACGATGACGACGACTGCTATGGCGACGACGACGACGACGACCACGACCATGACGACCACGACGACGACGACGACCACGACGACCACGACGACAGCGACCACGACGACGATGCCGACGACCACGAACACGACCACGACGACCACGCCGACCACGACGACCATGACGACGAAGATGACGACGACTGCTACGGCGACGACGATGACGACCACGACCACGACGACCACGACGACGACGACGACCACGACGACCACGACGACGACGACGACCACGACGACGGCGATGACGACCACGACGACGACGACGACCACGATGATGACCACGATCACGACGACCACGACGACGACCACGGCGACGACCACGACCACGACGACAACGACGACGGCGCCGACGACGGTGACGACGACGACGGCGACGACGACGGCGACGACGACGTCTACGACCACGAGGACGACGGTGGTGACGATGACCTCAACGACGACGACGACCACGGCGATGACTACGACGCCCACGACGATGACGACCACCACGACGACGACCACGACGACCACGACCACGGCCACGACCACGACGACCACGACGACCAGGACGGCGATCACGACGACCACGACCACGACCACGATGACGACGATGATGACCACGCACACGACCGCGACCACGACGACCACGACGATTACGACGACCACGACAACCACGACGATCAAGACCACGACGACGACCACGACGACGACGAGCACGACCACGACGACCACGACCACGACCACGAACACGACGACGACGACGACGACCACGACGACGACGACGACTATGACGATCACGACGACACCGGCGACGACCACGACGACGACCACGACGACCACGACGACGACCACGACGACGACGACGACCACGACGACGACTACGACGATGATTACGAACACGACTGCGACCACGACGACCACGACGATTACAAGGACCACGAGGACCACGACGATCAAGACCACTACGACGACCACGATGACGACGAGCACGACCACGACGACCACGACCACGACCACGAACACGACGACGACGACCTCAACGACGACGACGACGACCACGGCGATGACCACGGCGCCCACGACGACCACCACGACCGCGACCACGACGACCACGACCACTACCACGACCACGATGACGACGACGATGACGACCACGACGACGACCACGACCACGACCACGACGACGACGACAACGGCGACCGCGACCACGACCACGACCACGATGACCTCGACGTCGACAACGACGACGACGCTCACGACATCGACGACCACCACGACCATGAGGACGACGACGACGACCACGACGACCACGACCACGACGACGACGACGACGACCACGACGCCGACCACGACGACCACGACGACCACGACCACGACGACGACCACGACGACCACGACGGCCATGACGACGACGACCACGACGACCACAACCGCGCCCACGACGACCACGACGTTTTTGACGACCACGACCTCGACCACGACCACGACAACCAAGACGAGCACGACGACGACGACGATGACCACGAACACGACCGCGATCACGACGACCACGACGATCACGACGACCACGACGACCACGACGATCATGACCACGACGACGACCACGACGACGACGAAGACCACGACGACGACCACGATGACCACGACGACCACAACCACGACGACCACGACCACGACGACCACGACGACCACGACGAACACGGCGACCACGACGACGACGACGACGTCATCGACCACGGCGACCACGTCAACCACGACGACGACGACTTCGACGACCATGACGACGGTCACCATCACGGCTACTCCTGCTCCTGCTCCTCCTCCTCCTCCTCCTCCTCTTGCTCCGCCTCCGCCTCTTCCTTCAAGGTTGAAAGTTCTGTGGTTCTCACTGATTCGGCCGTCTGGGCCATTCGGTAGGTGTTGACACCCACCTTGCTGTCACACCCAGGGGCGACACGTTTTAGGGCAACATCGTATCATTCGCCTTCTGCCCCCCTTCCTCTCCTCCTCCTTTTCTTCTCTAGAGTCGAAATTTTTGCCCAGGCCCCTCCAGGCACGTTAGTGCAATTCCCCGTCGCTCAGTCAACGAGGACGTGGACGACGACCACGACGACGACGACGACCACGACAATGACCACCATGACGACGACCACGACACGACAACCACGACGACCACGACGACCACGACCGCGACCACATCGACGACGGCGGTGACGACGACGACGACGACGACTACGACGACGACGACGACGACGACGACCACGACGACCACGACGACGACGACCATGACGACTACGACCACGACCACCACAACGACCACGACGACCGCGACCACGACGACGACGACGACCACGACGACGACGACGACCACGACGACCACCATGACCGCGACGACCACGACGACCACGACGACGACGACCACGACGACGACGACGATCGCGACCACGACGACGACGACCACGGCGACGACGACGACGACGACCACGACGACCACGACGACCACGACGACCACGACCACGACGGCAACCACGATCACGACGACGACGACGACCACGACCACGGCCACGACCACGACCACGACCACGACGACCACGACGACCACGATGACCGCGATGGCGACGACTACGATGACTCCGACGACCACGACGACGACGATGACGACGACGACGACGACCACGACGACGACGACGGTTGAGGGTGCAGCCAGGCCGTCCGCCCGCGCCAGACCAGCGTGTCTTTCGCCAGGTTTCGGCGGCGCATTAGCCTGGCCAACGCCTCCCCGTGCGCTGCCGAGAGTGAGAAGAGGGTCAGGGGCAACATTAGGGGGCAGGGCAGGCCTAGTGGGGTGGACGCATCGACCGCCAATCGCTCGTCCATCGCCGATGAGGGGCCCGACAGCCCATCCCGCCCTGGAACGTTCAGATTTGCTATCGGGTGCCCATCGCCGATGCAGCGTTGATGTACCGCCAATTCCAGATGGGTGGTTCTCCTCGTGAGGAGGTGCCCCCTCCATCGATGCCCACCAAGACTACTCCAGATTCCATAACAAAGTGGGGGGGTCACATTCGGGGGGGGGTCTAATTTGAGCTGTCTTGGAGGGTTCGGGGGGGTCTGGTCCAAGGGCCGCCCTTTCATGGATAGTCTGGGGGGTCTAAAACTTCTCGTCTGGGAGGGTTGTGACCCCCTCCCTTTTGTTACGAAATCTGGAGTACGTGCGTGCCTCTGGGGGCTCTCCGCACGCGAAAGCCATGCCGACGCCTCCCCGAGCGCCGCCGAGTGAGAGAGAGAGAGAGAGAGAGACAGAGAGAGAGAGAGAGGGGGGAAAGAGAGAGGGGAGAGAGGGGAGAGAGGGGACAGAGAGAGAGAGAGGGGAGAGAGAGGGGAGGAGGAGAGAGAGAGAGAGAGAGAGAGGGGACAGAGACAGAGAGAGAGAGAGAGAGAGAGATGGAGGGGAGAGAGTTGGCCGCGCGCACGAGGGGGTGGGGGGAGGGCGGAAGGCTTCTCGGAAGGAGGGTGCTCCAAAGCAGCCTTCCCCCCTCCCCCTGGCCACCCTCTGCGCGTGGCCAGGAGCGGCAGAGACAAAGGGCCCCGCCTCGATGCAGAGCGGCCGCGGCCAGGCTGGGGCACCGGCAGCACGAAGTCGGTGGGCTCGTGCTGGAAGGCGGCGCGGGGGGGGGGGGGGGGAAGGCGCGTGGCATTGCGCTCTTCTCTCGGCAGCCTCCCTTCGGACCGAGGAGGAGGAGGAGAAAGAGGAGGAGGAGAAGAAAGAGGAGGAAGGAGGGGAGGAGGAGGAGGAGGAGGAGGGGAGGAGGAGGAGGAGGAGGAGGAGGAGGAGGAGGAGGAGGAGGAGGAGGAGGAGGAGGAGGAGGAGGAGAGAGGAGGAGGAGGAGGAGGAGGCAGGAGGAGGAGGAGGAGGAGGAGGAGGAGGAGGAGGAGGAGGAGGGAGGGAGGAGGAGGAGGAGGAGGAGGAGGAGGAGGAGAGGAGGAGGAGGATGAGGAGGGAGGAGGAGGAGGAGGAGGAAGAGAGGAGGAGGAGGGAGGACGAGGAGGAGGAGAGGAGGAGGAGGAGGAGGAGGGGGAGGAGGAGGAGGAGGAGGAGGAGGAGGAGGAGGAGGAGGAGGAGGAGGAGGAGGATTTGTTTTCCAGAATTTTGCGTGCAGTCAGTCGACTGGGAGGAGACCTCGAGGCCATCGCAGGCCCCGCGAACACTCAAGGAGCCCTCGGGGACCACTGCGGCCTGGGCGCACGAGGGGCCACACTCGTTTGCCTGCGGCATGGCGCTCATGCGAAGTGGCGAACGCCTCTCTAGCCCCAGGACTTCTTGCGCAAGGCCTTCAAGGCGTATCAGCTGGCTCGTCCTCACGGCCAGCCTCGACACCTTTCTGTCCATCCCCGTGGCCCATGCATCTCTTGAAGTAGCAGACCTCGCACATGCAGTAGTCACGCTGGCATGCAGAACTTGTCGGGGATGTCCTCTCCACACGTGTCGCATGTGTACACGCCGTCCGCCGCGGTATGCTTCAAGTCGTGGCCAGAAGGGCAGGTGGACCGACCGCGATCCTTGCTAGGCTGGACCTTCAGCTCCTCCGTCTTCGCCGCCATCGGGTTCTCCATCTTCAGCTCCTCGTCCGCCTCGCACTCAAGCTTCCCTCCGACGGCCTCAACTCAGCCCTCGATCACCGCGGCTGTCGGGTCCTCGGTGCTCACTGCGGTGGAGGGGGGTGGCGCTGCATCTTCGTCCTTGAGCTGCGCCAGCGGCGCCCTGGGTCTCGGTCTTCAGCACCTCGACCTGCTCCGCCTTTGCGCTCATCGCATGATCAGCTGTCGCGTCCAGACCGTCGATGTGGCCGTCCGCCCCCTCCGCGGCGGCCGCTGCAGCCTGGCGCCTCTGCCTGGCCTGCTCGATGGCCTTCTTGGCGAAGTCCGGAAACTCCACGTCAGCGTCGTCGTCCTCGACGCTTAGGCTCAAGCCTTGGCTTGGGCTGGCCGTGGTTAGGCGAGCCGCGCGTAATCGTGAATTCCATTTGGATTACCGCTTTGTCCACGTTTTCCTCCAGGGCGATGGCGCGGCGAGCGATTCGAGACCTATTCCGCGAAGTGCATCACCAGAGGAGCAAGCTCCGTTCGATACATATCATCCTCCCGAACACGGATTTCGCTGGCGCCTCGCCTCGCTGGGCTGCCGCCGAGCCGTCGTTTGCACGCGGAGGCGGCGGAGCTCTACCCAAGCTCCACCACGTTGCCGCTGCCGTGCCGCGGCGGCGAGGACGGCGAGGGCTACTGCGAGCAGAGTTTCGGCTACGAGGGGGTCGAGAACTGCAGCGAACGGCGGTGACAACCAGAGCATCCTCCGATGGAGGGGCGGATCTTTGCTGGCTGCCATGGGTCACTGACCATGGCCGCACTGGGAAACAGAAACAGAAACAGAGGGAGGAGGAGGAGGAGGAGGAGGAGGAGGAGTGCGGAGGAGGAGGAGGAGGAGGAGGAGGAGGAGGAGGAGGAGGAGGAGGAAAGGAGGAGGAGGAGGAGGATGAGGAGGAGTGAGGAGGAGGAGGAGGAGGTTTTTTTTTTTTTAGGAGGAGGAGGAGGAGGAGGAGGAGGAGAGGAGGAGGAGGAGGAGGAGGAGGAGGAGGAGGAGGAGGAGGAGGGAGGCGGAGGAGGAGGAGGGAGGAGGAGGAGGAGGAGGAGGAGGAGGAGGAGGAGAGGAGGAGGAGGAGGAGGAGGAGGAGGAGGAGGAGGAGGAGGAGGAGGAGGAGGCAGAAAGGAGGAGGAGGAGGAGGAGGAGGAGGAGGAGGAGGAGGAGGAGGAGGAGGAGGAGGAGGAGGAGGAGAGAGGAGGAGGAGGAGGAGGAGAGGAGGTATGGAGAGGGAGGAGGAGGAAGAGGAGAGGAGGACGGGAGGAGGAGGAGGAGGAGGAGGAGGAGGAGCGAGGAGGAGGAGGAGGAGGAGGAGGAGGAGGAGGAGGAGGAGGAGGAGGAGGAGGAGGAGGAGGAGGAGGAGAGAGGAAGAGGAGAGAGGAGGAGGAGGAGGCAGGAGGCGGAGGAGGAGGAGGAGGAGGAGGAGGAGGAGGAGGAGGAGGAGGAGGAGGAGGAGAGGAGGAGGAGGAGGAGAGGAGGAGGAGGAGGAGGAGGAAGGAGAGGAGGAGGAGGAGAGGAGGAGGAGGAGGAGGAGGAGGAGGAGGAGGAGGAGGAGGAGGAGGAGGAGGAGGAAGAAGAAGAAGAAGAAGAAGAAGAAGCAGAAGAAGAAGAAGAATACGAAGAAGAC
>CAUYUJ010017958.1:41027-61027 GCA_963575745.1 Prorocentrum cordatum
TGTCGACCATGATCCGCGACGACATCATGATGTGGGCATTCTCTTTTGGCAATTACAGGGAATGGTTCAGACAGAATGATACGCCGATCGGTCAAGATTGCGTTCTCTTGCCTGAAGCTGGTTATGAGGGCGTACGATGCGGAATGGAGGAACTACGCAAGCAACGTTTCGAGAAAGAGGAAAGCCGTATCAACGCTCTTCTCAACAATCAGTTTGAGAACACTCTCGAGCAGCGCAATATGATCAGGAAGATCCGCGAAGCCAGAGGCCTCATGTTTCAAAGCGACAACGCTTCCATCAAGAAGTGGCGCGAGCTGAACGAGACCATCTGGGAATACTGGGCCAATGATTTCCCATCATCCATAAAACAAAGACACTATCACAGGGGACTCAATGCCATGGTAGTATGGAGTGCGAACGACATCGCATGTGCTTATCCTGGACAGAACACCATCGACATGCGCCGACATCACAGTCGTGCTCCTACCAACGTACACGAGCTCCAAAAGATGGAATGTGAGGGCGGCGTCCCGACGCTCATGCCCGTACACGTGCTCGTGGACGTATCACGTTTTGTCGATGTGATGCAGTATTTCCGCTGCCCCACGGTCATGGGACCTGGAAAAGCAGCGCAATGGGGCATACACCCGAACTATGATCACCACACGAGCGACTTGATCACTATCATGCAGAACCGTGGTATCACTGTTCTCCCATCCGACCATTGGGTGGATACGTACGACAGGGTTACCCCACAGGCTTGGCACGCCAAACAGAACAACCATAACATGGCAATGTTTACAACGCAATTCTGCGACGCAGCATGCTATCGCAATTTTTGCGTATTGATACAGTCTCTTCCTTCTCAGCCGTATCCATTCAGGCCGCCATTGCTGACTTCTGTCACGGACAACCAGGCCTATACGCAGGCCAAAGAAATCATGGCAGCCCTCGACTTCAGAGAAAAGTTGACAAACGAATGGAAAAGAGACCTCAGCCTCACAACGTTGATGACACAGACGGCAAACGAAATGGCTCATTGTGCGTGGATGGCGTCATGTGCCGAGGGCACATTGCCGGCATCACTGCCTGCCGAGACGGGCGACACGACTGAGCCGACTCCTGGAAGGTCTACACGTACGCCAGCAACGGACCCTAGCGATCCTGACCAAACCCTTCCTGATAATGATCCATGGGTTATGGCATACAATGACTATTCCAGTACCTTATGCTGTTGATCAAAGAATACCCTGGGGCTTGGGCATCTTGGCATTCTCTTGAGAAAGATGAACTTCTAGAACCCAAGATCGTCAAAACAGTTGAAGATGCACATGCAGTAACTTGGGTTGTATTCGAGCAATTCTTACGTCAGATCAAAGAGTTGGATGGAGACGATAATGCGACCAAATCAAGACTCATTGCAGAAGAAAACAGATTGTCTTCTCACCGCACCGGCCCAGCTGCCGAGAACGAGAAGAACATCGAGGCATGCAAAACATTCTTAAAACAGAATGCACTGGATCGAGTGGCTTTGGGTCATGACCCTAATGTTCCTACATCCGTATGGAGGGCAGCTGATGACACAGCACAGCCAGCCCCACCAGGCCCATTGCCTGATCCACTGCAACCTGGACCGCAATCGATCAAAGCGTCGCAACCATCGACTCCAGAGCCTAAAGCAGAACAACAACCAGCAGATCAGCTTCCAAAAACTGAGGCGGTACCGATCCCTGATGACGGCACCGACCTTGAGGCAATGGAGCTGGAGGCAACTCCTGCTGAGGAGGAGCCTTCTCCACATGATATGAATATATTGTCATGGCAGGACAGATGTGAGCGTTCCATGCACGAGGATACCAGCAAGCTCGGGATCTTCGACAACTCATGCACTATTCGCGAATGGAAGCTACAGTATGGCGTCAAAGATGAACATCCATACATGTGCCCAATGTTGCGGGGCACGAAAGCGACCAATGGATTTGCCTGCATCGAAGACCAAGAGTGGTACGAGCAGCTACTGCATGATGATAGTGTAATTGCTCATGCGCCTGACATTGCACAATCTGGTTGTTTCCCAGAATGGAAATGGATACCATTACCACATTACGACGATGTCCGTTATGGTCCTGAGCTAATTGATGAAGAATGGCTGGGAACAAACAAATACATGAGCAAAGACATCACGACTATGTTACGCCATGAGATTCACTACAAAAAGTTTTGGATCAACCAATTTCATGACAGACGTATTAATATCTGGGACAAAACAACAAAGAATGATTGGAAGATTCCAAGCAATTGGAAATCATTTAAAGAAATGGTTGAATGGAAATTCCGAGATCGCAAAGAAAGACACAATGGACCATCCATGGAAGCGGCAGTGGCACATTTCAAGAAAGACGGTGAAAAATGATGGATACACCGATTGGAACGACTACTATCCGATATTCATTATTCGTGCGTTCCAGAAGCATATTGACCCGCAGAAAAAACAGAATCGAGATATGCGCCAAGCCGATTCCTGACGGAGGTGACCCCAGCACTTGTTTTTTTTTTTTTTGTTTTTTTTTTTTTTTTTTTTTTTTTTTTTTTTTTTTTTTTTTTTTTTTTTTTTTTTTTTTTTTTTTTTTGTTTTTTTTTTTTTTTTTTTTTTTTTTTGTTTTTTTTTTTTTTTTTTTTTTTGTTTTTTTTTGACTGAACAGCGTTATTGCTATTTTTTTTTTTGTTTTTTCTTTTTTTTTTTTTTTTTTTATTTTATATTTGTGCTTTATTTTTGTGATTTTGCTATTCGGTGCGTCGGTGGTCACAGTTGTGTCAACCCATCTTCAAAGCCATGGAACATGGGATGGGAGAGCTTACAGTGGACAGATATCAAATATCTCCATCATGGAACAGCATCCCGCGCCTGGAAGAACATACTGAATACAGGGATCATTCCTGGATATGTTGAACCACATTCTCAGAGAGACAGAACTTATAAACCATCGCAGCGATCTGAGGCATTCTTCAGTTCTAGCACATATTTGAACAACGTTCAAAAGAACCCACATACTTCAGTGGAATCGTACAAGTTCAACAGCTACAAGAACGACGTCGAGCTGGTGATCAACATGGAGATCGCCACAAAAGCAGGTTGCAGATTTTGGTTGGGTGCTCAGGGCGCTATCATGACTGAGGACGTGGTACCCGCTGCGGCAATTATTGCAATTCGCCGCCTCAAACCACACCACATGCATGGCCAGCAGCTGAGGCCAGACGGCGACCCATGGGACTACCCGCCATTGGCAGCCAGAGAGCCATTGAGCAAGTACGAGATTTGCGCCTGCCTTCCTGGAGAACTTATTGACGATCCACCTGGATTGGCACCTATCGACCCCGACCAAGACATGGAGCCTCCAAGGATGACGCCAGCATCAGCCCCCTCGGCCAGGCCGGGGGAAACCCCTGCTGGCCGTTCATCCGCAGAGGACGCCTTGGACGAGCAAATAGTACGTGCTATTTTTTTTTTAAAAATCTTACTGGTTTGTATTTTTTTTTATATTTATTATTATTTATTATTCTTATTTTTTTTCGATTGTTTCGAGTTTTTCGATTTATTATTATTTTTATTGTTATTTTTACTTTCTATTCTGTCGTTTTTATCTTTTTTTTTATTTTATATTTTATATTATTTTTCTATCTATATTTTTGATATTTTGTGTTATTAGGCATCAGGAGACCAATCACAAAGCAGATGATAAAGAATGGTTGATTGCATTATCACATTGTCGTGAAGCTCTTCGACCAATCACAGCAAAGATCATGCAAAAAGATTGGGATCGTCGTCCTGCATTTAACGATGTTCGAATGGGCGACTTCATTGTCATTGAGAATTGGGGTTCTACCAAATGCTTCCACTACGACAACCATTGGCCCAAAGGCAATCACAATACCAAGATTGCCTTGTCCAAGGGACACATATATGGTCCAATCATCCATTTCGGCATCTTCGACAAGTTCTTTGCGGTACAAGTACCTATTCTCAACTACGGTTTACGATGGGTAAATATCTGTATAATGACAAAAGCATGCCCCTCAAGGGCGTTGTATTTGCATTGCCGATTCGTATCGAAGAACACGCCATCGATCCAACATGGATGGAGACTGCCCTGAAAGGCCCGACATCTTGCAGCGAGGACATACTGCAGCACAAGGTTAGCGGCAGCTTACCATACCTTGGAATTCCTAGCATCCATAGACCACGTATTCCGCGTACACCACCAAGAAGGCCCGCTCCACGGACACCTGATCCAGACGAGCTGGTGGCCACACCTGCCGAGGACAACGCTCAGACGGGCGACATTCCTCGACAGGGTACAGCATCATCGCATGATCCACTGATCACCGTAATCGTGGACATATCAAATATCGTTCTTACTGCAGATGAGAAAGCCGCGAACGACAACATGAGGGCAGACCTCTCGGCAGACATCCAAGCAGAAGAGCAGATCGAGGCAAGCATCCTCGATAACATCATTGATCCGCCATCGAATTTCCTTGATCATCCAGACTACGACCCCGACGAGGATTCAAGATGGAGTAGACAGTCTGATGATTGCCGCGTGTATTGTTGGACATCGGCGCTATTGGTGGATTCGCCTATGATCAAGATGAGGCAGATCATTGAGATACACAGTGGCGCAGACAGAATCGTAATGGACAGAATTCAGTCACATTTACAATTTGAAATTCGATTTGGATCGAAAGCATGGAACGCGGAGTCATATCATTTGAACTACAATCATACCCACAAGTGGGCACATGACTTACCCAATTGTGGTGCAGATCACTTCTTCAAAAAGTTGGTGCACTACCTCGACCCGGAGACTATCGAGGAGTCGACCACTGGCATCTTTCAATGGATTTCCAAAGTATACCAGAACATCTTGAAAGATAGTATTGTGGAGCTACCAGATTTCGCCAAGGAAGTCATCCATGACAACCATCCTGCACTTCAGGCATTGCGTGACCGATACAAAAATTGCACTACGACATACGGTGATCCAGAGTTTCCTGCGTGGGAAGAGCTGGTGGAAACACCTGCTGCGCCTCGAGAGGAGGGCGCTGAGCAGGATATTCCCCAGGACCCAGGCAGTGTTGCGACTGCAGCTCCCGATCAGGAGACTATGGTACGCATCATAGCTGAACAGACGGGACTCAAGCGCGAGGAGGGCGACAACGAGGCTAACTTGCAGAAGCAGGCTCGCCGTCTTCGTGAGGAGAACGTATGCCATGGCGGTACTGAGGATACCGACAACGTCAAGATAGAGTACAAAGGACTGCCAGGGGAAAGGTTGTCTCGGATCGAGAACGAGGGTTTAAGCAGATCGATCGCTTCCAGACCAAACACCGAGATCAATCGTGAGGCGATCAATCAGATCGGTCAGAGCCTCGCTCGCGGTCAGGACACCCGCTGGGGATCCCGCGATCACCTGACTTCGGCAGGGGCCCCCGAGACGATCTTGCATCCCATACCGCTCTGTCACAATTGCGGTCGAGATCTGTCCCTCGGTATCGTCACAGGTGACGGCGCACTCTGTGATATATGTTGGCGATACACTGTGACCGTAGGCGCCACAGGTAAGAGCACCGCCACACAGAGTGACCTCGCGTACCTCCAGAAGTTGACGAACTGGATCAAGACGACGTTGTCCGAGAACCAGGTCGCGAGATACATGAAGGATGGCGCACATGTCATTATGACGGGTGCGCGATCCCCCATAGGCACAGAGAAAGATCAGTTGCGGAGATTGGCCAATACGTCCAAGAAGAGGTATCAGAAGTGGGTCGAAGCCGGTAGCCCGCCTGCACACGAATGCAGATTAATGGGCGAATCCGAGGACGACCGACCTCTGTACTACCCATACGCCAATCTCATTCAACGCTTTCTCAACGACCTCAGATTCCATCATCAGATGACAGGGGCCCGCGTGAATGTCGGCAAGAAGCCCTGGAGAGTCGAGGACATGCGCGACGCGTGGGACATCCTTGACGTCAGTATTAGGACAGGACAGGCTGGTCGGAGAAAGTGGTGGCTGAACGAAGGACGCATTGACAGGCAGACGCGGCAGGCGCGCGGACTGATTACGGTTTCTCTCCCTCGAGGGGACGGAACCCGTGAACAGTTCACCCAGCGCAAGCTTGCCGCGATTGCCAACGAGCTGATAGGCTCCCTCGATCCGTCACACACTGACCAGAGGGGGGTAGTACAGGGATGAGAACCGATCCAGATACACACTCCCAACAGTCCGATGACGCCATGGAGCCGCGGCCGCCGCCGCGGCCGCCGCCGCGCCCTGCTCCTGGCGACGCCGCTGCATCCAGCGCCTCAGGCGCAGAGGACTACATGCCCGCGATGCCGCGCGCCAAGAGAGCACGTACATCTGATTGCGCTGCTTACTGGCGCCACAATCTCGAGGACAGCGATTGGGGTCTTCGGTGCTGGAGTTATTACATCAAATGTTGGATCTACATTGCGATCAACAACGACGAGTATGTGTACATCCAGGATATCACGTACAACGATTGGTTCCGCAACTGGATCCCGAGGACCACTTGGGAAACGTTTACGACAAGCTATGTGACGTACAACGGACAGAGGGTGTGGGACCGCAGGTTCTACAAGGACGGCGACGCGTAGTGAGTCGGCCGCAAGGTCCACTGCTCAAGAGCAGAACTTCCGTTCATCAAAGTTCGCCTTGAGCGGTGGCTAATACATTCTTTTAGGCCACTTCAATCTTTCACACAAGTGGCCATACACACATATAGATATCTTTTGCGATCACCGAGGCAGCCTCCTAAGGAGCAACGCCAACGGGAGTCGCCAAACAGATTTTATACATCCTTTTCGTGTTCATCAACACGACATTTTCTCCTGGCCAGGTACTTGCTTTAACGCAGATTTGCATTTCTTTCAAGATTGTGTTCGTCAACACGATCTTGGCATACATTCGCTTTTAGGCAGACTTGTGTTTGATTTCAAGATTGTGTTCGTCAACACGATCTTAGCATGCATATTTTAACAATTTAGCAATATTGCGTCGAGAATAATCTGATAGCTGGTGGCAACACCTGCCTCGCAAACCTTGCGAGGCGGTTTACGTTGCCTTGGTGCTCAGATCTTCTTTCTCCGCCTACCTTTGTCTCATTCTTCTCCTCCCTCGAGTGCCGAAGCGTTTTGGGGGGCGCACCGAGGGGGCGGCAAAGACCGCCTGGAGAAGAAAAAGAGACCCAAGGTATCTCTTCTTACCTCACTTTGCAGCTGTGCTTCGCTGACTTTTAGCCCAGCTGCCTTTTCAGACTTAAGGTAAAGGAGTTCTGAGGTTACGGATTCCATCCTCCTGATCCCGAGTCCTGCCTTCACGGGCGGGATTCGGGACGGGGGGTGTGTATGGAACCCGTGTAATTCCCTCATATATACTCCTTATCCTTACCTCTCCCGCACCTGGCCGTTTGGGCTCAGGTACTGAGTTGGAGTTGGAGCGATCGTACCTTGATCGCTTGGGAGGGAAAGATATCCATCTATCCCTCCATCTCTCTACCAACGGATCAGGGGTTCTGTGCTCTTGTACTTCAACCCCATACACACTCTCGTGCAGCGTGGATTTTCTCACAGCACGTCGGTAGGGGATATGCTGCGATTAAAAGCCAGATGTGGGTGATCCAGGGCCAGATGTCGCAAGCGGAGAATCATTTCCAAGCTTGACAGGCAGCCCACGCAGATCTTGCGAAGACGACCGTTGATACATTCGCAAGTATTCGTTCCATTCAAGAGCAGGCCCTTCTCCAGGCCATTCAGGATCGTGAAATTGCTGAGAGCGATATGAGGAAGGAGGTGATGGGGTCATTGGGGCGATGAAGGAGGATGTCGCAGCGTTACGGGATGCCCAAATTGGCTGCGCAACAACCCTTGCTGGCGGCACAGCAACTTTTAATGATGGTGACCAATTCGCTCGTCAGGGTCGTCGTCTTGTCGAACTAGGACACGTTGGCAACCCGACTCGTCTTGTGGTCTCGGGATTCCGAGGCCCACTTTTCGAATCTATTCTTCGCCAGGCTGTCAACCCGATCGTTTATATATGTGCCTTGCCTAGTGACATCCCCTGTTTCCAGATTCATGTTTTCAGTTGCAGGAGTAAGATTTATATGGGTCCCCGAACAGTCTGATGGCCTCTTTATTCCACACGACGTGTATGTCTGAGGGCCCATATGATTTGGCTGATCCTGAGAGTGGAGGGGACCTTGAGCTTCGCGTTTTCCGTGGCCTCCCACAGACGTCTCGCGATTTGCTTTACTATTTTGGGCGCATGAGGCAGGCCGCGGCACCGATCGTCGGTCAGGAGCGCTGTGGATCCATGGGGCTTGGGAAAATGACTTGTGCGACTGAGGATGCTACTCCTGCTCCAGTGGTGAAGGTTTCTATTGTTGAGAACGGCCCGACGGCTGGCGACCTTAACGTGGCGGTGGACAAAGCAGGCCTGGCCGAGATCGAGGGGGAAGCACATGCGCCACGCCTGCAGGTCCGTTTCTCGGAGGTGTGTCCCTTTAGGTGAGTGCGAGAGCTGTCTGGAAGAAAAAGGGTCTCGACGGGAGTCGTTCCAGGTCTTCGGCGTCCGCGAGCTCAACTGGGCCCCGTTTCCCGAGGGCAGCGCTACTTGTAATGCAATTGACACAGTTTCGCATTGTTCTCCTCTGACCAGGGTTGCCGGTGGAGTCTATCGTCGGTCTGCTCCGCTAGCGCTCTGTGCGTGGAACACTTGTGCTCTCCTTGCGCCCGCGCCGCGCCCATCTCTCATGGTGAGTTCAAGGCTTCAGCATGCAAAGCGGTCGCTTGAACGGTATCAGTTTGCACGTTTTTAGGAAGTCCGTGGCTCCTGGGCAGTCTTGGCCGCGTTCGATGATGGGATGCGCGCATGTAGTATGGCAGTCTCATGGAGGATCGGGCAGACGGCGGGGTGGTCACTTTTGCCTCGGATGCTCTTGCTGTTTTGTTCCCGCATATTGTGACGAACCAACAACACACACCCATGCCCATAGGGGGGTCGGAAAAGGCTATGGGTGCGTCTTGTCGGATGGGGTCCCCGCTCGAACGGGCGCGTTCCCTAGGGCCCGACAACCCGCGCCCATGCCCATGGCCAGTCCTCCTCCCAACGACCCCCTTATGGGGTATGAGTGTGGGTTGTTCGTTCGTCATATTGTTCCTACCGAGGTGGTGGAAGGGCCCCCCCCCATCTGCGTTGCTCGGGGCCTGCTGGGGACCTCGCGATTGTGAGTTTCCCATGCGAAGATGATCTGACTGATGCCCTTGATAAGTTACCCCCTGCAGCTCGCAGTATGGTGCTGGTAGCAGGTGAGTGGAGTTCCGTTCCGATGGAGGATGGGAAGTTTCTGGCGGGGGTTGGGGAGTTCGGCCCTGGGGATCGGTGGGAGCATGGCGCCTTTTCATGATCACAGTAGCTCATGGCGTGCAGTATTTCAGCTTGGCCCCGCTCGCAGGGGCGCGGTCGGTTGCGAGCTGCGAGGTTTTTCTCGGCCAGATAGGATCGAAGCCATTCTCCCTGCTGGAGTCGTCAACTACTTGGTTGTCGCTGCTTGTGCTGTGGGCACCCTGACCTACAGCGGGGCGTCATCGCGCAACGTCGCCGTTGCCGTGGCCATCGCCTGTCCCGAGCCTGGTGGACCTTCTCAGCCCCGAAATGGGTCAGCCAACATGCATCGCATTGGAGAATGGTTTCGGAACAGCTGAGGGGGCTCCAGTGGCGGCCGCATTTCGGCGGTCTCTCAAGAAACGGCAGGCGTTGAACGATGCCGAGCGTCTCCGCTTCGTTTTCGTTGCGTTCCGAGGGTGGCGGGGGCGGCAGTGGTATTTTGTCCTCCGTGCATTGCGCTGCTATGGTGCTCTCGTCTCCTTCTTTGATGTTGACCGCGGCGTCTGCGCTTGCCCGGGCGGTTTTCATTTTCTGCGCGCCACCTTGAAGGGCCGATGATTCGTGGCAGGGGGGGGGGGGCAGGGGGGCGGAGGGAGTTGAGGGCAATCAGGAAAGCGTCTGATGGCTTTGAAGAGAGGTTTCGCGCATATGTGACGTCGCATTGGGCTGGGGGGGGGGGGGCGGGCTGGGCGAGAACGGTATCCCCTGCCCGAACCCTGGCGACGCGGCCCCCGCGCTGGCCGCGCACTGGGGGGGGGGCATTCGCCCGCTCCCCCCCTCGAAGAACCGCGCTAGCCTGCGATCTTTTCTCGCGTTTAGTCGATTGGCCAGCTACCTCGCGAACCTGTTTGGCGCGTGGATCAAGGAGAGTTTGAGAGGCACGCGCGATTCCAGCGGCGCCCTGCCCCTGGTCCCGATGGTGTGCCGCGTGGATGTTGGGCTGTTCCTGAAGCTACTGATGTTCTGCTGCATGTTCGCGAAACGGGTTGCGATGACGGTCAGTTGAATGGTTTTCCTTCCGAAGGGGGAAGATCCCGCCGATCAGGGTGCTCCAGCGTTTGGTTCCGCTGCCCCCTTTCGCTCTCCGACGCGGGCGCTAAGATTTTCTCGGGCTTGTTTTGCGTTGGCTGCGTTTGGGGGGCCGTTGCCCCCTGGCTCAAGCCTGGCTCAGGCCTGGCTCGAGCAGCCCTGGCTCAAGGTGGTCTGCGCGGCCTGGGCAGCGATGGGCTGGCGGGCCTCTCCATGGTGATGTCGCTGGCGCTGCGGGCGCCGCTGGCGCCGCTGACGTTGCCGGAGCCGCGGCCGCCACGGGCGCCTCGGGCGCCGTCGGCGCCTCTGGTGTTGCCGGCGACGCCGGCGTCACCGGTCACCTGGGCCGCCGCTGCCGCGTGCGTCGTTGTCGCCGCGGGCGCCGCAAGCGCCGCGGGTGCAGCGGGCGCCACTTGCGCCGCGGCCGCTCGCGCTTGGTCGCGTCTCGGTCGGCCGCCTCCGGCCCTACTGCCGCCGCTGGGCGGGCTGGCGGGCGCGGCCGCCGCCGCCCCGCTGCCGGCCCCGCCTCGTGCCTTGCCGGCGGGTAGGCCGTCGCCAGCCCTGCAGCGGCCGTGGCTGCTTGCCGCTCTGCCCCGGACGCTGCCGCGGCGGCGGCGGCCGCTGGCCTCTGGGCGGCCGCCTGCGCCGGACCCCGGGCCGCCGCGCTGGTCTCGCGGGCGGCCTGCGCGCGGTGGACTACGGCGCTGCGTCCATGAGCGGCGCGACGGACTCCAGCAGCACGTGCTCGTGCAGCAGGGTGAAGTCCAGCAGCGCTATCGCGGGCCGCGCGTCGTGCGCTGGCAGCGCCGTCGCCAGCGGATCGACGGACTCCGGCAGTGCGACGGAGTCCACGGGCACCCTCGCCAGCAGCGCTGCGGAAACCAGCAGCGCGACTGGCGGCGGCACAGTGTTCAGTCGGGGCTCGATCTTCATATTAGACCCCCGATTCAGCAGCGTCAGCATGAGCAGCTGTGCGCGCAGAGCGACGTCGACCAGGTGGAGGAGGGGGAGATGCGGCACGAGGTGGGGGAGGTGCAGGCGGGTGCAGAGGTTGAGGAAGGTGTCGCGCAGGATACCTCGAGGGCGGGGGCGGCGGCGGCGGCGGTGGCGACAGACGAAGGCGGGCGCGGCGTTGGCTGCGGCAGCGGGGGCGTAGGCGGAGGCGGCGGAGGCGTGGGCGGCGGCGGCGTTGGCGTCGCTGTGGTGGTGGAGGTCGAGGCGATGACGGGCGAAGAGGTGGGGGCTGCGCCCGCGCGACCCTCGTCGCCGCGGCTGGCTCTGGGGGTCGCGAGACCCTGGGCCCAGACCCGAGTCTGCGACTCGTGGCGACTTGCTTGGATAGGGCGCCGAACAAGACCCAGACAGTGGGCAGACCTGGCGCGACGACGACGCCCGGTCGGCCAATCGGAGACCAGGCCCGCTGCGCCCCTTGTGGCCCGTCGGGGCCCCTCCCTTTGTGAACCCCGGTCTGCTCTCCTTGCGCCGCGACGTTCCCCGCCCCGGATTTGCTGCTGGTCGCGGGGGGGGGGGGGGGGCGCGCGGCGTCGCCCCGCAGTCTTTTGCCGCGATTAGTGTCGCGACCCAACCTAGCGCGATGTGGGTGTTGGGGGGGGAGGGGGCGGGAGGGGGAAGGCCATGCCGGCCTCCCTGGCCCCAGCTCGCGGCCCTTTGGGCCCCCCCTTCGTGGCCCCCAGCCCGCCCTCCCTGCGCCGCTGCGTTCCCCGCCCCGGGTTCGCTGCCGGTCGCTGGGGGGCGCGGCGTCATTTCGCTGTCCTGCGCCGCGATTTTGCGGCGCAGCTCAGCGAGGCGCGACGGGGAGGGAAGGGGGGGGTGCAGCGAGTGCCATCTTGAATATGGATCGGCTGGAGCTGCCGCGGCCGAACTGACCTGGGGGGCGCTCGTCGCCGTGGCTGGACTCTCGGAGGGTCGGGGCATGCGGGGGCGGATGAGGGGGGGCCCCGGCGCCGCTGCGCGTCCTGGAGAGCCCTCGTCGCCGCGGCCAGGAAGCGAAGCCCGGCGCCGCAGCCGCGGGCGGCGCGACGAATTCCAGCAGTAGTCTCGTGAGCAACGTGGCGGAAGAGCGGGCCTCGGACACAGACCTGACACCGCTGGGGGGGCCGGGGGGCCCAGGGGCGCCTCGCCTGGGCCCGGCTCGCCTAGACGCGGAACCAGTGGGGGCGCCGAACAGGAAGTTGCCGCGAGCGACTGCGCCCCCGGGGGCGGGGCTTGCAAGCTAGATGGTTCAGACCGCGCGCGAGGCGCCCGCGGGGTTGGTCTCGCCCCCGGCGACCCCGGGCTGACGGGCGCAGCATGCAGCAGCAGCCAGATGCCTAGGCGGCGCGCGGCAACAGGCAGCGGGGCAGTGCTGCAGGAACGACCGATCCCCTCGGTTCGACCGCCGACGCCCCCGCCGACCGCCCTGGCTCTTGGGTTCGAGTGTCGGCGAGCGCGGACGGCCGGGTCCACGCGACCCTCCCTGATGCGGCCGCCTGCCGAGGGGCCCCCCTGGTGCCCCGATGGCTCGCGCGGCCGCCGCTGCCCGGCGAGTCTCGGGCTGCATTTGCGCCCGGTAGCTTGGGGGCAGGGCCCGCGGGTCGGCGCGGCGCCGCCGCCCCGGGAGGGGGTGGCCAGCATGGCGGACAGAGCCGCGCTTAATCGCCCTGCCAAGGCCCCTTCGCCCCCTCCCCCGACGGCAGTTCGGGCGGCCCTCGTCCGCCGAGGGATGGAGACGGCGCCCCTGAAGAAGGCGGCCGCGTGGCGACCTTGGTCTAAGACGCATGCGGCGGCGACGATGGCGCCCCCCCCCGCCTGGTCCGCGCGGCCCCCCCGGACAGCGGGCGCCTTCGTCTGGTGGGCGCCAGGGTTCCCGAGGAACCGGCGAAGTCCTTGCGCGTGGCGCCGCCGCGCTCGGCGGCGAACCTATGTATCCATGTGGGGGGGGCGGCGGCGCGCGCCCGGGCGCGCCTGGGGGCGGCGGGGGTTCTCTGGGAGGTGGGGGGTCCGATGGGGGCCAGGGGGAGGGAGATCCTGGCGCCGCCGTGCGCCCTGGAGAGCCCTCGTCGCCGCGGCCGGCCTCTCGGGGCGACCGCGTGGGCCCTTCGACCGCTGCTCGCCCTGAAGACCTCTCGCGGCTGCAGCCCGAAGGCAGGGCCCAGGCGCGGAGTCGCGAGCAGCGGGCAGACGCCAGCGGCGCCGCGGGGAATAGGGCGACGGGCCCCTGCCGCGCGACCGCGATCTGCAGGGCGCACTCCAGCAGCAACGGTGCGAACGACGCGCCGAACCTCGGCAGGTCGACCTCGCGCGGCGCCCTGGGCTCCAGCGGCGCAACGGCGAGCTGTCAGAAGAACGCTGGCGCTGCCACCGCGACTGGCTAGACGGGGTTTCCAGGGCAGATCGAGCTGGCGACGGCGACGCCGATGCCGACGCGCCTCGGCCCCCCCATCCGACGCCACAGTCGTCGCCCTGCCCTGCGCTCCTCCCGACTCCTCTCCCGACGGCGCCCCAACTAACGCCCCTCGCGACGACGTCGACGTCGTCGACGCCGACGTAGATCTATCGTGGCTTCCTCCCCAACCCTTTCTCCGGCGACCCCCCCGCGCCCGGCCCGCCGCGCTCGCTGGCGCCCCTTTCCGCCCCCTGCCCGCCAGTCGGGGCGGCGCGTGGCGTCCGTCCTTGCGGCCCGCCAGGGCAGCGGCGCCAGCTGGCGGCAGGGCCATGGCCGGCAAGCGCCCGTGCGTGAACCCACCGCCCGCCTTTGAGCCTCCTTGCGCCTCCCCAGTGACGACGGGCGCCAGTGGCTCCAGCGGCGTGGGCTGCCCCTGAGCCGGCCTGCGAGGGTGGGCGCGTCTGCCTGCGCGGCGCGAGTTCCTGCTTGGGCCGTCTTGCCAGGCGCCCGCGTCGTACGGGGCTGCGGGAAGCAAGACAAGGGGCGGGCGCGTCCTGGGGGTGTCCCAGCACGCGTCCTGCTCGATTACCTCAGCTCGACGGGGGCCCTGGTGGCCCGGGTCAGGAGGGCGCAGCAGATAGGCGGTGATCCTGGGGCGGCCTTGCGCATATTCTGCGCTCTGCGTGGCCGCGGCGCCCGCGACCCCAGCCGGCGTGACGCCGCTTCCCTCCGCTGCTTCCTTCGCCGTGTCCCGTCATCCCTGTGCTCGCGAGCGCGGGGGAGAGCGCCGTCGCGGTGGTCCTAGACCGGCCATGCAGTGCCCGCCCCGACTGCGCGCGGCCCCCGACAGCCTTCGACCGCATTTTTCACGCAAGTAATTGCGCCGACTAGGTGCCCGTATACCGGCCGTGCGCTGCCCGCCCCGACAGCGCGCGGCCGCCGCGGCCGCGGCCCGGGCCACCCGCCGGCATCCGCAGCGCTGGCGCTGGGCCGCCTGGCCCCGTCGCCCAGTCCACGCCCCTGCTGGGGGGCCCGCCCCCCCCCCCCCCCCCCGCCCCCCCCCCCCCCCCCCCCCCTGTTCCCTCCCCCCCGTTCGCCACTCGCCTCCCCCCCCTGCCTTCCGCGCGCCGCCGTGGCGCTCGCGAGGCTGCCGCAGCTTGCGGCCTCCCCGTGCGGTCGGACACTTGGGCTTGGTCTTGCCGCCCGCGCCCCCTCCGCGGGCCCGGCATTTTTGCTGGTTGCAGTCCGAACCTAGACTTTGCCGTGCCTGGTCGCGAGCCGCCCGCCTGGGCGGCCTCGCGGCCCTCTTTCTATCGTTTCAGTACCTCGCCTACTTCATCGGCGGCGTCGCTGCAGCTCTACTTGCTTCTTGCGCGCGCGGCCCCGCAGCTGCCGTGGATCCTGCTGGCGGGGTTGGCCGCGACGGCGCGCTTGGGTGAGTTTTCTGCCGCCTCTGAGTGGCCTCTTATGTCCCCCTCTTTGGCGGCCGCCCCCTCTGTCCTTTTCCCGCTTTCGCGCGCTGGCCAATCCGCTTCGCGGTGCCCCCGTTGAGCTCCATAGCTGGCGCAGCCATCTCTGCCTCGCCGCCGACGGAAAACAAGTTTTGCATTGGTCTGAGTGAGGTGGCCCCGCAGACGGTCATGGAACAGCGGCGCGGGGGTGTTGAGGACCACGGTCTCCGATCGCGCGGCTGGGGTGGGGGGCGGTGGATCCTGCAGCATGTTCAGGGCCCTTACTAAGCCGGTCCCTGATTCATTGATTTTCGGGCGGCTTTCCCCACGATGTTCTCGGCGTGACTTTGCGGGGTTCCCAGGGCCAGGGGCGCCCTGCAGGCTGGTATTGGTTTTTGTATCTCCTTGTGCGTAATATTGCAGTGGTTAATTTCGCTGCGGCAGCGGAGATCACATTCCCTGTCGCGCGTGAAGTGAGGCAGGGGATCCGTCGTCGATGATTCTTTCCGTTGTGGCGTCAGACCCGATTTTTAGCAGTTGCAGGCGCGCGCGTCGGCTTCATCTGGAGCTGGCGCATGTTGATGATTGCTACTTCGGTCTGCAAAATGTCCCAGTCGCTACGAAACCTACTCTGCCCTTGCTGTACCTCATAATCTGCTATCGGTCTCTCGCTTAACACAGGCAAATGCTTTGCGCTTGCGTGGGGGGCGCTGTCGTGCGAGCGACTCTCGGAGCGCGCGGGGAGGAAGGGGCACGCCGTGAATATCGGGACCCGCGCGTTATGCTTCGGGTTTTGGGCTGGGTCTACGGCCCACGCTGTGGCGTGGCGGGAAATCTTGATTCAATTCTGCCAGATGGTGCGGATGCTTCGGTCTCTCTCCCCGGGGCCCCCGATGGCGATTCGGCTGTTCCAATCGAGCTGCTGGTCGGTGCTCCAGTTTCGGCTTCAATGCGTCTGGTTCGCCCCAGATGTTGCTGGGCAATATTGGGGGGCAGTGCGGATCCCGACGGCTGGCCCTAGGCGCGCGCTGAACCATTGTACATTTGTTCAGCTTCGAGGTCTCGGGATCTCGCTCAATTTTATGGACCTGCAGTTGTTGTCGAAGGCGATGACTAAATATCGAGTGGTAGTCGACTGTGAGGCGATTGACCTGGCGTTTCATGACCTAGAACAACTCACTAGCGGTCTGTATAATGACGAGTTTTGGCTCTCTCGGCGACGCTCTGGGGGGATCCACTGTCGGGAACATGAGTATCTACGAGGGCTTCGGGCTCCGATGGCTCCGCCGATCTAGCTGCAGGTTCGCATCGGTCGATGGCTCGTGGAAGTGGAGGTGCCCGTCTCGTTTCGCCTTCGGTCTCGGCTCATGGCTCTGGAGCGAGGCTTCGTGTGCCCACCTCCCCGCTGGCGTTCTCAGGATTTTTTCCAGGGGGTGTGCACTTCGGCCACGTGTCATTGCGAGGACAGGGGTTGCTGTTTCCGTTGTGGGGTTTCTGGCGCCATGTGTCACTGCAAGTGCTGCCCAACGTTCAAGTCTTTAGCTCCCCCTTGGATCCCAGGCGTTCAGGACCTGCCGGGGCAGTGCAATGCCTTCCTTGGCGATGACGAGTCGCGGTTCTCTACCTTATCTCTCCCGGGACCTGCGTTTGGGCTGGGTCGTGATGTGGCTGCGGGTGCTGTGCTTGATGCATTTCTGACGTCCCATCCCCGCCGCCGTCTTGGCCCTGCACCACCTCCTTCCCAGGTATTTCATGCGCAGCTGAGGCTACATGCCGGGCGTCAGAAGAAATAGCCGCTGTTTTCCGTAGCCGCTCCTGGGGCCGCTCCTGTCCCCTGGGCCCCAGGGTCTTTGTGTATTGTGAGGGTCCCTGCTTCAGTCTTGTGCATGTCTCGAGTTCGATTGGTTTCCTGGAATCTCTGGCACCCTCTCGCCATGGAGGTGCTGCGCCAGATGCCGTGGCCTGCGGGGGCATCAGGGGGGCCGAGGGCAGCGGCGGCCGCTCCGTCTGCCCACCGACCCCAGGCACTCGTGCTGCGTAAGTCGCGCCCACGGGCTCTCGGCGGCGACCCCTCTTCTGGCGTTTCGTTCTGGCCTTTCTGCGGGTGCCCTGGCGTCTTGCTCCTTGCCTCTTCCGCGGGTCCTTGCAGCGGTTGCCCTGTTTGCTGGCCCCTGGGGTCGTGTGGTCCACGTGCAGCTCTCCCTCTCTGTGTCGCTGTGTCTGGCTTGTTTGAGTTTGCTTCCTGGGCATATTGTGCTCGGTGAATTCTTGTCTCGTGGTCGCGTGGGTCATGGATCCTCCCCATTAGAGTTCCTCTCCGTCCCTGCCCCTGCTGCTGCCTCCCTCGCCCGCGGGGCGGGGCTATATCGGGGGCCTCGTTTTTGTCTTCGCTCTTATGTCCCTTGTGTTGCTCCCCAGCTGCTCTTGCTGTTTGTTCGCTGGTGGTGTTGCTGTGCGCCCCCATCTTCGTGTGCCTCTGCTTTTGCTTCGCGGCGCCGCTGTCGCTGCCTGCCGCGCGGCGTTGTTGGGCTGGGCCCCTGTGGTTTCGGCGTGGGAAGGTGCGGGGGCGAACGGCGGCGCGCGCGCGAAAGAGCGCGGCCGCGCCGCACCCGCCCCGTGCCTGTCGCCGAAGTGCCCCGCCGTGCCACTCTGGATTGGGGGCAGCCTCGCAGTTTCCTACCGCCCCGTGCCCGGGTCCGCGGCGCAGTCGGACCCCTTCCGAGGGTCTCCCACCCCAGGCGCAGGTGGGGGTGGCGAGCGCAAGCGTCATCCCTTGCGGGGCATGGACTCTGCCCCTCCCCCCCCCGCCCGCGGTCGTGGCCTCGCGCCAGTTCCGGTGGCGGGCGGCCCCGTGGCGACGCCCACCGCGCGGGAGGTGTCACGGTGTCTTCGTTCGGAGGGTGAAGCTTGAGTTGGTGCTGACGCTCATCAGGCAGTGCCCTCCTCCTCCCTCCTCCCCTTGCTGCTGCTCCTGCGGCTGCTTCTCCATTGCGTTCGCCGCTGCGCAGAGTTTCGCGCTCGTGGGCCACGGACGGAAGAGGTGTGTGCGCCTGCGGTGAAACAAAATCCTCTTCTTCTTCTTCTTCTTCTTCTTGTTGTTCTTCTTTTTTCACCGACCTTCTTGAGTTGGATACTCGTTTGGAATAGAGCACTGCGGTCGCGCGTCTTCCTTCCTTCCTCCCCGCCTCTTCCCTCTTCCTCTCTTCCCTCCTCCCCCCTATTGGGGGGCTGCGATCTGCGACTGTTGTCACTTTCGAGGGCTGCTGGGGGGTCCAGCGGAGTGACGTCTCACCCAGGTTCAAATTTGACGTCGCCATCCCTGGGGGCTGCGATCTGCGAGCCCGTCGCCATTTTCGAGGGCTGCTGGGGGGTCCAGCGGGATGACGCCCTACCCAGACTCATATGGGACATGGCCGTCCTTGGGGGGCTGCGATCTGCGAAACTGTCGCCACTCTCGAGGGCTGCTGGGGGGTCCAGCAGAGTGACGTCTTACCTCGATTCAGATTAAACTTCGCCGTCCCTGGGGGGCTGCGATCTGCGAACACGTCGCCATTTTCGAGGGCTGCTGGGTGGTTTAGCGGAGTGAGGCACAACCCATATTTAGATTGGACCACGCCGTCCCTGGGGGGGGCTGCGATCTGCGAACATGTCGCCCCTTTCGAGGGCTGCTGGATGTCTAGCAAAGTGAGGCACCATCCATATTCAGATTCGACCTCGCCATCCCTGGGGGGCTGCTGGGTGTGAAATTGTTGTCACTTTCGAGGGCTGTTGGGTTCACCAGAGTGGAGCACCACCCGAGCGCAGCTTAGACCTAGATCGCCATCCCTGGGGGGCCGCGATCTGCGAAACTGTTGTCGCTTTTGGTTGCTGGGGGGTTCAGCGGAGTGAGGCACCACCCAGACTCATATTAGACTTCGCCATCTTTGGGGGCTGCGATCTGCCAAGCTGTCACCGCTCTCGAGGGTTGCTGGGGGTCAGCGGGGCGCTGTCGCGGGCCGCCCGCTGACTTGGAAAGTGCATGAAGGAAGCAGGGAAGCTGGCGGGCGAGCTAGGCCTCGCTCGTTTCTTGCACTGGCAGAAATGGCAGGTTTAATCATTGTGTCGAGCGCCGCGGCGACATGGCGCAGGCTGCGCTGCATTTTTAGCGTAGTGCAGACAACACCAATCCTCCCGTCGTTTTCGTCGTTGTCGTTCTCTGCCCCCTGCCACCTTCCTTCCGCTGCTGCCGCGCTGACGGGTCGCCCCCGCGCTCGTCGTTTTTTTGCCCTTCGTTCGCGCCCCCATGTCCCCCTCAAGCCTGGGCCCTCGCTCCTCGTTATTCTGATGTTGTCCTGTGATGCGTGCCACGTGAGCGCATCCCATGTAGCTTGCACAACATATAACGGCGCCTGCACTGTCACTGTCTTGGTAAGCTTGGGCCAATTTCTCTTGTCTCTTGATGCTTTTTTCCTGATGGCATTTGTGTGCTCCGCACGCTGCCGCTTTCTCCTCCTCCTCCTCTTCCTCCTCCTCCTCCTCCTCTTCCTCCTCCTCCTCCTCCTTTCTTCCTCCTCCTCCTCTTCCTCCTCCTCCTCCTCTTCCTCCGCCTTCTCGCCATTTTGAGTCTCTGCGGGCCCAGTTTTGCCCCAGGGCCATCCAACAAACGACCGATGATGAACGGCTGTCCTC
>CAUYUJ010017958.1:63527-103527 GCA_963575745.1 Prorocentrum cordatum
GGCCCCAGGACAGCTCGGATGGCCTCAAAGGGGCGGCAGCACGGCTCAGGAGGACCCTAAGCGAGCCCCATGGCGGCCCAAGAGGGCCCGACAAGTTACCGGGAGGTTCCACAGACGGCCCACGAGGACCCAGGAGGCCGAAAGCTGGGCAAAAGCCTATAGTTTCCCCAAAACGGTCCAAGAAACTCCGAAGAGGGCACCAATAGTGCTCGAAGACGGCCTAAGACAGGCCCCAGACGGTTTCACATATCTTCAAGTGGAGCTGTCCGAGAGGGCCCAAAGCGAGCTCCCAGACGGCCCCAGACCCCCTAACATGGCCCCAAGACGTCCAAGAAGCCCTGGAGACGGACGGCTCAAGAGGGCCCCACAATGGCCCAGAGTTGTCCAAGCAGGATCGCTCTGGGATGCCCAACGGCCTCCCAATAGACGCCGACAGTTGCCAAGGAACTCACAAGAGAGCCTCCAGCCCCAGCGCAGTTCGCCGTGTCTGGAATCGCAGAACCCCCCCAAAAAGCCCCACACCCCAAAGAAGGCCCCGGATCACTCCTAGATGCCCCAGAGAGGCTCCGAGCGAGCGAGCGAGCGAGCCACGCGAGCGAGCCTGCAGGCTGCTCGACCCTGTGCAGGGCATGGGTGACCATTCAGTGTACCAGCCGGGCCACCAGTGTGAAATATCAGCAGACATGAGAATCAAGACTTTTGAAACTTGCATGCGCTCTCGACTTGGATGAGAAGCAGAAGGGGGAGGGGCAGGGAGGGAGGGGGAGAAACGGGGGGGGGAGGAGGGAGGGGCATCACAACTTCATCATGCAGAACTCGATGTACTGCTTCTCCCTGTCTGTCGTTTGCAGCGCCTGTTCCAGATAATCTGCGCCGACGTGCGCGCAGAACTGCTGGATGTCATCGCACCATTGCAGCGGTGGTCAAACGTCTTCCAAGAGAGCCTCCAGCCCCGGCACATTTCGCCGTGTCCGGAACCCCCGTGGCCCCAGAGGAAATCCCGAACGCTACACAAGGCCCCAGATAGCCCCTCTGCCTGTTCTCCTTTCTTCTCCTCCCCTTATCCCTCCCCCTCCTCATCATCCTCCTTCTCCTCCTCCTCCTGCTGCTCCTCCTCCTCCTCCTTCTCCTCCGTTCTCCTCCTCCTGCTTCTGCTGCTGCTCTTCCTCCTCCTCCTTCTCCTCGTCCTCCTCCTGCGGGTGCCTCCACACCCTTCTCTGCGGTGCCGCTTTCCTCCTCCTCCTCCTCCTCCTCCTCCTCCTCCTCCTCCTGAGCATCATCATCATCATCATCATCATCATCATCATCATCATCATCATCATCATCATCATCATCATCATCCTCATCCTCATCCTCATCCTCATCCTCATCCTCATCCTCATCCTCATCCTCATCCTCATCCTCATCATCATCATCGTCGTCATCATCAGCATCATCATCATCATCGTCATCATCATCATCATCATCATCATCATCATCATTATTCATAATCAGCAGCACCACCATCACCATCATCAGCATAATCATCATCATCACCACTATCATCATCATCACCATCATCATCACTATCCTCATCATCCTCGTCCTCATCCTCATCCTCCTCCTCCTCATCATCACCATCACCACCATCATCATCATCAGCATCATCATCATCATCATCATCATCAGTATCATCACCATTAGCATCACCATCATCAGCATCATCATAATAATGATCATACTCATTATCATCATCATCATCATCATCATCATCATCATCATCATCATCATCATCATCATCATCATCATCGTCATCGTCATCGTCATCATCATCATCATCATCACCATCTTGATCATACTCATCAACATCATCATCATCAGCATCAGCATCATCATCATCATCATCATCATCATCATCAGCATCGTTGTCCTCCTCCTCCTCCTCCATCTCCTTTTCAGCCACTTGGGCTCAACCACCTGCTTGCCCTGCGACTTCCATGGCGCGCCAGCGCCCCCCCGCGTAGCCTCTCGCTCCGCTCTGCCTCTCCTGCGACGGTGGTCTCCGCGCGACTGGCCTGGGTTTGGAGGCACATTGAGCGAGGATCGGCGGTTCACTTTGAATCCTGTGCTGCACTGCATTCGGAGCGCGCGAGGGTGAAGATCCTGGTGCTCCCTGGCCAGGTGCAGTCTGCGGTTGTGCGTCAGCTTCAACGCGGGCTACTGGGCACGGCGGTTCAACTGCTGGGGCCCCTGATGGCGGTGGACCGTGGGCATCGTCATACGGATGGCACTTCCGAGGTTGCCATCTGGTTCTCCTGGCGGTAGGCTGCTGGCGGTGGTGCTGCAGCTGCCCCCCCCTGGTCAAGGTGGAGGTGCTGCTCCTGATGCTGATGCGGGTGCTGGTCGTGATCGCTCCCCTGGCGCTGCGCGGCGAGCGCCGCGTCGCCCTGCTGGGTCTCGTGGTTGCGATGCATGGCGTAGTGGAGCAGGTGATCCTTGGAGATGGTCTCGTATGGCCCCGAGTGCGGAGAAGCCGCGCCACCGTGACCTTTTGTGTGGCGCTGCTGCTGACCCTCGAGATGTTCCTCCCCTGGTGCAGCCAGTCGTGCCGTCCTTCTCCTTCACACAGGCGGCCCCTGTGTTCCTCCCCGCTCGCTCGGGCGTGGTCAGCATTGGCGTGTCGACGGGCATCCTGCTGCAATACATTGGTGGGGTGCATAGTGGTCACGGTCAGCTTCAGGTTCTTGCGGTTGCTGAGGTGCATGGTGAAGGACACGGTGCTCATGATTGTTCTGTTCCTGGCGCTGGTGCCCCTCTTCCTCGTGAGGCTCGGGCCCCAGGCGGTGAGGTTCGAGGTCCTGCTGGCGTTGATGACACTGGTCGTCCTTGCAGCGCTCCTGCGGAGCTCGAGGCGGAGATGCTTCGTGTAGTACCTGGTGCAGTCCGTCGTATAGGAGTGTACCATGGTCTTCGGCCCGCTGGTGTCGGGGAGCGTCGGCGTGCTGAGTGTCTTGAGGTGCCGCGTCCTGTTCGTCGTGAGGTCCGCTTTTGGCCGAGCGATTAGTCGTCTTCTTTTTGGCCATACGATGGGACGATTTTTGATGATGATTGTGCGGCGCATGGGGTTTCGCTTAGCCACTTCATCGACAGCTACTCCGCGATCGCTGAGGGCGAGTTCATTGGTCGCGTTGGCCGTATACGTGGTGCTCCCGGGTCGGAGGTCGAGCTGCAGCTCGGTGGTTTCCGCGCAGGACGTTCGTGAGTGCCTCAATCCTGCAGTTGATAGTCATCGATCCTGAGGCCGTCACCGCTACATGGTACTCGTCGTGGGTGGCTGGTTCGGCTTTATGGGTGCGGCTCGCTTCTTCGTTTTCTTCGTGTACCCCCTGGAGTATATCTTCCGCCTGTGGGTCATAGAGGTGCTTGCGTGGGTGTTCTTGTACGTCCTGGACATGGTGTTCGCGGTTGGCCTGGCCCTCGCCAAAGGGGTTCCCCTTCAGCCGTCGGCCCTCGGATCGGCGTGGCCTGCGGTGCGGCGGGGGGGAGAAAAAAACAGTATCCATCTCTGTTTCCTTCTCCCCATCCGCATCATCCTGTTGCGCGCCTCCCTTCCCAAACCCTCGCCAGCCAGCCTCGCCCCCGTGGGGGTGGTATCTTTGTGTGGGTGGCTTGTGTATGTGTGTGTGTGTGTGTGTGTGTGTGTGTGCGTGCGTGCGTGCGTGCGTGCGTGCGTGTGTGTATTTATGTTTGTGTGTGTGCGTGTGTGTGGGAGTGTATTTCCAGCTTTCTCATTGCCGGGTGCGCTTCCAGCTTTCTCATCGCCTTTCTCGTTTTCTGTCTTTCTGTTTTTCTCTCTCTCTCTCTCTCATTATCCCTCTCTCTCTCCCCCCTCTCTCTCTTGCATGCCTCTAGGTCTAAGTGGTTTCGGTGTTTATCTAAAGAAATCAGTGCTCACCTTTGTCATGCGAGCACGAACAGGACATGTGCGGCAGCTCGTGGAAGGTGCTTCGCCAGAGAAGTCTTGCGGGAGCCGAGCGGGGGCGGGCGGAAGCGAGTCGGCAGGTTCCTGAGGTTTCGCATGGTTACGCCTTCGCGTGGTTACGCATGGTGTCCGCATAAACGTTCAAGCGTTTTTAATGCGTTTCACATATGTTTCCACACATGTGGCGCATCTGTGGCGCTGCTGTTTTTTGCTCGCATTGAGTGCTTCCACGCAGGACCCAAGAGAATCTTACTCAACAGCCAGCCGTACATGAAGCAATCAGGTTCATGTGGGCCATCTGTGGCGCCGCCCTTTTTTTCGCATGTAATGCTGTCACAGAGCCCAACATATTCTGATTAAGAATTGTTAATACATGACGTAGTGAGATTTTCGCATGGTTACGCCTTCCAGCGTTCTTTTGCGTTTCCCATATGTTTCCGCACTTGTGGCGCATCTGTAGCGCCGCTGTTGATTTTCGCATCTAGTGCTTTCACACAGAACCCACCATAAGTTTATTACAACCCATACATATATTACGTATTGAGATATTCGCACGGTTGCGCCTTCAAGCGTTTCTTATGCGTTTTCCAAAATATTTCCACACTTGTGGCGCATCTGTGGCGCCGCTGTTTTTTTTTCTGGCACGCATTGCATTCACACAGGATGCCAACGAACCTTTTTAACCGCAGCAAATGCATGAAGTAATCGTGTGTTCGCACGCTTACGGGTTCCGTACCCAGAAGATTTCGATTGGAGTCTAATTGGGTTCTAGTAATATTTCAATGAGAAGAGAGCTGGTCCCATGTCCAGAGGATGTTTGTTAGTATGCAAATTAAGTTTTAGAAAATAACCGGACGTTGTGCTTTCCAATTTTTCTCACTTGAAAATCAATAGAATCGGTGTGTTTCTTTTCCTTTCTGAAGCGAAACGTATGAAACCGTGTTTGTTGGTCAGAATTTTAATATTTTTAATTATAAAAGCAACGATGTGTGTTTCCAACCTTTTATTTATTATACAAAGATATACGGGCACTGCGCTTTCCGATCTATTTCAGAACCGATAAACACGCTGTGGCTTTAAATCGTGTTGTTAAAAAAAGAAATCAAAAAGTTGTGTGCTTTCAGTGCTGTTCTTCCGACATACATAAAAACGCTGAGTGTTTCCATTCCCTTCTCCCAGAATTTAGAGTTGTGGAAAACATGCTGTGCTTTCTAATTTTTTGAATTCGGAAGCGAATTAAACAAACGCGGTGCTTCAAAGCTTTTTAATTAAAGTCAACCAGCAAGTCGTTTTTTGTTTTGTTTTTTGCTTATTACACACATCAAAACACATGATTACATATCAATGGAAAAGCTGTGTTTCTATTGTTGGTGACAAATCATCAAATCATCATCAACTCTGTTTGTTTGATTTAAAAATATAAGGGGGAATGCGACGACGCTGCGTTTTCCTGTCCGGTTGGTTCAAAATCAATGAAACCGTGGTGCTTCCATTCATTTCATTGAAAGATTATTGGCAACGCTGTGTTTTCCATTTTCAAATATAGCGAAATCATTCAAAAGCTGTGTTCTGCAATCTTTCCAATTATTTTCTATACTTTCATATAAACGCGCTGTACTTTCCGATTTTCCAATGCGCGCCGTGCGTCGGTCCGTTACAGCGCCCGAAGCCTTGATAAATATTGGGGGCGATGAAAACACAGCGTTTTTATTTGAAGAGGTGGGAACCACGTAGAAGTATAGACGCGCGGCTAAGAAGGTCGGAGGATACAGCTTTCTAGTATTATCTAACTACAGTGGAGAATATCTATCTTTACACACACATATATATGTATCAAGAATGCTAACTTTTGGCTGGGTGAAACAGTGGCAACCGATTTAACCTTTTTAGACTCCAATAGAAACCTTCTGGGTGTGGGATCCGTCAGTTTTTATCGAAATTCAATTTCAATCTAGTTCGAATATAAATATAAATCTTCTCGATCAGGGGTCCGTCCCTTTTTTTATTATTCAAATCCTATTAGGACCCTTTTTTATATTCCAATAGAAACATGTGGATGCGGATTCTGTTCCAGTTCCATTGGAACCCAATTGTGGTCTTCTTAGAGTCCACATAGGAGTCCTCTGGCCCAGGGCCCCGCTCTCGTCTTAATGGGCTCATTTTAGAACCCAATCGGATTCGAGTCGAAGCCCTCAGGATGCGGAGCCCGTCTCATGTTTATTGGAATCTAATGGGAACGTTTGAATTCAAATATCCTGGATAGGGGGTCCGTTTTCTTCCGATTGCAATCCTATCTAATTTTTTTAGAGTCCAATGCAAATCTTCTGGATGCGGAGCCCATCCCATGTCTATTGAAACCCGCACTGGGTCTAATTATAATCAAAATAGAAATCCTCTGGCCCAGGGTTCCGCTCTCTTCCTAATGTAATACAGCAGAATGCACATTCCAAACTGCCACAGAGAGAAAGAGAGGGATCGACAGAGGAGAAAGAGAGAGAACGAGAGAGAGAGAGAGAGAGAGAGAGAGAATGTGACAGTGGCAGGACGTGGGGAAGCAGGAAACACACAAGCCACCTACACAACGATACCACCCTTACGCGTCGCCCCCCTTAAACACGGGGGGGGGCTCCATGCCAGTAGCCTGTGCCTCTACACCGTTTTCTGCGGTGCCGCTCTCCTCCTCCTCTTCCTTCCTTCTCCTCCTCCTCCTCCTCACCACCATCATTGTCTCCATCCCCATCCCCATGCCCATCCCCATCCTCATCGTCCTGATCCTCCTCTTCCTCCTCCTGTTCCTCCTCCTCCTCCTCCTCCTCCTCCTCCTCTTCGTCCCCCTCCTCCTCCGCCTCCTCGTCCGCCTCTTTTTCATCTTCCTCCTCCTCCTCCTCCTCCTTCTCCCTCCCCCCCCTTCCGCATTTTCATCTTCATCCTCATCCTCATCCACATCCTCATGTCCTCAGCCTCACCGCCCCCCTCCTCCTCCTCCTCCTCATCCTCCTCCTCCTCCTCCTCCTCTGCCTCTGGGACCTCCTCCTCCTCATCCTCCTTTTCCTCCTTTTTCCTGTTCCTCCTTTTCCTCCTTTTCCTCCTCCTCCTCCTCCTCCTCCTATGACACGAGGCACTGGCGCTCATCTTCCTCCTCCTCCTCCTCCTTTTCTGCCTCCTCCTCTTCTGCCTACTCCTTGTCGTCGTCCTCTTCCTCCTTCTCTGCTCCTCCTCCTCCTCCTCCTCTACTTCCTCCTCCTCGTCCTCTTCCTTCTCCTTCTCCGTCTCATCCTCCTCCCCTCCTTCTCTGTCCTCCTCCTCCTCCTCCTCTTCCTTCCCCTCCTCCTCATCATCATTATGTTGATCATCCTCATCAACAACATCCACATCAACATCAGCAGCATCACCACCACCATCATCATCATCATCATCATCATCATCATCATCATCATCATCATCATCATCATCATCATCATCATCATCGTCATCATCATCATCATCATCATCATCATCCCCAGCATCCTCATCACCATCATCATCATCAGCAGGAGCTCAGCATCAGCATCAGCATCATCATCTGGATCTGCAGCAGCATTACCATCACCCTCATCAACATCACATCATCATCATCATCATCATCATCATCATCAGTGATATAATCATCAACATCGCAATCATCGTCATCATCAGCATCATCGTCATCATTATCATCATCATCGTCATGATCGTCATCATCATCGTCATCATCGTAGTCATAGTCATCCTCATCCTCATTCTCATCATAATCCTCATCCTCATCCTCATCCTAATCCTCATCCTCATCCTCATCCTCATCCTCATCCTCATCCTCATCCTCGTCCTCATCCTTATCCTCATCCTCATCCTCATCCCCCTCCTCCTCCTCCTCCTCCTCTGCCTCTGGGACCTCCACCCCATCTTTCTGGTGCCGCTCTCCTATCCTTCTTCTGCTCGCGTCGGCGACATCTGCGCGTTCGGGGTCAGCATTTCGACCTGCCAGCCGTCGATTTTTCAAGGGTTCACACTTGTCTTTCCTACATGGCTGATGGAAGCGCGTGCGAGAAGCCCAGGGCCTCAAGTGCACAACATCGCCCCTTTACAGCGCCACCACGGGGCCGAATCGCTCAGGCTGGTCCCAGAGGCGCTCCAGAGGGGTTCCCAGACCGTCCAAGAGCGCTCCAAGACGGTCTCAGTGGGTCCCGAGACGGCCCACGAGGGCCCGAAGCCTTCCAGGGGGGACTCCACGACGATCCAACAGGCCGCAAAGACGCCCCAAGAGGGCCCCGAGCGCACGCCAAAGAGGTACAAATCGTCAAATTCCCAGAAGGAAAACGTATATTTTCAGCATGCCCGCCTTGTGTGCTCCTCAGCGGCCCAGGACACGCCAAGAGGCCTCCCAAATCGCCCCAAGAAGACGCCAGCTGCCCCTAAGAGGGCTCCAAGACGGTCCACAAGAGCCCCAAGACGACGCCAGAGAGTCCTGAAACGGCATCACAGAACCCCAAGACGGCCCCAAGAGAGCTCCGAGGGGCCCCAAGAGGCTCCCAAGACGGCCTCAGGCAGCCTCAAGAGAGCTCCAAGACGGTCCAAGGCCTCCCGGATGCCCCCTGACGGCCCAAAATGGCCCCAAGACGTCCCAAAACGCTCCCAGAGCAGCCCCAAAAACTTCAGAATGGCCCGAAGAAGACCCCCACAAGGACCATGAAGCAGGCCCAGAGACGCCCATTAAAAGAGCGATCGGTGAAGTACAAAACACTTCTCACCAAGGCTCGCAAGAGCGAGCCGCAGCGTAGAGAGCTCCCAGGCACAGCTCCCAAAAGCGAGCGGTGACGTGACCAGCCCTTCACACAGGGGCTCTCAAAAGCGAAGGGCGCGAAGAGCGAGCCGTGACTTTTTTCTAGGCCCCAGGTGCTTTCAAAATTGTTCACACCACGGAGAGCAGACAAGCGGCGACAGGCACACCGCAGACCCACCATAGCCGTCTGTGACGCTTCGAAGGCTGTCCAGGCGGACGTGGAGCGGAAGGCGGACGAAGAGGAGGAAACGTCCGCCGTCCAACTTCGGAAAGGCGGCCGGAAAAAGTCACCGAAGGCTTCGGGGTGACTTTTTCTTGGGCGGGGACCCAACGTGGAGGCGCGCCAGGGGGACTTGCTGGTCGTTGACGAAGTCCACGCGTTCGCCATAGTCAGCTACAGCGCTGCGATCAGCGCGTGCGAGAAGGGCGAGCAGTGGCAGCGGGCTCTTGCGCTGCTCAGCGAGATGTGGGATGCGAAGGTGGAGCCCAACGTCATCTTTCCCCATGGTCGGCAGAAACGCATACCAGAAGGGTGAACACCGGGACGCGCCTCCAGTTTCTAAAATCGCCCCTGGCGGGCCCAAGCGAGCTCTGGTGGGCCCCTGGCGGGCTACGGTCGCAGATTTCGCGAGCTGCCTTCAGACGGCCCGAGAGGTCGCCAATATGGCTCTCAGACGTCCCGACAGGGCCGCAAGACGTCCCAGGAGGGCTCCAAGAGGTCCTCCGAGAGGGCCCCGGAAGGCCAACATGATTTTTTTCCATCGGGTTGTCAATGGTTTTGACGTTCCCGCCTGTCCGAGCTTCCGACGCTCCAAGACGGCCCAAGAAGCTTCGAGAATTGCCCACGCACGGCCCAGCGAGCCCTCACCGCCCACCAAACCACCCCAACCCAACCCGAAGGCTCAGATTTACCCTCGATTTCTAGTGGGGGGGGGTCCAGGAACATCGAAAAACACATATGGAGCCCGTACCCCCCCCAACCCGAAATTCGGGTCTTCGGGTTGGGTTGGGGTGGTCTGGTAGGTAGTCAGCGAGCCCCCCGAGAGGACTCCCAAACTGCCCAAGAGGACCCCAAGGCCACCAAAGCGGTCCCCACGGCGGGCCCCGGCGGGCTCCGAGACGGCCCCCGATGGCGCGAGACGCCTCCAGGCGGCCGCAGAGGTTGCCAATATATCGGGCGACGAAATCTATACATATCCACTGCTCCCTGGCCAGGCCCATCCTGAACCCAGGAGTTGTGCATACGCCCTCCTGGCCACGCCAGGAGGGCGCAGCGTATACACAGCTGCTGGGTTCAGGATGGGCCTCGCCAGGGAGCAGTGGATATGTATAGATGTCGTCGCCCTAATATAATCTTCAGACGTCCCAACAGGGCCCCAGGAGTGCTCGAGAGGGCTCCAAGAGGCCTCACAAGAGGGCTCCGAGAGGCCAAAGTCATGGTTATCCCTTTCGGTTTTTCGCTGCTTTTGAAGTCCTCGCTTTTTCAGGCTTCGGATGTTTCAGGACGGCCCAGGAGGCCCCCGAGATCGCCCCAACACGGCCTCCAAGAGGCGCCCCAGACGGCCCAAGAGGGCCCCACGACCGCCCAGGCGGCCCCCAAGACGGCCCAAGAAGGCCCAAGAGGGGCCAACAATGACCCCCGAGACCGCCAGCATGCCCCCAAGAGGCCCACCAGAAGCCCCAGAAGGCCTCCAAGATACCCAGGTCAGGTCCCAAGAGGTCCCCGCGACAAGCTCCAGGACACGCCCCAAAGCGCCTCAAGGAGGCTTCCGATGGAGGATCCCCTAGAAAGCTATGGTTAAGTCGTGCCTGTCCCTCTACAGGAGGAATCTTCCCAAATAGTCAACAAAATAGCACGGGGACGACTTGTTGGATTATGTTTGGCCTTTTTGGCGCATTTTGAAGGAATTTTTGATTTTTCGTCCAAAATCCGCCTACCCAGAAACTCGGCACCCTGGCGATTCTGTTTGTCCTCGGTCTTACGTGGGCGACCCGTCGGGCAGTTCTCCCTTGAGGGTGCTCCCGAACCGCCGGTCACAGGGGGCATGCGCCGCAGTGCCTTCTGCTTTCTTCTGGACGCCCGAAATGGGTACGGAAAGAATGGGTACAGTGCCCAACAGCCAATCCTGGTCATTTTGAACAGGATTGGCTGTCCACGCCGCCGCGGCCTGTGTCCATTCGAGACAGAAGGCCGCCTGCCCAACAGCGGCCGCTGTTGGTTTGGGACAACATTTGTTGTTGGGCATTGTGCCCATTCTTTCGGTACCCATTTCGGATGTCCAAATTTCTTCCGAGCCTGCGCAGCCTGCGCGCACCCTCCGACCTTTTCGAGCAGAAGGCGAACGTGCCCTTCTGAATTTCCAGCCTTGGCACCAATACTGCCCCAAGGCGGCTCAAGATCGTCCCAGGGCGGCCCAACACGCCCTCTCCCGCAGCCCCTGCACCCCCCGAAAGCCCGGCCAGGTTCCAAGGTAGCCCAAGAGACTTCAAAGAAGACATGAGAAGGCCTAGATTCAGCTTAGGGGACCCCCGTTACCGCTTTCGGAAGCAAGCAGCAAAGGCAGTCAGCATCAGCAAGCAGAAAGCCAGCCAGCAAGCAAGCAAGCAGCAAGCATCCAGCCAGCCAGCCAGCCAGCAAGCCAGCAAGCCGAAAGCAAGCAACAAGCGAATACAACCAGACAAACTGTTCGCAACAGCTGACATAAACAAACAGTAGGCAAAGGCTCCTGGAGCCTCCAACCCAACGCCCCCTCAACATCGTCAAAATCCCTGAGGAGCCTGCTCCCGAACTGATGGGAGGGTCTTTCCAGACTGGTCTTGCACCCCAGATCGATGTTTGACGGCCCAGGGGTCCGAAAACAGTCCCCAGATGTTTAACAGGACGATGGACCTCGTCGAATCTCGGCACTCCTCGCCCATCTCCCCTCAGCCGTCGCTCCACTTTCTCGCACCTCGCTCTTCGCTGATCAATCGTCGCTTCCCCCCTCGATCTCCTCGATGTTCTCGATCCTGATTCCCCGCTCTTCGATCCTTCCTCTCCCCGCAGCACGTCTCGTCAGAACACTGGCTCAGCGAAAAGTATCACACTGCAGCGTCAACCACCAGCAGCTAACAGCAGCAGCGCGAAGCGGGCAGCAACGGCGGGAACGCACAGCAACAGCGCACAGCAACAGCAAGCAGTAGCAGCAGCAGGTATCGGGCAGCAGCACGCTCAAAGTAGAGGTGGCCATCAGCAGCGCTCTGCAGCTGCAGCAGCGCCCAGCAGCGGCATCAAGCAGCAGCACCCAGTAACATGCGCGGAATGCGAAGTTCGAGCCTCACATCATCATGTCAGCCTTTCGGCAGACTGTCCAACATCACATGCCAGTTCGTGCAGATTTCGCTCACGTAGTCCACGGGTCAGCCCTAGTCAGCCACAGTTCTGGCATCAGCGCGTGCGGGAAAGGCAATCAGTGGCAGCACGCTCTTGCGCTGTTCAGCGAGATGTGGGAGGTGAAGCTGGCGCCCAACGTGATTTCTTTCTACTGTCGGATGCAGTGCGTGCTGGAACGCGTCGCTCTGGCAGTGGGACGCTAGGGACAGATTCCAGCATGGCCCCAGAGCGCCCCCAAGACGCCCCCAAGATCGGGGTCCCAACGCTCACATAAGCTTCCAAGAAGGCCCGACGACAGCCTAGCAGGCCCTACGAGACGCACGAGAGGCTCAAAGAGAAGCCCGAGGCGGCGCCAAGACAGGCCCCAGACAAACACCAGAGAGAACACTTCAGCCCAAACTGATACTTGTCTCACGTGCCTAAAGAGTCCTTTGAGAGGGCCCGCCAAGATTGACTCAAGATCCCGAGATGCCCAGGACATCTCCCCCAACAGGCCTCCGAAAGCTCCCAGTAGATCCCGTCGACGCTCCAAAGAGAATCTTGAGAGGCCCACGCATACGGGAACATATTGCTTACAATCGGTTCTGTGCCTCCTCGCTTTTCTGACCAGAGATGTGTTCAGAGTGGTCTCAAGACGATTCCATCGTGGCTCCAAGACCGCCGCTGGGCACCGCCTATCCACCCGCCACCCGTCCTCGCCACACTGCCCTCGGTTCTCTCTGCTCGAGTTGCCACCCGTCCACACCATTCCCGCCCGCCACCTGTCATCACACACCAGGTGGAGTGTGTAGCATTCGCAGTTGACTTCCGAATGAGCCGTCTCCTTACCCTGGATTTGCGATGTACCTGCAAAAGCACTGGCAACTGCGATACTTTGAGCCTGCCTCCGGCACACCTTGCAGTGCTTCATGCTCTGAGGGTGTTCCCGCCGTCTCGCGGCCCTCCTCTCCTTCCCTCCCGCCTGCCTGTTCCTGTGTGCGACATTCGCTTCCGCAGCGTCCCGCCGTGAGCAGACCGCTTGCCGGAGCCAGCTCGCCGCAGACCAAACAATGTGGCATTGGCAGTGGTTGAGGTCAAGAACTATGGTGCAAGGAACGACCCGCTGCACCCGCCAACCGCGGCTGCCCGCTTCACCTGCTGTCTTCGCTCCCACGCGGTTTTTCCAGCAATCCGCTCACCACCTTGCACCCCCCAGTCCACTCGTCATAAGTCATGTGCTGTTCTCAACCTCGCGAAGCGCTGCGTTTCGCGGTCGCCTTTCTCTGCCCACTCTTCGGTACTTATTGCCCGCCTGTCCAGCATCTATTGTGCTATTTGTTACTGCGGCCTTCCCAGGATGGTTTGCCCCCTTGCTTGGCCAAGCGCAGTCAAGCCGATCATGTCCACACCAGAGGGAACGTAATGATGAGCATACGCACGAACAACAAGCTAACCAAACGAATTTGTATCAGCACTGGCACCATGCAGCATGATCCGATAGAGGCACGCTTGCATCACAGACTCAATGATTTGCCAGCCGTGCATCTCATTCAAAGGCTACCTCAGTCAGCTACAATGCTGTGATCAGCGCGTGCGAGAAGGGTGGGAAGTGGCAGCAGGCACTATCGTTGCTGGACGGGGTGAGGGGGGCAACACTCGAACCCGATATCATCACCTACAGTGCTGGGGTCAGCGCGTGCGAGAAAGGCGGGCAGTGGCAGCTTGCATTGTCTTTGCTCAGGGCGCCAGTGGCGGCCGCATTGGAGCTGGATGTTGTGGTGTACAGTGCTGGGATCAGCGCGTGCGAGAAAGGCGGAGAGTGGCAGCACGCTCTTGCGCTGCTCAGCGAGATGTGGGAGGCGAAGCTGGAGCCAAATATCATCAGTTATAGTGCTGTAGTGAGTGCGTGTCAGAAATGTGCATTCTGGGTGCAGGCGTTGACCGTATTGGGAGACATCAGGAAGGTTAGGCTGAAGCCGAACACCTTCAGTTACAACGCTGCAGTCAGTGCGTGTGCGACGGGTGAGGGTTGGCAGATGGCGATTGTTTTGTTCAGCGAGATGTTGGAATCAAGGGCCGATATAGATAATATCGGCTACACTGCTGGAATCACTGCGTGTCAGAGAGGTGAGCAATGGCAACGCGGTTGGTTCTTGTTCTGCGAGATGGCCGGCGTGAAGTTGGAGCCGAACCTCATCTGCTACAATACTATGATTAGCACCTGCGGGAAAGCAGGGCTTTGGCAGCTGACCCTGTCGCTGCTCAGCAAGCTAGGGGATGTCAAGATGAGCCCAGACGTGATCAGCTACAATGCCGGAGCCAGCGCGTGCGAGACTGGTGGGCAGTGGGAGCGCGCGCTTTCATTGCTGAGCGATGCGATGGAGGCTCACCGCCCACCAAACCACCCCAACCCAACCCGAAGGCTCAGATTTACCCTCGATTTCCAGTGGGGGGGGTTGGGAAACATCGAAAAAACACATGTGGAACCCTTACCCCCCCCAACCCGAAATTCGGGTCTTCGGGTTGGGTTGGGGTGGTCTGGTAGGTAGTCAGAGGCGAAGCTTGAGCTGAGCGTCTCCAGTTATAATGCTGGAATCGGAGCGTGCGAGAAAGGCGGCCAATGGGATCTTGCACTGTCGCTGCTGCACGAGCTGCCGGAGCTGAAACTGGAGCAAGACGTTATCGGATACAACAGGGGCATCAGCGCGTGCGAGAAGGGTGCACAGTGGGAGCGGGCGTTGGCGCTGCTCAGCGCGATGCGGGAGGTGATGTTGGAACCAGACGTCGTTAGTTTCACTGCTGGAATAAGTGCTTGCGGCAAGGGTTTGATGTGGGAACTGGCGCTGGCATTGTTAGGTCAGACGCGGGATGCAGAGCTGGAGCCCAATGTCGTTTCCTACAGTGCTGGAGTTGATGCTTGTGCGAGAAGGAGCCAGTGGCAGCAGGCGCTTTTGACAATTAACGAGGCGATCAAGGCGAATGTAGAGATGAACATTATCGGCTATTCCGCTGGGCTCTGTGCTTGTGGGAATGCCGGGGCATGGCAGCAGGCTTTGTGGTTGTTCGCGATGATTCTGGAAAGCAGGTTGTCCCCTGACGCCGCGACCCACACCGCTGCAGTAAAGGCGTGCGCGACAGGAGGGCAGTGGCAGCTGAGCCTGTCCTTGCTCGGAGACACCTTCGGGAATGTACTGCCCGTGCTGAGCTCCACCTTTTGTAGAGAGGCAATCGAGCTTCCCGCGGCTGAGTGAGCGGCGCCGCGGCGCCCAGGCCCAGACCCTCGCGCTGCCGCCTTCAGGGGCGAGTGGGGAGTCGCCTCGACGACGGCCCGACAAGTTCAAAATCAAAGCTTGTTTTTTTTTCTGCTTCTGAGCGGTTTTCAGATTTTCCCCCAACGCTCACAGCAGCCCCAGACGGCTCCAGGGCCCTCCCAGATCGCCCCAACACAGCCCAAGAAGCCTCGAAGATAGCCCCAAGACGGCCCAGGAGCGCCCCAAGACGGCCCAAGATTAAGAAGGCCCAGTAGAGCACCAAGCGCCTCGTAAGACAGCCCCAGAAGGGCCCCAAGAGCTGCCCACGAGAGCCCAGAGCGGGCTCCAAGACGGCCCTAGACCCCCAACATGGCCCCAATATGGCCCATGAGGCCCCCCAGGGTTGCGCAAGAGACGCCACACATTGTCCAAGAGATTAGGAAGGCCAGAGACGGGCAGCATCTTGTATTTTTCTGTAGGTTATCGAAGGGTTTCAGTTTTCTCGCCTGGATTCTCTTTCGGTTTTGGAAGGGTTCCAGCTTTCTTGCATTTCCGGGCCTCCGACGGCCCAAGACAGCCCCAGAGGCGTCCAAGATGGACTCCAGCACGGCTCGAGAAGTCTCGAGGATTGCCGAAGAGGGCTCCACGATGGCCCTAAGAGGGGCCCGACTTGGTCCTTGCGGCCTCACGGGTCGCTTAAGAAGCCTCCGAAATGGCCGAAGATAGCCTCAAGGTTGCCCACGAGGGGTTCCAGACGGTCCAGCAGGGCCCCAAGATAGCCCAACACGGCCTCAAGACGGCTCTGGGCGCCCCGAAGTCGGCCCAAGAGGGCTCCATAAGGCGTTTTGCGAAGGCCCAGGCATATCACATGTCAGATCGGGCAGACTACGTGACGGCAGAGCACGGGTACACACTAGTCTCCTTCCCTGCGTTGCAGGCGTTGGTGCGAGTGAAAAGGGCCTGAGAGTCAAAAGGCTGCAACATCGCTCCAGATCGGTCCCTGAGACCTCGACGAGGTGCGGACGAAATTTAACACGAAGGTGCAGTGTTAAATTTTGGCCGCGGCCCCCATGCTAGTCCTAGTCTCCTCCGAGACGGCTGACGACCGTTCCGTAGCGCCCAAAGGCTCCCAGAAAAGTCCAGAAGCATTACCAAGACTGCCCGAGGAGACCGACGGCATTTTGTTCGGATTCTCGACGTTTCGCGCAGAGGCAGCCCAAGCCAGCTTCAGGACCCACCCGAGACGTACCACGACTGCCCATAGGGCCCCGACGAGAGCTTCGACGCTGCCCAAGAGCGTTTCTCGACAGCTCCGGGAGCGCAAGAAAGGCTTCTTCGAGTGCGGCCTTCTTCTGAGCTTTTGGGAAGGCGAGGGCGATATTCAACGTGAAGGTGGCGTACTGAATCATGTCCACGGCCCTGGGCTCGGGCGCTGCGGCCTCCGCACCCTGCCGCGAGCCTTGCTCAGTGATGTCCGTGGCCCCGGGGGCGGGCGCTGAGGCCTTGCCACCCCTGGTCGCGGCCACAGTTACCATGCCGCCCCCGCCACTGGGCGCTCCCGCTGCTCGGCGAGGCGTGGAAAGCGAGCATGGGGCCAACTTCATCGAGTGCGCCTGGCGGCACCACCCGTTCCCCGCGCAGAGTGGGCGCAGCCCACGGGTCGGCACTGGTCCATCCTACACACCACTGGGAGCAGCGCGTGGTGCGTGGCTCTGTTGGCAGTGCCTGCGGGGGCCTGCTGGGAGGGCCCGCCATGAGGGCCTGCGCCTTCCAGACGGCCCAGGCGAGTCTAAGAGGCCTCCAAGTTCGCCGAAGATGCCTCGAATACTGCTGGCCGAGGATGGCCTCGAGATGGCCCAATATGGCGCCCAGACGGCCTCAGAGGGCCCCGAGGTATCCCAAGACGGCCTCTAGGCGGCCGAAGAGCTTCTCGAAAGGCCCCCAGAGCGCTCCCATCAGGGCCTCCCATTACAACAAAATCCAAGTTTTCTTTAGTTTGCCCACAGTCTTAACATACACGACTTCTGGGCCCTTGCACCGTCCACGACGGCCCAAAATCTTCCAAGATCGCTCCAAGCCGGCCAGAGAGAATCCCTAGGCGGTTCGAGAGAGCCCCAAGACGGCCCAAGACGGCCCAAGAGAGCCCCAAGAAGGCCCAAGAGGCGCCGAAGACGACCCAAGATGGCCCAAGGATGGCCCACTAGAGCCCCAAGTGCTCCCCAAGATGGCCCCACAAGCGCTCCCAGAAAGCCCGCAGAGGCCCCTCAACGGATGCTGCAACGCATCCCCCTGTTATAGCATCCAGACTTCGACGTCTATGCGGTGCGGCCGGCGACAACTACCCGCGGCAGCGCGACCGAGAGGCCGATGACGCTCCGCGGCGAGTCTGGCGCCGGATCCGATGAACTTCCGCCTCTCCGGGCCGCGGCGTGTCCCGACGGGGCCATCCCGTCTACGACTACCTCACGATTCGACTCTGCGCTCTCCCCGACGCCCTTGCCGACGCCCCTCCCGTCGCCCTTCCCGACGGCTTTCCCGGTGCCCTCCCTGACGCCCTTTCCCCCCAACCTCCACTCTCCAACATCCGAACCCTACGGACTACTGCCTCCGCCGTTTCACTTTCCGACCTCCAGCCCCCAGCACTCGGCGTTTCACTGCACTCCCGCATCCACCTATTTACCTGCCGCCTCCGCCCACTCGGCACCCCAACCTCAAGCCGACAACATCCGACGTCCCATTCCCACTTCCACCCCTACCACATTCGCCTGTCTACTATCGGCTCTACTATTGGCAACCACCCCATCACTACCACGCCTCTGGTGCCACCGCGACCACGCACAGCCAGCACGTCCACGACCAGCAACAGCCACCACGACCACGTACAGCCACCACGACCACGACCAGAAACAGCCTACACGACCAGAAGCAGCCATCACGACCACGTCCACGACCACCACGGCGACACGCTGGCGTCCACCCAGGAAGGGGGTATTCTGTGACACATGGATGTGTCTTGAATGCGGTGTGGCACTCACCACGACCACGCACAGCCAGCACGTCCACGACCAGCAACAGCCACCACGACCACGTGCAGCCACCACGACCACGACCAGAAACAGCCTACACGACCAGAAACAGCCATCACGACCACGTCCACGACCACCACGGCGACACGCCGGCGTCCACCCAGGAAGGGGGTACTTCGTGACACGTGGAGGTGTCCTTGATGCGGTGTTGCACCCGCCACGACCACGAGCAGCCACCACGACCACGACCAGAATTAGCCACCACGACCACGACGGGGAACAGGCACCACGACCAGAAGCGGCCACCACGACCACGCGCAGCCACCACGATCACGACCAGAAAAAGCCACCACGACCACGAACAGCCACCGCGACCACGATCAGACAGCCTGCGCGACCAGAAACAGCCACCACGACCACATCCAAGACCATCACGGCGACACGCCGGCGTCCACCCAGGAAGGGGGTATTCCGTGACACATGGAGGTGTCCATGATGCGGAGTTACACCCGCCACACCCACGAACAGCCATCACGACCACGACCAGAAGCAGCCACCATGACCACGAACAGCCACCACGACTTTACTGCGGAACAGCCACCACGACCAGAGACATAAGAAACATGTTGCGCAAGACGCCCTGCCTGACGCTCGGCCCGGCGCCCTGCCCGACGCCCTCCCCGACATCCCTCCTGGCACTTTACCTGACGCCCTGCCCGACGCCCTGCCCGACGCCCTTCCCGACGTCCTGCTCGTCGCGCTTCCCGACGCCCTGCCCGTCGACGCCCTGCCCAGCGCCCCTCCCGACCCCCTTCCCGCCGCCTCCCCCGACGTCCCATTTGACACCCTCCCGACGGACATCTTGCCCGACGCCCTGCCCCAACACTTTTGGGGGATGCCAGCCCATCCTCTGGGAACGGCTGGCCTGGCAGGTGCGTGCCCTAACTAGCAACGTGACGCTGCGCCGCCACAAGAGCTTACGCCAGCCCCGTCGACAGCACTGTCGCCGGCACCAACAGTGGCGCCGATCCCAGCACCGACGCCGGCTCCTGCGCCAGCACCGTCGCAAGCACCGACGTCGACACTACTGACTTCGGCGCCTGCGCCGGCACCGTCGCCGGCGCCTACGCCAACACCGTCGCTTGCACCGACGCCGACACCGACGTCAGCCCCTATGCCGGCACCGCCGCCAGCACATACGCCAGCGCCGTCGCCAGCACCGACGCCGACACCGACGTCGGCACCGTCCCCAGCACCGACGCTGGCGCCTACGAAAGCACAGTCGGCAGCACCGACGCCGACACCAACGTCCACGCCGACCCCGGGAACAACTCCCAATTGGGCAGTAATGTTCCAGCTCACAGCACGCAGCGCCACCGTGTCCGCATCGACCCGCTGGTGGTGCGAGTTAACTTTGGACTTGTTTGCGTTAGGGAAAATAGTCTCCTTGCACATGGAAGAAAGGGTGCCAGAAGGGTTGTCGAAACTTTCGCCCGTGTCTTGCTATGCCCGCGCGATGGCCCATCCTACGGCGGCAGCTCGAGCTAGGACGGGTGAAGATTCCCAGTTCGAATTCTGTGGAGGAATGGCAGGGCCCCACGTGTGCGAAAAAGGTCAACAGACATTTGCGCAGAATCGCCAGGGCGCCAGCAAAGCGCCAAAGGCGCTAGCTGGATACGAGCAGTGTAGACCTCAGTCCTCTGGCTGCGCACGCGGGTTTCTTCGGTGGCGCATTCCTGTTTCAACGGCTGTCTCGCGGACTGTCGTCTGCACTTGGTGCGGTTCTCGAGTCGCTCTCTGCGAGTTCCGCCTCCGCGCGTGGTCTCCGGCCTCCCGATATGCGCGCGGCCCCCGCGGCGCTGGTTCTGGCAGTCCATCGCAGCCGAAGTCAACGCGTAAATGGTTTACAACTTGATCATTCTTGTGGGGTTCACTCACTGAATCTGATTCTTTGGTTTTCAATGTGATTAAGATTGCGAGGGTTTACACATTGAATTTCAGTTTGGGGCTTCTCAGGTTGTTTCCAGTTGCAGCGAGTCGTATCGGCGGCGCCGCGGGGCCGCGGAGCCTTGCCAGGAAGACAGGAAAAGCAGGAAACATTGGCAACAGCTTGTGCATTCACCAGGAAGCGCAGGACACGCGGAGGACAACCTGTGGCTGTCAGCGTTTTTATGTGTTGCGCAGCATTGCCAGCTACTTGTTTTACTCGGTTGTCTGTACTTTTCCTTGTAGCATCATCGTGAATTACATGCTTATCTCAGTTGTCCGTGCTTTTCCTGGTGAAACCAAAAGCATGTTTCTAGTTTTCGTTTCCTTGTTTACCTGCTGAGCTTCCGCGGCCCCGCGGCGCCGCCTTTGGAATTCCGTTGCAAACGTAATCAATGTGTAGGCGGATTGCATTTTGATTTGTTTGGGGTTGACATATTGAGTATGTGTGTGTGGATTTTCAATTTGATCTCACTTGTGTGGATTTACACATTGAAATGGATCGCGGGGCATTTCGATTTACATCTAACTGCGGGGAATTCCCGCGGCGGCGCCGCGGGGCCGTGGAAGCTCCCAGGAAAACTGGAAAACGAGAAACGTCGGCAACAGTTTGCGTTGTCATAAGGCAGCAAGGGAAACGCGGGGGGAAGCCTGTGACGGTCAGTGTTTTTATTTGATGCGCAAACTTCAACATTGATCGTTGCATGTTTTTTTAAACACGTTTTCCGTGCTTTTTCGGCGGCCCCGCGGCGCTGCTCCTGGCACTCCCTCGCAGTCTATCATTGCGCCAGCGGGTTACGCGTTGATTTTATGTCTCAGGTTTTGCGCGTTGAATTTGATTACGGGAATTTTCAAATCGATGTTATTTGTACGGACTTGCAACTGTTTCCAACTTGTGGGGGATCCGAGTGGCGGCACCGCTTGGCCGCGGATGCTTGCTGGGAGCACGTGGCCAACGCGGGAAACATAGGAAGCAACTTCTGCCTTCGCAGAGAAAACAGGAGCAACGGAAGACTTACCTGGGACTGTCAGTGCTGCTACGTGTTGCGCCAACAAAACATTAGCACTTGCGGTTTGTCCTTGGTGCTTCTTATTTGCCAATGCATTTCATGAATATCGACGTTTTTCTGGCTTTCGATTTTCAACGCAGCCATCGAGTCGCCGCCTCGCCGTGGGGGCGGGCGTCTGGACGTGGCCGGGGTATCCGCGGCGCGCAGGGGGCTGCAGGGGCTTGCAGAGGACCATTGCATCAGGCCAGCCAAGCCCTGCGATGCCACGGTGTTGGACGAGACCGCGGCGGACGACCCCAGCGGGGCGGAAGCTGACGCGGCGACTCGGGCCAGGGACCGGAAGCTCGCCCAGATGCGCGAGCAGTAGCAGCTCGGTTTCGCCACCCTGGTCGGCTCCCCGCTGTCCTACGACCGCGACTGGGGCGCCCTGGCTGAAGATCTGCAGAACGCCAAGACCTGGCTACTGATGGACCCAGGCTTCGCCCCAGTCGTCTTCTGCGTCATGGGCCCCCGTCCGCGCGTGCACGGACCGGCCGACGCGCCCCGGGTCCTGGCGGATCGCCGCAGGAAGCAGCATCCTGCAGCCGACGCTATTCGGCCACGACGGTTTCCCGCGCGACTTGCATCTGGGTCTGGGCCCCGCGAGCTACGCCTGCGCCGCAACTTGGGCGGTGCTGCTACGCCTGGCAGGCCTGCGAAAGGACGGCGACCTGAAGGCGCGCCTGGCAGAGGAGAAGCTTCCTCCCGAGCCTAAGTTGAGGGGGCCCAGCAATCGCCGGCGCAGAAAGGGCGACTCCGTCCCCCGTGGGACTCCGCGCCAGCCACCTGGCTGCTGGAGCAGCTCCGCCTGCCGCTGTCGGCGCCGCGCGGGGCGACCCACAGCCAGCTACCTCAGAGCGATGCTTGGGCAGCCCGCAGGCGGCTGGGAGCAGCGGAGGGGCCAGCGCCATGGGCCCGACAAAAAGCCCAACATATTTTTGAGGCGTGCGAACCGGCTGGCCATCATGCTCATCGTGATCCGTGGGCCCCGGGAGCATCTGTGCCCCCGCGGCAAACCTGGCCCCGCGTGGGACGTATGGGGAGCTGCCCTCGCCTTCCGCGACCCCTGGTACAAGGCGCTCCTGCCCATCTTGGGAAGGTTTGGCGCCAATGTGGATGCAGCCCAAGGGTTTCAGAACGCTCGATGGCAGGATTGATGTCCTACTGCGCCGCGTGCGCTCTGTCTGCGGCCTTGACCAGCTCCGGCGCCTGATTGCATGGCCAGGCTGACGCAGGCCCGGGGCCCGCGCCGTGGATTGCGTCGGCGGGGGAATGTCCAGCTCGGGGTGCGACCTACTGGCGGACCCCCCCGACGCCCCGCTGCCCGGCATTGCCCTGCCCACTGGGCCTGCGCCACGACGGCTTCCGCTTCGAGACCAACGAGCACATTGAAAACTACGTCATTCTGCGTGACGGCCGCGGCTGGAGCCTTGGCCGGCGCCAGGCAGCCACCGGCGGCCAATCGCAAGACCGCCTACCACAGAGGAATCCGTTGCAGGCGGCGGTGCGCTGGGCGTTGGCAGGGGCGAGCTGCGCGCGTGGGCGCCCCGTCCCCGAGGGTGGCAGGAGGAGGAGGAGGAGGAGGAGGAGGAGGAGGAGGAGGAGGAGGAGGAGGAGGAGGAGGAGGAGGAGGCGGAGGCGGAGGAGGAGGAGGAGGAGGAGGAGGAGGAGGAAGCTCGGCCCTTGCCTGCGCGACCTGGGCGAAAAGGTTCGGAAAGCTGGCGACGTCTATGCTGGGCGACCGGCTGGACCGAGCGCCCGGACCGGCTGTGTCGAACCCCCGGGGCCAGCATCCAGTGGGGCTTCCGGTGGCGTCGCTCAGAGAACACGACCGAGACGTGGGTGGAGGTGGTCAACCGCTTGAATGGAGCGTGCGGCGCGCTTTTCGTGGAGGGGTGGAACATGGCCCGCGACCGGCGGGGCGTGAAAGGCCGGGGCAAGGGCCCCTGCAGCCCTGGCGTGGTCGCTGGGAAAATTCGAAGAGAGCCCAAATGAAGCCCCAAGAGGGGCGAAGGGGGACCAGAGACCCCAAACGTGCCCCTGACAGCTCCCTGGAGGCCCCGAAGAGGCCCCAATCCGCCTCAGGAGCAGCCCAAGAGGAACCCTGAGAGAGGCTCTAGAAGCGAAAATCCCAGATTGCCGTTAGTTTTGGTCGGGTTTTAGCTTGCTCGCCTTTTCGGATTCTCGACCGTCCACGACGGCTTCAGGGGACTTCCTCATCGGCCCCGGACGGCCCAGGAGGCCCTCAGGAGGGCCCCGAGGCAGCCCAAAAAGAAACCAAGACGGCCCAAGAGGGCGCCAAGACGGCTCCAGAGAGGCCCAAGGAGGCTCCAAGCTTTAAGACGTCGCAGAGACGGCCCTCAGGAGGCCCCAGCGAGGCCTCAAGATCGACCAAGAGGGGCCTGTGAGCCCCAGCATGCCTCTGAGGACTCCCAGGGGGCCCCCGGGAGGCTCCAAGAGCACGGGGACTTCTTGCGGGGCGGCCCTTGAGCTCGAGGCGACGAGGGCCACATGCAACGCAGGAGCGGCATGTTAGCTCTTGTCCGCGGCCCCCGAGCTCGGGCGCTGCGCCCTTCGCACCCCCGCCGCGGGCCGTGCCGAATGATGCCCGCGTCCCCGGGGGGCGGGCGCCGAGGCCTCGGCGCCCCGGCCGCGGAGGCAACTTCACAGGCCGCCCCCGCGTTCGATCTCGTCCTCTGGGCAGCGGCGAGCGTCGACCCAGAGGAGGAGGAGGAGGAGGAGGAGGAGGAGGAGGAGGAGGAGGAGGAGGAGGAGGAGGAGGAGGAGGAGGAGGAGGAGGAGGAGGAGGAGGAGGAGGAGGAGGAGGAGGAGGAAGAGAAGGAGGAAGAGGAGGAGGTGGAGAGGAATTGCGCACGACGCCCGCGACCATCTGGCGTTCCATCTGCGAGACTTGGGAAGGCGAGCATGGGGCCCAGCCTTCTCGACTGCGTCTGGTGGCACCACCTGTTCCCCCCGCGAGTGGACGCAGTCCACGGGTCAGCCCTAGTCACTTATAATGCTGCGATCAGCGCGTGCGCGAAGGGCGAGCAGTGGCAGCGGGCCCTTGCCCTGCTGAGCGAGAAGTGTGAGGCGAAGCTGGAGCTCGATGCCCGTGGGATCAGTGCCCACGAGATTGCGCTGCCGCGCCTCGGCCTGGGGCGGCTCCCGGCGCTCACAGAGCGCTTCTGACGAACCGACAACACACACCCATACCCATAGGGGTGCGTGTTGTCGGATGGGGGTCCCCGCTCGAACGGGAGCGTTCCCCAGGGTCCGACAACCCGCACCCATACCCATAGCCAGTCCTCCTCTCAACGACCCCCCTATGGGTATGGGTGTGTGTTGCTCGTTCGTCAGCTTCTGCACAGTCGCCGGCGTTCTGGGGGCGGTCCTGGACGGCCCTGAACGGCCGCCAGAGGTTTCCGAGGTTTCCAACGACGGCTCAGATACGCCGAGAGAGCGCACCTGGATCGCCCCGGAGAGACCGAAACGAGCCTCAAAATGGCCCAACAAGACCCCAAGACAAGGCAGGAAGCCTGCCAAGACGGCTCAAGAGGACCCCGATGACGGTCCCCCAAGGCCAAATTGGTAGATTTTTCGAGAGACTTGTAAAGAATTTTCTGGCTCTTCCCACTTCGCCTCAAGGACGGCTCTAGACGGCTCCCAACGCCTCCTAGATCTTCCCGACACTGCCCAAAAGGCTTCCAAGAGAGGCCCCATACGGCCCCAAAGGGCCCCAAGATGGCCCAAGAGCGCCCGAAGACGCCCCCAAAGAGCTCCAAGTCTCCTTCAAGAAGGCCCCAAGAGAGTCCGCACAAAGCCCTCGAGAGCCTCCAGGACGCCCTAGGAAGGCTCCAAGGCGGTCCTAACAAGCTTCCCAGGCTGTTCTCCAGAAGAGGCTCTGGGGGATAGCCCGGGAACGGCCCCAGAGGCGTCCAAAGTACAGCAAGAGGGTGTCCAGAGGCCCCAGACAAGCCCGCAGGAGGACCCAAGATGCCCCCGAGACGGCCCAAGAGACATCCAAGAGATCCCAAGGATGGCCCCTCGGGCCCCAGACAGGCCCCCGGGAGGCCCCGAATGTCGGGGAGGTGATGCAGGGCTGTGATTGGAGCGTCCGCCCCAGCAAGAACGTCATGGCGGAGTACTGCTTCCGGGTCATGGTGGATGACCAGGGCGCCCCGCTCACAGCCCGACGTGACGTGGCTCAGGAAAGGCCCGACCCACCCCCAGTGGGCCAGCACTCTCCCGCGGCGGCCTCCTCACATCGCTGCAAGACGCACGCATGCAGCCAGAGGCGGGCCTCCAGAGCGGGCAGGTCGTCACGCTCGCAAGAGCGCCCGTCACAAAGGGGGGCTGGCTGGGCCGCGCCCGAGGTCGAGGGAGCGCGTCTCCGCGTCTCCCGGAGCTCTCGCTCCCTTCTCCCTCGTCCTTGTGTTGCTCTTCCTCTCCGCTGCCTGCCCCGTCTCGCGCCACCTGGGACCGAGGCTCTTGTCCCTCTTCATTGAGCAGCGGTGAGGGGTGCGCAGATTCGCGTCGCGTCGACGCGGCGGCAATCTCAGCGCAGGCATGAAGGGTTCTCTTGGGCGCGTCTTCGAGCACCGGGGAGGCTCGCAGGGAGTTCCTGGGGGTGCTCGAGAGTGCTCCGAGGGGGTCTGAAAGATTGACAAGCATGGGACATAATCCGCTTCCGGGTTGGATAGGTTGTTCTGTTCAATGTCGGTTGTATTTTGGGGCTCGCATGGGCGTGTTTTGGAGCACCAGGGGAGAGCCAGAGATGCTCGCACGGAGCACGCAGGGGGAGCGAAGAGGGCTCCAAGACAGCCCAGGGAACCCAGAGGGGGCCCGCAAGGGCTGCAAAATTACGACACCTTGAACAGAAACCGCGTCCTGGTCGGACACGCTGCTCTGTCGAACTTCTGTTTAGTCGGGGACCTTCTTGGACGCTTCTTGGAGCTCCAGAGCTTCGACGAGCCGCTCTGTTGATTAAATATACGGTGTGCGAGCCCCGGGTTCAGCGCGCGGATTCATCCGCGGTGGCGAAGTGCCACCAAGAGGGGCGAGCAGCGCAAGGTCCCTGCGCGCCTCTGGGCGCTCCACGCTGGCTCCAGCGGGCATCCGATGGCGGGCCCCGAGGCCGGCCTCAAACGGTCCCAGGACAGCAAGAGACGCTCTCAAGAGGGCGGCAGGACGGCCCCAAGGGGGACGCGAAGCGAGCCCCATGGCGGCCCAGGAGGGCCCGAAGACTCGCCAGGAGACTCTACAGAGGCCCCACGTGGACCCCGATGACGGCCCCACGAGGCGAAAAACGAACAAGAGCGGTGTGCTGTTCAAGGGTTTTCACGCTCTCCTTCTGACAGGCCCAGACCGGCCCCACGCGGCTCCAGGTCCTTCCGAGATCGCCCCACGATGGCCCAAGAGGCCCTGACGAGCCCACCAAGACAGCCGAAGAGGGCCCCAAGACGGCCAAGAACAGACCCCAGAGAGCCTAACAGAGCTTCAAATGCCCCCCTTAAGATAACCCCAAGCAGGCCCCAGGAGCTGCCCAAGAGGGCCCAAACTGGGCTCCCAGACGGCTCCAGACCTCCACGATGGCTCCAAGACGGCCACAGAGGCCCCTGAGACGGCCCCGAGATGGCCCAAGAAGGCTCCCGAATGGTCCAAGAGGGTTGCAAGAGCTGTTCAAGGAGGACTACTCGGAGGTGTTCTACAGCCTCTCAACAGACTCCGACAGTTGCGAAGGAGCTCCCAAGAGAGTCTCCAGCTCTAGCACCCTTAGCTGTTTCTGGAATCTCAGGCGGCCCAGAAGGGCCCCAAGAGCTGTTCAATACGGACCGCTCCGAGATGCTCTACAGCCTCCCAACCAACAGACTCCGACAGTTGCCCAGGAGCTCTCACGAGAGTCTCCAGCCCCAGCACATTTCGCCGTTTGTAGATTCTCAGAAGCCCCAGAGAAAATCCCATACCCTTCAAAAGGCCCCAGACCACTCCTACATGCCCCGCAGACCTTTACGAGATCCCGATAGCTGCCGAGGAGCTTCCAGGACAGCCTCAAGCTCCGCCACATGTAGCTGTTCCTGGATCACCCGAGGCCCCACAGAAAATTCCGAACCACAAAGGACGACCCAGAGAGCCCCTCTACCTGTTCACCTCTCTTCTCTTCCTCTTTCTCCTGGTGCCTGCACACCCCTCTCTCCAGTGCCGCTTTTTTCCTCTTTGCACCCTCTCTTCCTCTCCTCCCTGCACACAGACACACACAGACACACACACAGCCACACAGACACACACACACAGACACACACGCACACACAAACACACACAGACACACACGCACACAGAGACACAGAGAGATACAGAGAGACACACACACACAGACAAAGATAAACAGAGAGAGAGAGAGAGAGATAAAGAGAGAGAGAGAGAGAGACCTCCACGACAGTGGCCCAAGCAGAAGCCCCAAACCCCAAACAAGGCCCCAGAAAACTCCTCTCCCCGTTTTCTCTTCTCTTCTTCTTCCTCCTCCTCCTCCTCCTCTGCTTTTCGGGGCCTCCACGGCCGTCCCTTTGGTGCCGCTCTCCCTCCCGCCCCTTGTCTCGCTCGCGTCGGCGACATCTGCGCGCTCGGGGCCGACACTTCGACCGTGCCTGTCGTGGATTTGCCCACGGGTGCACCAGTCGGCTGCAGGCAGTGCAGCGCCAGGCTCAGAGCGTGCCAGGCGGGCGCCATACGGGTACGACGCGCCCCCCAGGCACAGACGGCCAGAGTAGCCCAGCACGCTCCAAGATGGCACCAGGCTGACCCCAAGAGGCGAGACTCGTCAGGCTTCTGTACCTCGGCTTCTGTATATCTATGTGGCATTCTCCGCTTTTCGGCTCCGGATGGCTTCAAGAAGGGCCCCAGGTGCTTCGAAGATAATTGGCCCAGGGGACCCAACAGAGCCCCTGAGAGGGCCTAATACAGGGCCAAGATTGCCTTGGCTGGCCTCCCAGACGACGCCAGACGGCTCCAGAGGGCCCCATGATTGGGCCCACGACGCCAGCAGTCCCGGGACTTGCACGAAGGGCCCCAGAGAGCCTCAAGGGAAGTCTTGGCTCCAAGCCCTCCCACCAGGAGGGCTCCCCTGAGCTGGGCGTTTTCGTCAGGTTTCGGGCCCCGGGACCCTCACATATCGATCCGGCCCGAAAAATGACACAGAAAGATGGGGTCCAGGGCTCCAGTCGTAATTTGTAACGATGTCTTTATTTTTTCGCGCCGTCGGATCTCAGGGTCCAGTTTGTCGGGTCCCAAGAGGTCCCCCCCAGCAGAGACCCACCGCAAGGTTTTCTTGCCGCCATTTCGCAAGCCATGCCGTGCACCTCTGCAAGGCCCCACACCGAGGTCCCGGAAAGGCCCCCCGATGCTCCAGAGCGGCCCCCAACAGGGCCCAGGAGGCGCTCCCCCCCCCCCCCAACACGGGTACAGTCGGGGCCCTGAAGAAGGAACCCTTTTCGTTGGGGAGGGGCTCCGCGTTCCTTAAGTGCTTCGCAGCTTGCCTTGGATTTTCCTTAGGCTTTCGATACGAAATCGAAGTTCAACTTATGGAACATAGGGGCCTCGTTCCTTTTTTTGGGTTCCTTAGGTCAACGCCCCGACTGGATACCCGGGTCTTCAGCAGCACCACCGGGCCGAACGGTGGCGCCCAAGCCTCCCCGGTGGCCCCCCGCGGGACGGGCGGTGGCGTGGCGCAGAGATGGCGCCGTCTCCGGGCAGGCCGCACGGGCTCGCGCGCCTCCCCGGCCCGGCTGCCCAGGGAGCGACCCGGGCGCCCAGGCTTCCAGAAGCAAGCAGGCAGCAGCAGGGAGGGAGGACGGAGGGGGGGACCGATCGATCGATCCAGGCCCAAACTCACAACCAAGCTGGTCACCCAAGCAGTCTCGAGGCGGCTGGTGAGGACAAGCTGCGACGGTGGGCGGGCAAGGTGCCTTGAACTTGTCCCGACCTCGCGCACGGCCGCGGGCAGCACTGATGCCCCGCTGCCCGACGGGCGGGTCTTGCGGAGCCCTCGTCCACTGGCAGGCCGCCCGACAGCAGCGGGCACACGGGTGTCCAATTCTCTGGCCGCCGCTCTGCGGCGAACGGCGGCGTCGAACGGAGACAATCAGCTCGGGGACGTCCAAGAGGGGGGGGGGGGACCAGGGGTGTGTGGATATCATGGCCAGGGCCGCGACAGTTCGCAGTTTTCATGACCATCCGTTTGTTTCCTTCTCCTTCTCCTTCTCCTTCTGGCAGAACTTGGTATTCTTCTCTTCTTCCGAAGCAGCTTGCCATTTCAGGATGCTCCCTGCCCCCCCTCCTCCGCCGCGCAGCTCCTTCGTGGCCGAGGCTCGCCATGGCTGGAAACGCCCCTGCGTTCCTCATCTCGCAGCCCCTGTGGTAGCACGATGGCTGTATGACGCGGCCAGCCTGGGCGAGAAGCGGAGTCTCACGTGGCTGCACGCCTCCTCCTCCTCCTCCTCCTCCTCCTCCTCCTCCTCCTCCTCCTCCTCCTCCTCCTCCTCCTCCTCCTCCCCCCCTCCTCCTTCTCCTCCTCCTCCTCCTCCTCCTCCTCCTCCTCCTCCTCCTCCTCCTCCTCCTATGGGCAGGCACGGTGATCCCCAACACGTGCATTCAGAAGTTGGCCCTTCTCCGCACGCGAGTCCAGCCGTGTGTGTGTGTGTTTCGCGCGCCGTGCCCCTTCTACTGTTGTGCCTCAATCCGCTCGCGGTGCATCCCACCGCCTGCTGACCGGCGTCTGACCGTCCTTGACCACCTGGCGCCCGCGGACTAACAACAAGTGTGTGTGTGTGTGTGTGTGTGTGTGTGTGTGTGTTTCAGCTTCCTGGTAGTCCGCTGGTCCGCCTTAGTCTTCTGTGCTGCTACAACAGGGGTCGGAGGCCGAGAGAGACCTCCACCCTGCCAAGGCGATCAGCGAATTGCCCTTTGCTCTTTTTTGGTTTTAGAGAAGGTGTTATGGCTGCATTTCGGTGGCTTGCGCTTGCTGGGTTTGTCCCTGGGCTGTTTTCACTAAGCGGTGTTTTGCTAACGGGGGCGCGAAATTGATTTTTCCGCGCGACCCACCCGAGGTCTGGGTCAGAGGCATTTCGCCCGCAGACTCGTGGATCCACATAAAACCTACCACGCTCGTCAGTCGTCAAAGCAGGCCGATCCGGCTTTGTCCATCAGCGGAGCTACAGGTCGGGTGTTGCTACTAGGATTTCCAAGGAGGCCCCCACGGTCTCCAGACCACCCCCCACGAGGCCCGGGGGGGGGCCCAGAGCCTCCAACATCGAGCGAAAAGCTGGGGGCACCTTCGGCCAGGGGCACCGTTAGCACCCCCCGGAAATGGGACTTTGTCCACCCCGAGGGGTCAGCGAGTGCGGAAGAGGTTCCGAGAAGTCAGGCCCCCCGCCGCCTGTGCGGGAGGCCTCGACGAAACCTCAGACGGCCTCGAGGACGGCAGTCGCGGGCCCAGGCTATGCCAGTTGCGAGCCCAAGAGGGGCGATGACGCCCCAAAATTCGGCGGCGAGCGAGGGGGCGAAGTGAGAGAAGGAAAAGGCCTGCTCAGAAGGCGGCGGGGCTTCTCAGAAGGCCTCCGGCCTTCTGGGAGGTTTTCTGTGAATTCGGGGAAGGCTCAGACACTCTTCAGAGGGCCGAGGGGCTTCCGAGCCTTCTGAGAAGGCCCGCTCGCTTCCTCCTGGGCTCTTCGCCCAGTGTGCACTGTACTGCATTGGCGTCTCCCGAGGCGTCGTCGATCCTTGACTCAGGATTTGTATGGTGCACAGTGATCCGACCTGTGCACCGTACCGCGCTGGAGCGAGGCCTGCAAAGAGTCCTGGGGGCCTTTCTCGCACTAGAGCCTCCATGATAATCTCCGAGTTTCCGTCTCCACTACCCTTCAGAGCGACACGCTACCCACCCCACGGTCCCCGAGCGTTAATGTCCCCAGCCTTTCCCATCCCCCCGCCCCGCGGAGCGGAGCGACACGCTTTTCACTTACAAGGCGTAGCGTGTCGCCGTGGCCGCTGCAGCGACACGCTAAACAACAGTTCCTGACTGTAGACCCATTGGAACATAGACACTCAGCGAGGTTGTCGGGGTATCCCGCAGTTCGAGTCGTGGCAAAGTCAGAGACCATGACCGCGCGAGAGGGCACGGCAGCTCCGAGCCAGCCCGCGTCGGTGGCATGTTCAGGGCCTTCTCGTTATGTTCCACGGTGGGCCGAGGGATCTCCCTCTCGACGGTGTGGCCTCCAGAAGACGGGGTGCAGTCGGTAACAATTCATGCAGCTCTGTATGTCTCGCAATGTCATCTTCAGAGTGCACTCGCGTGCGCTAGCGTCGGGTAATAGATGATACAGCGCCGACTTAGCAACAACTAGCGTCGACTTAGTGTCGACTAGCGTCGATTAGCTTCGATTAGCGTCGATTCACAAGGGTCAGCAAGATGGCATGGGAGGCTCCCATGAGTTGCCACCGAAGGTGCAGGAGGAACGCGCGAGTGTGGGTCCCGGCAGCAGGCAACACCAAGTAGCCTTTCCAGGCTTCAGTGAGCAGCGCCACTCGGCGCCGAGTATGGAACAATTCTCACCCCACGCCTCTTTGGGCAATTTTGGTGCGGCAAGCCGCCACTGCATTTTTCGAAGGAGGCCTTGCAGCAACTCCCTGCGACCCCCTCCACACCAACGTTGCTCCAAGAGGTGAGGCCTGTTTGTTTTTCCATGCTTCGCTGCCCTCTTCCTTCACTCGGCGGCGAGCGGGGGGGGGAAGTGAGAAGGGGCGGGCCTTCTCAGAAGTCTCGTAAGTCCCCCGGCCTTCTGAGAAGTTTCTTAAGCCTTCCCCGAAGATAAGAAAAACTTCCCAGAAGGCGCGAGGGCTTCTGAGAAGTCCCGCCGCCTTCTGAGAAGGCCTTCTTCTTCTGATTTCCCCCCCTCGCCCGCCGCCTATTCCCCAGAAAAGATGGGAAAATATGGGAAGTGGGGAGGAAGACAAAAACCCAGAAAATATGGGAAAATATGGGGGATCTTTTTATTTGTGTGTATTTATTTGTGTGTCCCAGTTCCCCTTCATTCCTTCACGCCCCCTCGCCCTCACTCCCTTCCTTTCCCTGCCCACTCCGCACCTCCGCCACCGCCGCGAGGGGCGGCCACGGGGCGGCCGCGGGCGGCGACGCGGCGATACCCTCGGCGGGCCCAGCCAACAAGTGGGCGGCAGCGAGGCGGCCTCGGGGCCAGACCCAGCCGAGAAGCGGGCGGCAGTGAGTCAGGAGGGGAAAAAACACACAGACACAATTAATCGCCGATTCCCCAGAAAACATGGGGAAATATGGGAAGTGTCGTGGGGGAAGACACAAAAAACCCAGAAGATATAGGACAATACGGGGAATGTTTTTATTCGTGTGTATTTATTTGTGTGTCCCAGGGCCCTTCAAGTGAGGCGGCCATGGGGCGGCCTCGGGCGGCGGCGCGGCGATGCCCTTGTGGAGCACACCGAGAAGTGGGCGGCAGCGGGGCGGCCACGGGCGGCGCCGCGGCGATGCCTCGGCGGACGCCCCCTCAAAGGGGGCGGCCACGAGGCGGCCACGGGCGGGCGACGCGGCGAAGCCTCGGCGGGCCCATCCCGCTCCGCAGTGGCACGAAGCGAGGACCCCTCGGCGCAGGCACTGTTTTAGGGAAGGTCAGAGCGTGGATTACCTACCCTGTAAGAACGGTTTTTTGAAGGCAGATCTGCCTTCAAGAAACCGTTCTTACAGAGTAGACCAGTCTTTCCTCCTTGCAGGTAGAGTGCGAATCCAGAGCCAATCTAGGCTTTCGCTCCCAGGCAAAACCAAGCCATACCACGCGCCTCCTCGTCAAGCGGCCTGACCAGCGCAGGCCGCAGTTTGGCATCGTTTGGTATCTCTTGGAAGCGAGGGTGGTCAAAAGCGAGGTAGGTTTGTTTTCCCCCTAGAAGAGTGTTTCTGCCCACTGGGGATTCCATCCGCAGGTGCGCACGAGCCGTCAGCTACAGCGGTGGGATCGGCGCGTGCGAGAGAAGCGGGCAGTGGCTGTGGTTTCTGGCGCTGCTGAGCGAGATGTAGGGGTGTGGGGTCGGAGCCTTCTCTCCCTTCTCCGTCCTCTCGTCCACCATGGTGTGCTTCTCTCCCCCACTTCGGGTGAGAATGAGAGTGGCTCTCAAGCGCAACCGCTTCCTCGCTTGTGCCTCGCACGCGTCCTGTTGAGTCCTGGTGTCCACCTTCTTGTCCTCCTGCTTCCCCTCCTTCTTCTCTTGCGCTTCTTAGCTGGCACTTCCCGTAAGATTGGCGCACCGATTCTGTGACACACGCAGCTGGAGTGACGTCTAGTCGGCCAGGGTCACTGGTCTGGCTGACTCATGCAGTGGCGTCCCAGTGCTACACGCTTCGGTCACCTCGGGCTGTCAGCACACGAAGCGTTGTTCTTGGGCGAGAGGAAAGACTCCTTTTCAAAGAAAAAGGATGCGAGGTCGGAGCCGCATGCTCTTCATCCCGCCATTTAGGAGCAGGTGCGCTTCGGAAAGGCGCCTCGACCGACTGACATACAACCAGCCTGGCCAGCTGCGCCCAGGTGGCGAATCCTTCGAGGGCTCAGGGAGCCCCAGAGACGCCACGTGTGCTCCTCGAGGAGCAAAACAACTGCGTACTTTCGAAGATCCGTGCGGTTTCTTGGATCGGCGCCTGCCTCCCCCTGGCGGCGCCTCAAGCGCGTCCAGCGCTGATCCAATGAATCCGAGCGGATCTGTGACAGTTTGTGTTTATTCCCCAATCAGAGCTTGCCTCTGTAGGGGTCCTATCGGATTCATATGTGTAGGTGACCTATGTTGCCGATTTCGGTGGCCGGGTCTGGGTGCCCAGGTGCCTGGGGGTGCCTGGGTGCCCAGCTGCCCGGGTGCCTGGGGGTGCCTGGGGGTGCCCGGGTGCCTGTGCCCGGGTGCCCGAGTGCCCAAGTGCCCGGGTGCCCGGGTGCCCGGGTGCCCGGGTGCCCGGGTGCCCGGGTGCCCGGGTGCCCGAGGGTGCCTAGGTGCCTGGTGGCCCTACAGCCCTATAGCCCTACATGTAGCTCTATAGCCCTACAGCCCTATAGCGTTATAGCCCTAATAGTCCTATAGCCCTATAGCCCTATAGCCCTAATAGCCCTATAGCCCTATAGCCCAATAGCCCTACAGCCCTATAACCCTAAGAGCCCTATACCCTAATAGCCCAATAGCCCTATAGCCCTATAGCTCTATAGCCCTACAACCCTATAGCCCTGTAGCCCTATAGCCTATAGCCCTATAGCCCTATAGCCCTATAGTCGTCTTGCCCTATAGCCCTATAGCCCTAATAGCCCTATAGCTCTATATCCCTATAGCCTTATAGCCCTACAGCCCAATAGCCACATAGCCCTATAGCCCTGCAGCCCTATAGCTCTATAGCCTTAATAGCCCTAATAGCCCTACAGCCGTATAGCCCAATTGTCCTATTACCCTATGGCCCTATAGCCTTATAGCCCAATATCCCCATAGCCCTGTAGCCCTATAGCCCTATAGCCCTATAACCCTATAGCCCTATAGCCCTATAGCCCTAATAGCCTAATAGCCCAATAGCTCAATTGCCCAATTGCCCTACAGCCACATAGCCTTATAGCCAGATCACCCAATTGCCCTACAGCCCAATAGCCCTATTGCCCTATTTTCCTATAGCCCAATAGCCCTATAGTCCTATAGCTCTATAGCCCTATAGCCCTATAGCCATATTGTATTACAACCCTATGGCCATATTGCCCAATAGCTCTACAGCCTACAGCCCTATAGTCCTATAACCCTATAGTCTTATATCCCTATAACTCTATAGCCCTGTAGTCCTATAGCACTATAATTCTATATCCCTATCGCCCTATAGCCCTATAGCCCTCATAGCTTTATAGCCCACTAGCCCTATAGCCCTATAGCCCTATAGCCCTATAGCCTTCTTGCCTTAAAGCCCTATAGCCCCATAGCCCGAACGCCCAATAGCCCTATAGCCCTATAGCCCTAATAGCCTTATTGCCTTCTAGCACAATAGTCCTATAGGCCTATAGCCCCATAGCCTTATAGCCCTACAACCCTATAGCATTATAGCCCAATCGCCTCATAACCCTATAGTCCTACAGCCCTATAGCCCTATAGGCCTATAGCCCCATGGCCCTATAGCCCTATAGGCCTTGAGCCTTATAGCCTTATGGCGCAATAGCCACATAGCTCTATAGCCCCATAACCCTATAGTCCTAAAGCTTTGTATCCTTATAACCAAATCGCCCAATAGCCCAATAGCCCTGTAGTCCTATAGCTCTATAGCCCTATAGCCCTACAGCCCATTAGCCCTATAGCCCTAGAGCCCTATAGCCCACTAGTCCTACAGCCCTATAGCCCTATAGCCCTATAGCCCTATAGTCTTACAGCCCTATAGCCCATTAGCCCTATAGCCCTATGGCTCTATTGCCCATAGCATTGTAGCCTGATAGCCCCATAGCCGTATAGCCCTATAGCCCCATAGCCTTACAGCCCTGAACACATTCTGATTGGGTTTTTCTCTGGTATCTCGCCGTGTTTTGTTCGTATGTCCACGAGAGGGCCAAACTAGGCCACGTCACCGGGCTGGACGAATGAGGTGGATAAGGACATAGGGGGGTTACAAGATCAGCTGCGTGCAGCCGATTTCGGCCCTGCGGCTGGGCACTCTCGTCGATACATGGCTGCCTCCAATGCCAGGAGGGCTACGTGAGCTGATTCGCTTACCCCCCGAATCATGGTAATTAAAGAGTTTGGAAAACGTAATAGAAGGAATCCGTCATACCACCTACGCCCAGTGAGCTGGTGGGATGTCGGAGTTTCTGCGAGCGCACTTTCTTATCATCTTCATCTGTACAATCGGCATCGTCATGGCCAGCGTCATCATTGCCCTCATCATCACCGTCATCATCAGCATGGCCATCATCAGCACCAGCATAAGCATTAGCACCAACATCCTGCTACCTGCTCCTCCTCATCATCACCACCATCACCACCATCACCACCGTCGTCATTTTCTTCTCCATCTTCATCATCTGCATCGCCGTCATCTTCACCACCATCGTCATTCCCATCATCAACATTGTCACCACTACCATCTTCTTCATCACCAACAATGGCGTGGGCGAAGCGCTTTTGACGCTCGCGCCAGTGGTGGGGGATCACAATTGCCATCATCATCACCGTCATCACCATCATCATCATCATCATCATCATCATCATCATCATCATCATAATCATCAGCAGCATTGTTATCAGCATTTTCACCATTATTTCTCATCATCACCATCGTCGTTGTCGTCATCAGCATCATCATCATCACCATCATCGTCATCATCATCATCATCATCATCATCATCTTCATCATCGTCACCACTTTACCATCATCCTAATCACCACCATCATCACTATCATGATCACAGCCATAATCATCATCATCATGCTCATCATGATCATGATCATCATAATACTCATCATCATACTCATCGCCATCATGACCACCACCACCATCACAATCATCATCATCATCATCATCATCATCGTCATCGTCATCATCATCATCATCATCATCACCATCATCATCATCATCATCATCATCATCATCATCATCATCATCATCATCATCATCATCATCATCATTGTCAAACTCATCATCGACATCATCATCATCAGCATCACCATCATCAGCATCATCATCATCATCATCATCATCACAATAATTATCCATATCAGCAACAATAGCGTCCGTAGCCATTTTGGCTCAAGCCAGTTCTTTCCATACTCCGTTGTCAGTCGCGGGCATCTCGGGCCGCACGGGATGGCGGCGCGACAGGAGGGAGGCACTCGGGGCCGCGGGGGGCTGCCCGATCCGCCTGTGGCGGGGCGGCCCAGCGCCTCTCGGTCCGTTGAGGCCTCGCTGCTTGGCCCGACTGCGGCGCGGCACCCGGCGCGGCGGCGGCGATTGCTGCGAGCTCGGCCCGTGGCCGCGCGTCGCGAGTCCAGCCTGGCTTGTGGCGCGCTGGCGAGGCAGCCGCTCGGCCAGAGCTGCGCCTCGCCGCGGAAGGGCGGCGCGTCCCCGGCGGCAGCCGCCAGCGGCGCACCGCGGCCCCGGGAGGCTCTGCTGGCGCACCGCGGGCGGCCCTGGCTGGGGCGGCTGCTGGTCCACGTCTGGGAGCGGCGCCTGGGTCGCCTCCTCCTCCTCCTCCTCCTCCTCCTCCTCCTCCTCCTCCTCCTCCTCTCTCTCCTCCTCCTCCTCCTCCTCCTCCCTCCTCCTCCTCCTCCTCCTCCTCCTCCTCCTCCTCCTCCTCCTCCTCCCCCACGTCAGGGGGGGAGCTCGGTTGGGCCGCCGCTGCCCTCCGCCGAGCAGCAGGGCGCACTGCGGGACTCGCTGCCCGCGGCGATCGCAGCGATGGGCTGCATGCAGCTTCGTCGGGTGTCAGGCGGAGCCGGTTGGACTCTCGCGGAGACCAGCTCGCGGTGGCGCTGGAGGCGGAGGTGCGGACCATGGATCACCTACAGCGGCTTGCCGATGCTAGGCCGCTCAGGGTCGTGACCTTCGGCGGCGAGGAGGTGCGCGAGTTCATCGTCTTCGACGCGGTCCAGGACTTCGATGCGCTGTCCGCGGACGAGGGCGCGTCCCAGCTGGCCATGCTGCGGGATGAGCTGCGCCGTGCCGCGTCGGACTGCACCTGGTACAGGTCTCCGGTCGCGAAGCAGGCTCAGGACATCCACTCGCTGCAGGAAGGCTGGGCTGCCGCGGAGCACGCGCTGACGCCACAGCTCGCCTCGTTCAGGGAACAGCTGCAGGTGTACGTCGCGCGGAGCACGGGCGTGGCGGCCGACCTGGTGCCTGCGGCCGTGGGCGAGCACTGCGACGTTGCAGCCGGCGGCTCTCTCGAGGGCAGCTGCATGGGCTTCCTGTCTGCGGGCGAGCTTCTGGAGGCGGCGACCGCCTCGCGGATGGCCCTCGCAACGGCCAGCCTCCTCCTCGGGGTCCCATGCGAGGCGCCCCAGGCCTTAGAAGCAGGTGTCGTTCGGGTGGGAAGGGTTCCTGCGGTGGAAGCGCAGCCCTGGCGGGCTCCGCGCACTCCTGGGTTCCCTTCCCGCCGCCCTTGCTCGTGGCGCCAGGCGGGCCCGAGGATCACGAATGCCTGCGACGGGCGTGCACGCCCTCGAAAGGGGGGAGGGCCAGGACCCCGTGGCGTAGGCTGTACCCTGCGGGGTTCGGCACATGCCAGGTTCCGCTCCCTTCTGCCCCTCTTGGGCTCGCGTCGTCGTGTGTTGTGCCTTTGCTCGTGGCGTCAGGCGGGTCTGAGGATCAAGAATGCCTGCGACGAGCGAGCGTGCCCGCGCCGCCGCCGCTCGCAGGGCTGCAGTATTTCAGCTGCGGACCAGCCCCGTTGACCGCTGCTGGGCTGGTGCTCGCGCCTGTTGTGCCGTCGCCTGCGAGACTGAGTCGCCGTGACTGCTGCGATGGCGCGACATTCGCTTGCTTCGGCTGTGGCGGGGGGTGCCCACTTGGCACTCAGGTGAATCCGCGAGTGCGCCTTCGGCACGAGGCCGGGCATTGCCGCTGCAGGGCCAGAAGGACACGCTTCTGTCCCAGGGGCAGTATGAACTGGGATCATCATTATCGTCATCAACATATTCACCATTTGTTCAACATCATCAGCATCTTCGTAATCTTCCTCATCAGCATCAACATCATCACCGCCACCATCTTCATCACCGTCATCATCTTCACGCCCCATATGGGCACCCCATCAGCGGGGTGTTGGGCCACAACGCCCCCTGGTGCAGGCTGGGGGCACCAGGCCTTTGGGGTCCAACCCCCCGCGCCCAGGCTTTCCCTCCCAGGGGGACGCCAAGTCCCATGTCCTCCCCCAGGGCGGTGTGGGAGTTCACTCCCCGCGCTCGCTGCCGTGGGGCGGCCGCCGAGGTAAGCGTGGGGAAAATGCGTGGATGGCCTGCCAAAGAGGTCTGAGAGTATTGGAGGTTTCCACCGATTGGCGCCACCGAAGTCGTGGTCGTTTTCCCGAGGCTCACGAAAAAGTTCGGCCGTGTATTCTGGGGTCCGCAGGCTGCGTCGACACCGTCAACTGTTCGTGGGGCCGTGAGCATAAGGCAGACCCACGGTTTCTGCAGCTTGTCGAGGACCTCCGAGATGCTCGCGCTCAATGCAAGGATTCTTCGGAATTTGTTTCAGAGGAGAACCCACCATTGAAGCTCTTCTACGAGAGGGACTTCTTCAGAGGCCCTTCCTGAGGTCCAATGCTCAACTCCGCCTCCTTCGCCCCGCCTGAGTTCCAAACCGAGGCCTCCGAGGTCCTAGAGTTACGGGCGGTGATGGCCCGGGAACGCCGCTGCGTGTGCAACGTGGCGCTCAGCACGGGCGCCGGGTGCAGCGACAAGTGGTGCCGCGAAAATCGCTCCGCTGTGGCCGTGTGCATCGGGCTCGGAACGAGGTTTCGACGCTGACAGTGACCGACGCAATTGTTTCGGCGCCTGCGTGTTCGAGCAC
>CAUYUJ010017958.1:106027-177487 GCA_963575745.1 Prorocentrum cordatum
GCACCCCCTATGGTGCCGAGAAAGTGCCACGCCTGCTATGCCTGGACGACTGGCACGGATAGCGGCCGCGCTCAGGGACCACCCCCTGCGCACCCCCTATGGTGTCTAGAAAGTGCCACGCCTGCTATGCCTGGACGACTGGCACGGATAGCTGCCGCGCTCAGGGACCACCCCCTGCGCACCCCCTGTGGTGTCTAGAAAGTGCCACGCCTGCTATGCCCGGACGACTGGCACGGATAGCGGCCGCGCTCAGGGACCACCCCCTGCGCACCCCCTGTGGTGTCGAGAAAGTGCCACGCCTGCTATGCCTGGACGACTGGCACGGATAGCGGCCGCGCTCAGGGACCACCCCCTGCGCACCCCCTATGGTGTCGAGAAAGTGCCACGCCTGCTATGCCTGGACGACTGGCACGGATAGCGGCCGCGCTCAGGGACCACCCCCTGCGCACCCCCTATGGTGTCGAGAAAGTGCCACGCCTGCTATGCCTGGACGACTGGCACGGATAGCGGCCGCGCTCAGGGACCATCCCCTGCGCACCCCCTATGGTGTCGAGAAAGTGCCACGCCTGCTATGCCTGGACGACTGGCACGGATAGCGGCCGCGCTCAGGGCGCACCCCCTATGGTGTCGAGAAAGTGCCACGCCTGCTATGCCTGGACGACTGGCACGGATAGCGGCCGCGCTCAGGGACCACCCCCTGCGCACCCCCTATGGTGTCTAGAAAGTGCCACGCCTGCTATGCCTGGACGACTGGCACGGATAGCGGCCGCGCTCAGGGACCACCCCCTGCGCACCCCCTATGGTGTCGAGAAAGTGCCACGCCTGCTATGCCTGGACGACTGGCACGGATAGCGGCCGCGCTCAGGGACCACCCCCTGCGCACCCCCTATGGTGTCGAGAAAGTGCCACGCCTGCTATGCCTGGACGACTGGCACGGATAGCGGCCGCGCTCAGGGACCACCCCCTGCGCACCCCCTATGGTGTCGAGAAAGTGCCACGCCTGCTATGCCTGGACGACTGGCACGGATAGCGGCCGCGCTCAGGGACCACCCCCTGCGCACCCCCTATGGTGTCGAGAAAGTGCCACGCCTGCTATGCCTGGACGACTGGCACGGATAGCGCCGCGCTCAGGGACCACGACTGCTGCAGGGCTGGATAGCGCCAGCGCTCAGTGGTACATCCCCGCTGCACACCCCTATTGTGGCGAAAAGTGCCACACCTGCTATGCCTTAACTACTGGCACGTGAAGCGCCGCGCTACCCCTGTGTTCTAGAAAGTGCCCCGCCTGCTATGCTTGCGAATGGCACGGAGTAGTCCGGCCAGGACCCTCTCCTGCGCACCCCCTAATGGTGTCTGAAAAGTGCCACGCCTGCCATGCCTGGACGAACTGGCACGGATAGCGGCCGCGCTCAGGGACCACCCCCTGCGCACCCCCTATGGTGTCGAGAAAGTGCCACGCCTGCTATGCCTGGACGACTGGCACGGATAGCGGCCGCGCTCAGGGACCACCCCCTGCGCACCCCCTATGGTGTCGAGAAAGTGCCACGCCTGCTATGCCTGGACGACTGGCACGGATAGCGGCCGCGCTCAGGGACCACCCCCTGCGCACCCCCTATGGTGTCGAGAAAGTGCCACGCCTGCTATGCCTGGACGACTGGCACGGATAGCGGCCGCGCTCAGGGACCACCCCCTGCGCACCCCCTGTGGTGTCGAGAAAGTGCCACGCCTGCTATGCCTGGGCGACTGGCACGGATAGCGGCCGCGCTCAGGGACCACCCCCTGCGCACCCCCTATGGTGTCGAGAAAGTGCCACGCCTGCTATGCCTGGACGACTGGCACGGATAGCGGCCGCGCTCAGGGACCACCCCCTGCGCACCTCCTATGGTGTCGAGAAAGTGCCACGCCTGCTATGCCTGGACGACTGGCACGGATAGCGGCCGCGCTCAGGGACCACCCCTTGCGCACCCCCTTATGGTGTCGAGAAAGTGCCACGCCTGCTATGCTTGGACGACTGGCACGGATAGCTGCCGCGCTCAGGGACCATCCCCTGCGCACCCCCTATGGTGTCAAGACAGTGCCACGCCTGCTGTGCTGTGCTGTGCTGTGCTGCGCTGTGTAAGAAGGAGAGATAGGGGAGGAGGAGACGCGGGTGCGCCGCGGCAGGGGAGAAAACAATAACCCCACGAAACATGTGGGGAACAACAAACTATAATACGACCTTCGCCCAGAGGGAGGGTGGGATAACCCAGAGAACTCGAAAGAACTTCAGGACACGCCACTCAGTTCCTTCAGCAGTGTAGCGGATACAACCGTTCAAAGGAAGCTGTCTGTCTGTTTGTCCGTCTGTCTGTCTGTTTGTCCGTCTGTCTGTCCGTCTGTCTGTCTGTCTGTTTTCCTGTCTGTCTGTCTGTCCGTCTGTCTGTCTATCTGTCTGCCTGTCTGTCCGTCTGTCTGTCTATCTGTCTGCCTGTCTGTCTGTCCGTCGGTCTGCCTCTCCCTCTTTGTCTATCTCTCTCTCTCTCTGTCACGGTGGGTGGGGCGCAGGGTACAGCCGGGGCCCTGAAGGAGGAACCCTTTTCGTTGGGGAGGGGCTCCGTGTTCCTCCAGTGTTTCACAGCTTGCCTTGGATTTTCCTCAGGTTTTCGATGCGAAGTCGAAGTTCAACTTATGGACAAAAGGGGCATCGTTCCTTATTTTGGGCTCCTTAGGTCAACGCCCCGATTGTAGCTGCTTTGCGAGTAGTGGAATGCGCTTGTCTGAACGGGTTTGCATCCAGGGCTCACGGAACGGGCCGCGGGCAGCCGATCGCCTTGTTCCGTCCTCAGATGGCCCAGGGCTGGTGGAGCCACTTCGCTCCGTGCCCCCCCGCTGAACCGGGTTAGGCGGGCGTCCGACCCAGACACCTCCAGGGGCCCCGACGGCATCTCTCTCTCTCTGTCACGGTGGGTGGGGCGCAGGGTAGGGCGGTCCCTGACACTCGGGGGGCAGCCCGTGCGCGGCCCGCGGCTGCCCTCCGGTGCCGGAGCCAGGCGGCCGGAAGAGCGCCAGACATGGAGGAGGAGGAGGAGGAGGAGGAGGAGGAGGAGGAGGAGGAGGAGGAGGAGGAGGAGGAGGAGGAGGAGGAGGAGGAGGAGGAGACGCGCCGCGCTGCGAAGTTAAAACGAGGACCCAACACACAGGAGGGTTAGGACAACAAATCACGACCAGAGCCCTAGACTTGGCGGCGAGCGAGGAGGCCATGTGAGAAGGAGGAGGCCTTCTCTGAAGGCGGCGGGATTTCTCAGAAGCCGTCGCGCCTTCCGAGAAGTCTTCTGTGTCTTCGGAAAAGGCTCAGGAAACTTTTGAAGGCCAGAGGACGTCCGCCCCCTCCTTCTCACTTCCCGCCCAGGCTGGCCGCCGAAAGGATGAACCCCCGCCTCGCGCTCGGGGCCTCCGGCAGCAGGAGGATGATGATGATGATGATGAGGAGGAGCAGGAAGAAGAGGAGGACGAGGAGGATGAGGATGAGGATGAGGATGGGGATGCTGATGTTGATGATGATGATGACGATGATCATGATGATGATGATGATGATGCTGATGATGATGATGATGATCATCATCATGATGCTGACGATGATGCTGATGCTGACGCTGATGCTGCTGATTATGACGATCATGAGGATGCGGATGAGGATCATGATGCTGATGATGCTGATGATGATGCTGATAATGACGATGATGGTGACGATGATGATGGTGACGATGATGATGATGATGATGATGATGATGATGATGATGATGATGATGCTGATGATGATGATGATGAGGAGGAGGATGATGATCATGATGATGCTGATGATGCTGATGAGGATAATGATGATGATGATGATGATGATGATGATGCTGATGATGATGATGACGATGATGATGCTGATGATGATGATGATGATGATGATGATGATGATGATGATGATGATGATGATGAGATGATGATGATGATGATGATGATGATGATGATGATGATGATGCTGATGATGATGATGATGATGCTGATGCTGATGCTGATGCTGATGCTGATGCTGATGCTGATGATGATGATGATGATGATGATGATGATGATGATGAGGAGGAGGAGGAGGAGGAGGAGGAGGAGGAGGAGGAGGAGGAGGAGGAGGAGGAGGAGGTAGGAGGAGGAGGAGGATGAGGAGGAGGAGGAGGAGGAGGAGGAGGAGGAGGGCGTCGCAGGCAGAGTCCGGCTGGCAGGTGCGACTCGGCCGAGGAGGGGGAGGGAAGAGGAGGGACAGGGCGTGGGTTGGGGCAGGAGCGGCCGATGGTTGTACTGAGTGGCAGCGGTAGTGTCGGTAGCGGTCGTCCCAGCGGTCTTGGCATGCGCCTGATGCGTGCGCCATTCTCGACATTCGGCCGTGGGGTCATGCATCCAGCCACGCGTTCTCCAGTCCACTACCTCATTCGAGTAGCCATCCTGTTCCTCGGTGCACGCCCCTCGTCGCTCTCGCCCTTCCCCCGAGCCGCGGAGGTCTCGTCCGCCAAGGGCTACGAGAGGGGCCTGTTCCTCCTCAACACGTGGCAGCAGCTGAGCAGCGGGAGTCTACTCTCTCCAACACCCCGCAGGGCCCACTCCAATTCGGTCGATCCGATTCGATATCCAGAAGAGGAAGACATACCTATACCGCTATCCTTCCTTCGTCGCCACGGCTGGATTCGCATTGAGATCTTGGTCAGAACGCACGCTGGAGAGGACTGGGGAGTTGCGGTATGGGGATCTTTTTGTTCCGTCCCCCTGAGTCCCCCTAGGCATGGATGTCGGCCAGCCCAAATCAATTTGTTTCCGATTCTCTGGCGATCCGATGAGGCCCGATGCTCGCACGGCGATGCTTTGCACCCTGGCCCAGCCGATCCGATTCGATTTCGATTTCGTGCCGATGCGCCCCGACCCGACGAGCGTTCCGAGCCGATCCGATTCCCCGATTCGATGCTCACTGATCCTGCCCTCACCCCCTGGCCTCGCGGAGGTAGGACAAGGAGTAGGGGTGGAGGAGGAGGAGGAGGAGGAGGAGGAGGATGAGAAGGAGGACCAGTGTAAACACAAGACCCATCAACGGTATTGTAATAAACTATGCCCCCGAGCTCCCTCTTCCGAGGCCACCGTAAGGCTTCATTTCCACTTAGGGAAGGCCCAGTTGGGAGACAACCGTTTGAAGATCCTGCAGCCTGCCAAAACACAACTCTTGTAACTTCAACGCCACTAAGCAACCTGGTTGTTGCGTCTTGACGATCCTGGATCGTGTTAGAGCACCGTTCCTGGGACTTCAACACCGCGAATCAATGTGTTTGTCGCGCCCTGGCAGTCGTGCATCGCTCAAAACAACATTGCTGATACGTTAACTATGGGAGCCCTAGAAGCTCTTACACATTGTGAAGACGAGTGTGCGCGGCGCTAAGGCGAGAGCCACATTTTGGAAAGGAACCGTTCTCAACCCGTGAAACATCTGCAACTTGAGAACGAATATGCGCGGCGCTAATGCGAGAACCACATCTTGAAAACGGCCTGCCCTCAATCCGTGAAGCTCTTGCAACTTTTGAAGCCGACTGTGCGCGGCGCTGTTGCGAGAACCACATTTTGAAAACGACCCGCCCTCAAAATGTGAAACTCTTCCCTTTTTTAGAACCGATTGTGCGCGGCGCTGTGGCGAGAGCCACATTTTGAAAACCACACAACCTCCAATTGTGAATCTGCTGCCGTTCTTTTATGCTTCATGGTCATAGAGGGTGAGGAAGTCGCAGGCGAAGCGCCAGGCCCGCCCTTCCGACTGGCCTCTGGGTGCGACAGGGAGGAGTTATTTATAAGGAAAATTAATGGATGAGGAGGAGGGGGAGGAGGAGGAGGAGGAGGAGGAGGAGGAGGAGGAGGAGGAGGAGGAGGAGGGGGAGGGGGAGGAGGACAAGCTATGTGCGCTCGCGTCATTTCTGACGTCCTACCCCTCCCTCCCATCCCTTACCATGGCGCTGATTTTCTCTATCCGCGGACGCGTGTCGTAGCGGACCTGTGGCTCCGCGCGCGCGTGCGTAATGGGTGGTGGTGCGCGTGCGTGCGTGCGTTGTGCGTGTTGTGGTTGTGGTTGTGGTGGTGGTGGTGGTGGTGGTGGTGGTGGTGGTGGTGGTGGTGTGTGTGTGTGTGTGTGTGCGTGTGTGCGCGTGTGCTGTGGTGTGACGTGGTGTGGCGTCTTGGTGGTTGGTGGTGGGCCAGGTGCATGGGCCAGGTGCGTGCGTGCGTGTGTGTGTGTGGTGTGTGTGTGTGTGTGTGTGTGTGTGTGTGTGTGTGCGTGTGTGTGTGTGTGTGTGTGTGTGTGTGTGTGTTTGTGTGGTGTGTGTGTGTGTGTGTGTTTGTGTGTGTACGTGCGTGTGTGTCTGTGTGCGCGCGCGTGTGATGTGGCGTGACGCGGTGTAGCATGGTGGTGGTGGGTGGGGTAGTGGGGTGGTGGTGGCGGTGCGCGTGCGTGCGTGCGTGCGTGCGTTGGTGGGTGGAAGTGGCGGTGGGCGGGGCGGGGCGCGGTGCGGTGGTGGCGGGCGGATGGGCGCGCGAGAAAGAGGCCCGCGCTGGGGCGAGAACGCCATCCTGAACGACGGAGGCAAAACACCGATCCGAAAATGAGACCCACGCTGCAGCGGGAGAACGATTCGGAACGAGCGGGGCCCGAAAATGAGGCCGGCGCCTCAGCGAGAGCAGCATTTTGAAAAAAATGCAGGCGAAAACCCAACTCCCGGGAATCCTGTGTGTAAAAAAAAGGACGCGGGGGGGGGGCGAACACTCCCAGCACGTCATCAGGGGAAGAGGGAGAGTAGTATTCATATTGAGTAATTGTGGAGGGGGAGGAGGAGGAGGAGGACGACGAGGAGATCAAACAAGGGCCAAACATGTACCGAACTTTGTGATCCTCGAATCTTGCAGTGGGCAGCTTTCTCTTGAGAGGTCATCGCAAACAGGCACTTTCAGATGTGCGTTCCAGCGGTTTCCCAAAGGTATCCTGAGGGTTCCACGGTTTCCGTTCATTTCCCCCGCTACTCTTGTTCACGAGCCTGGCATCAGGATTTCGGTGTTTGCTTACAACGTCCTCACAAAGCCGCGGGCCTCTTCCCAAGTTCCCGCCCTTCTCCTCCAGGTTCCCAGAGGGTCCCAGAGGGCTCCGCCCGCTTCGAGCCAGGCTGGTGGCAACGGCTGCCAGTATTCCGGCGCGATCGTTTTGCCAGCGGCGCGTCGACTGGAATCGACAGCAGAAGGCTTCCCCCGTCTGTGGGGGGGTCCAGGAGTCGGAGGTCGTCTCGAGAGACTTCGGTGGTCGGCGGCGAGTTGGATCCAACCGGCCGTCGGGCGAGCGGCGGGGCACGACCGTAGCCAACTGCGGCAGAAGCAACGGAGAGGCGAGACCAGAGGAGGAAGCGGCCGCGGAGCGGCTGGAGAGCTCTCAGGCCATGCAGGGACTCAAGCGGCGCCCGAGGTCGGGCTCATGGACTCGAGGACGGCGCAGCAGAAGAGCGCAGGACATGCCGAAGGCAAAGGATTGATTTTAGAGGGCTTGCGGTTTGTATGGGTTTCTGGAGGGCGTTCGATTCTGCGCGACGGCGTTGGCGGCGCCGCAGCGTCGAGGCAGCATGGCCACAGCCCGCTTGCTCACAGTGTGATTCCGGACCTCCCCCCATCGGCGGTTCGAGGATAGTGTCATGAGTCAGGAGAGGCGAAGTCCAGACGGAATAAGACGTCCATACGGAGACCGAGCAATGCGTATGGACAAACTCCGTATGGACTCAGCCTCCGCCGACCGAAGGATAGAATCCTAAGGAAGAATCCCATCAGCCCTTTGGGCGACAGGTGGTCTAAGGGTGATCTTTTTTCTTCCACAACCCCTCTTCCCTCCGGGGAGGGGAGCCCTCCCCCTCCCCTCCTCGGGTTTTTTTTGGGAGGGGGACCGATGTGTCAGAGGGTCCTTTTTTCGGCCAGTGGGAGGGTCAATTATTGACACCACTCACGAGGATAGGGGCCCCCGAGGGGGGGGCAGACATCGAGGACCCCCCCTCTCTTGACCGACCGCCTAGAAGATGGCCCCAAGAGGCCCTCCAGGGCTCCGTACCCTCGGGCTTCGACCAGACGGGGTCGTGGACAAGAGGCCTTACCGGGAGGCCCTGGCGCCGCCGCTGCCGCGCATCGCGGCTGGGCCGCCCACGAGGAAGAAGAAGACCAGGAACTGCCTGCTGTCCGAGAAGCTGATGACCCACGAGGCCCGGCGCCGCGCTTCGGCCCGGACGAAGGGGCAGGACAGGGAAAAGGTGGGTTACGAAATCGGCTGCATGCGGCTGGCTTCGGCCCCGCCGCCTGGCCCATTTCTCGACACATGGCGCCTCCCGGCGCCAGGAAATCCAGCTACGTGAGCTGATTCTCCACCCTGCCCTTTGCTACCCTAACTTTTTCCCCCCCGAGCGATCGGGCGCCGCGCCAGGCGCCGCCGTTCATCCGCCCAGAGTTTGTGCTCTCCTGGTAAGGTCTCCGCCGCAGGATTCCCTGCGGCCCCAGATCGGAGGGGTGTCTGCCCAGACTTCTGGCGTCTCCAACAAGAAGTACGAATCTTTTTCGTCCTTTTCGGCTCGGGGCCCGTACTGGGCCCAGGAACTGTCACAAAGCGACTCGGGATGAAACACTTGTCCCAGGGAAGTGATCGAGAGGTCGGGGGACCGTGTCTTGGACAAGTCGAGACGCCAGATGCCTGGGAACCTTGGCACCCTCGCGCTGTGTCAGCACCGCGACGAGAAGTTCTTTTGGCAGTGGCCGTTCTGGGCCTCTGGGGGTCCCCACCGGGCCCTGGGACCGTCAAGATCTGCACGGGATGGAACGCCAGTCCTGGGGAAGGGGTCCAAACTTCCAAGGTTCCTCCTCCTGCTCCTCCGCCTCCTCCTCGTCCTCCTCCTCCTCCTCCTCCTCCTTCTTCCACGTTGCGACAAAGATCACGACTTTTGGATGTCCGAGAAGCAGCAGCTCAACTTCTCGATGTGCAAAAGTACGTGCGTGGAGAGGGGAAGGTGTCGAACATGCGCCTGGCACGCATGCGTTCGGCACGTGTTCTCAGGTGTAGCCCCCCATGGGGTGTGTCCAACATGCGGCCGGCCGACTCTTCACACGTAGAAGTACGCGCGCGGAGGGGGGGCATCCAACATGCGTTCGGCACCCGTTTAGTTCGCATGTGTTTTCAAGTTTGTGCGCAGCAGGAGGCTATCCAACATGCGACCGCCAGATGTCGGTAAACAGTCACATGTGAGCGACTGGCGACCGCGCCATGGTTGGTGGAGCTCCCACAGATACAAGTAAGTGCGTGCGCGGAGGGGGTGTATCTCATCCAACATATGGTCGGCATGTGTGCATTTCGCACGCGTTTTCATCCGTTTCCGTGAGTGCGGGCCCCCCAGGGGGTGTCCAACATGCGGCTAGCGGATTTGTCTCACGTAGAAATGCGTCGTTGGAGGGGGGGGGTATCCAACATGCGTTCGGCACGCGTGCATTTCGGACGTGGTTTCACTAGAGTAGGGGCAGGGATGATGATGTTGCTGATGATGATGATGCTGATGATGATGGTGATGATGAGGATGACGATGCTGATGCTGATGCTGATGCTGATGCTGATGCTAATGCTGATGACGATGCTGATGTTGATGCTGATGCTGATGCTGCTGACGCTGCTGCTGATTATGCTGGTGATGCTGACGATGATGCGATTCATGATACTGATGATGATGATGATGATGATGATGATGATGATGATGATGATGATGATGATGATGATGATGATGATGATGACGATGATGATGATGCTGCTGATGCTGATGCTGATGCGGCTGATGATGATGATGATGATTCCTATGATGATGCTGATGCTGATGCTGATGAGGATGATGATGATGATGCTGATGATGATGATGTTGATGATGATGATGGTGGTGGTGGTGGTGATGATGATGACGATGATGCTGCTGCTGCTGATGATGATGATGCTGATGATGATGATGATGATGATGATGATGCTGATGCTGATTCTGATGATGCTGCTGCTGATGATGATGACGATGATGATGCTGATGCTGATGCTGCTGATGATGATGCTGAGGAGGAGGAGGAGGATGAGGAGGAGGACAATTATCATATCAACAACAGCGGCAAGCTCCTCCTCCTGCAATTGAGGTGCCAGTGCAGGACCACCTGAATGAAGTCTGCCGTCGGGCGCTGGCGGAGGAGATGGGCTTCCTGGAGGACCTCGGGAGCAGGGCGAGCGAGATGGTCGCAAGTATGGCAGGGGGAGGAGCGACCGCTGGTTTTTGGTTGCCCTCGGCACCTGGTTGGGGCACGTGCCTCACAAAGTGATGTTGCCGCCCGTTCCTTCTTCCCATCCTTCTTCTCCTCCTCCTCCTCCTCCTCCTCCTGGCGCTCCCCATGCATACCTTTCTCATGCGTGCGTTTTTATGCCAGTTTCTTCCATGCTGGCGCTTCGGCGCCCCCTCCGCCGTGCCTTCATTACGCCACGCGCGCGGAGACGAGTCCGAGTCCTAGTCGGACCTGTCCAGGTTGGCAGTTTCACGGGAGTCTCGGTGTCTCATGCTCGGGGGTGTCGAAGAGGGGAGTGAGGATATTGTCGGGAGCATCCTGACCGCAGCCCCCCCATCAGTACACGCGAAGCAGCACTTGTCGACCGTAGAGATGAGGTCATGGCCAGGGCAATGGCATCTCCCAGGTTTTCTGGCCGCTCCTCCTCTCACAGCGCGTCCCCTGGCGTAGACCTTCTTAGTCTCCTCTCTGCGGCCTGGAGCAGTCAGGCACGAACGCGTTGAGCGCAGTGGGGACAGGACGGCGGAGAGCGACAGCGCGCGAAGCTCGTATCTGTGCACGTCAGGTACGGAAGGGCGTCCCATGCGATGCAACACGATGTCCCGCTGGGCACCTTTCACGTGCAGGGCGTGAGCCACGACGGTTACACGCCGGTCGTTGAAAGTTGGTATTTTCGGATTCCCAGATCCCAATCTTCTTCTAGCCGCCTTCCTACTTCAAGAGTCTCCTCTTCAGGGGGCGGGCGGAAACCCGATCTACTTCAACGCCCTCGTAATGCTTCTACGCGATTCTTCCGACCGACGGGTGCCGCGAGGGATGGCAAGGCCCAGACGGGCCGTGTTCGGGGCTGTCTTTCATTTGCCCCCACGTATGCCCCTTCCCCCGACGACGACGACGACGACGACGACGACGACGACGACGACGACGACGACGACGACGACGACGACGACGACGACGACGACGACGACGACGATGACGATCATCGCCTCCACAAGGGGTCTCTCTCACCTTCTCCAGAGAAAGGGCCAGCCTAGGTCCATCCTCGAAAGGGGTGCGCCCGCAAAGAGCGGCCAGCATTTTGGGGGGAAACTCGGGGATCTTGGCTGCGAGAAATCGCCCGAGAAGAACTTCGAGTGAAATCTGGCCGTGGCGACGAGAGCTCCCTCCAGGAGGCTTCAAAACAGGTGAAGAACTCCCAGAAACCTTGATCCTCGAAAGTCCTCCTCCTCCTCCTCCTCCTCCACCCCTTTCTCTTGTAAGTAACTCCTCCCTGTCGCACCCCAAGACGTGTCGGCAGGGCGAGCCAGGCGTTTCGCCAGATATCTACATATATATATACATATATATAGATATACACCACCATTTGTGACCCTGAAGCTTGAAGCTTGCATCTGTTACAAGGATGGGGGGTGGGTAATCTTCAAACTGTGGCTCTCGCTTGAGCGCCGCGCGCGTTATTTTGACACGTTTTCAGCAGCTTCAAGAATGGAGCGCGGTTCCTCTTCAAAATCTGATTGTCGCTTTAGCGTTGCGCACGTTCGTGTTAAACATTTGATATACTTTCAAATCTTCGTACGATGAAAATCTCATGAACCGCGTTCTGGCACTGCTTAGGATTGTCAGGACGCAACAATCCTTTTGATTCGCGGTATTGCAGTCCCAGGGATGCTGTGCTGGCACTGTTTGGGATTGCCAGGTCGCAGCAGTCACGCTGATTCGCGGCGCTGACGTCCCAGGAAGGGTGTTCCGGCATGGTGAGGATTTTCAGATGGTTGGCTTCCACAGGGGCACGCCCCTCAATGAAGTAACAGTTCTCGCAGGAGCTCATGAACGGGGAACTAGGAGGAGGATTTATTGCATTATCGTTGATGCGTCTTGGGTTTACATTGTCCTCCTTTTCCCCAGGCCTCCAACGTCGTCGAAGCTCAGGTGAATTTTGTAGACGGGGCCACTGCATTGTACGGGCATCTGGGGTGGTCCGCCATGGAGGCGGGTCCCGTGCGGGACCGAGCCCACTTCAGGCCCAGAGCGTCCGCCACCCCTTCTGCCACTTTGGTAGGCGATCAAGCAAATCGTATTTGCAAGATCATATTTCCAGGATTGCCAACCGGGGTGGTGGAAAAGCGCGGACACGCAGGTGCACCGCCGTGCCTTCGTCAATAACCGTGCGGCGACCCTTTCGCAATCGCGCGAAGATGAGCATGCCACTTCTGGAGGGATCTTCGCTCTGTGTTGACTGTCGCTCTCCTCTGGATCCTCTGCGTACCTAGACTGCTGTGCCTTCGCTCGCTGTGCCGTCCTGCTCCCCCATGAGCTTCATTGCCCTTCCTGACTAGGCAGTGCCTGCAGCAGAAAACAGCTTCCTCCCTTCTCTCTCCTTCCTTCCGCTCCCGCATCCTGCAAGCGGAGGAGGTGGCCATGAGCCTGCGAGCGTGCGGCTTCAGGGTACTGCAGGGTGGAGCTTTTCCTCTCTCCCTCCCTCCCTCCCCCCCAGACAGAATCCGCTCAACACTGGTACTTGGACCCCCTCCCAACCATGGTTGTGGCGACGGAGGCCTCTGGAGGCTACCGGAGTTCCATGGATGTGTCTCTGGACGTCTCCGGAGGGGTCCGCAGCGTCAGGAGGATGATGATGAGGAGGGAGGACGAGCAAGGTGGGATGAGGGAGGAGGGACCGTTCTGGCTCAAGGACCGCTTTGGCTCAAGGCCATTTTGGGCTCAACCAGCCGCGGTGCCTTGTCTTTGAAGGTGCATGTCTCGGATGCGGGACATCCGTCGAGTGTCTTGAGAAGGCGCTGTTTCTCTCGAAGCGTCGATCAAGAACTGCGGTCGGACAAAACAGTGGAGCGCAGCACTGCGGTTACTCCGCAAAGGAATTCGATTGTGTGTGCAACTCGTCCCAAGCCACTACATTGCGACTGTCAGCGCATGCAGAAAAAGGCGGACAATGGCCAACACGCTCTGTCAGTGCAGGCGAAGCTGGAACCCGACGTCATCTCTTGTACAATGCTGGGACCTCTGCGTGGGAGACGGTGCTGTGGAGATCAATTGAATGTTTTCTCCTCCGGGAGCCCAGGGAGACCCCGAAAAGCGCCGCCGGGCCAGCTTGGCTTGGACAGCCCTGCGGGCCTCGGGCCACGCTCTCTGTACGGTCCAACAGAGCCCGCTGACGGCCGCAGTGGCACCCGAGACGGCCCCAAGACAGCCTCGGCTAGATGTCCTGGTGGAACGCTGTGGAAACGGAGGCACACACATATGCCAAAGATGCGCAATGTCCGAGTGGATTGGGACGATTTTGGACCTTTCGGGGCTGCCTGGACCGCGCTTGACGCGTCTGGGGCGCCAAAGACTGCCCAGAGGACCTCACGCAGGCTCCAAGAGCGACGCAGGACGGCACACGACGGCCCACAAACGTCACCCGAGGCGCCCCAGATAAAACAGGGCTAGGATCGGGATAAATCGCTCCAGAGCGTTCGGGAGCGCTCTCAGAGCGTTCCGGAACGCTCTGGAGCGGCCGCGGCGCCCAATACATCCTCCAAACCCGCCGATTCTCAGAGATTTCGAGTTATCCCGATCCGATTCTGTCCCGATCTTCGCGTCGTTTTACCAGAGAGCCTCAGCTGGTCACAAGACCACCCAGGTACCCAGGTAGTGCCAATGAGGGCCCGACGCAGCCCACACGAGGCCCTCAGAGGCCCGCGCGCAGCTGCCGAAATAGCACCGAAAGGCTAACATCGTCCAAATCCTATCGGGAAGCGTAACTTTACCGCCCACCAAACCACCCCAACCCAACCCGAAGGCACCACTTTGCAGTGAATTTCCAGTGGGGGGGGGGTCGGGGAACGTTGAGAAAACACACATGAAGCCCGTACCCCCCCCAACCCGACATTCGGGTCTTCGGGTTGGGTTGGGGTGGTTTGGTAGGTAGTCATACATACTTGGTATATTTACCTTTTGCGTCTCTGCAGCGTTCCAGCAGGTCTTTCCAGGACCCAGGAATTCCCCGAAGACAGTTTCAGAGGCCTCCATAAGAGCCCCTGGACGGCCCAAGACGGCCCCAGGACGTCCCAAGAGGCGCCTAAGGCGGCCCAAGAGGGCCACAAGAGGGGGAACTCGAACGGATACTTCGCGCCCTCCGCCCCAAGAGCGAGACCGCCAACAGGTCCCCAAGAGGCACCCCAGCAGCCTCAGCAGGCCTCCAAGACGCCCGAGTCAAGCCAAGCCACCCCAACAGACCGCCTCGAAGAGGCATCTCGGAGAAGATCCCCCAGGTAGCTTTGTGACCGCGCCAGCCACCCAAGAGGTCCCCCGTGAACGACCCAAGAAGAGACCAGATGCTCGGCCACACCCGAGCGCCGAGGCCATGGAGACATGCGTGTGCTGGCCTCTTCTCATGCCATCCTTCTCGCTCCTCGCTCCCCCCCGCTCTCTCCTCGCCTCTCACCTCCCGTTCCTCGCTCCCGGCTCTTCTCTTCTCACTCCTCATCGCTCTGTCCGCCTTTCTCCTGGCCAATCGCTTCTTTCCCTCTTGGCTACTGGCGTCTGCCTCACCCCTCCTCTTCGACTCTCCCTTACCATCCTCGCCTTTTTTTTATCTCTCTCTCTCTCTCTCTCTCTCTCTTTCTTTATATATATATATATGTATATTCGGCCGTCGCTCCTCGTTTCTCGCTCCGGCTGATCACTCCTCGCTTCTCCACCTTTCCCCTCGACCCTGTCTCCTCGCTCCTTGCTCCTCGCTTCTCGCTCTACTCACGAGCTGCATGTTATATCATCTAGTAAGGGCACCAATCAGCAGCACTGCAACCTCAAATAGCCCCAGCGAGCGCTAGCAGTCTACACCAGGCAGCGGCAGCACAGCAACAGCAAGCAGCAACCACACGTCGCAGGCAACAGTAGTCTGCAGCTGCAGGCAGCAACAGTCGAGGCGAAGTTCGGGCCCATTGTCATCACGAAAGCCTTTCGGTAACATCTCTGCCCTCGTCCACATGTGTCATCTCGGACAGACTTTGTGGCCGGTAGGCCACGTGTCAGTCCTAACCAGCTACAGCGCTGGGGTCAGTGCGTGCGAGAAGGGTGAGCAGTGGCAGTGGGCGCTGGCGCTGTTGAGCGAGATGCGGGAGGTGAAGCTGGAGCCCGACGTCATCTCTACTTCATTGCAGGAGTCAGCGCTTGCGGGAAGGGTGAGGAGTGGCAGTGCGCTTTGGAATTGTTCAGCGAAATGTGGGAGGCGAAACTGGAGCCCGACGTCATCAGCTACAATGTTGGGATCAGCGCGTGCGCGAATGGCGACCTGTGGCTGGTCGCCAGCGCTGCTGAGCGAGATATGGAACGCGAAGTTGGATCCCGACGCAGCCAGCTACAGCCCTGCGATCGCCGCTTTTCTGCGGAGAGACGATACGACAGGCTAGTCAGCTACAACGCTGGGGAAAAGGGGGTGAGTGAGAGGTGTGTAGTGGCAGCGGGCTTTGGCACACTTGAGCAAAACGTGGGAGGCAGTGTTGGGGTCCCGACGTTATCGGAACTATAGCACTGGGATCATGGGGTGCACGAAAGGATGAGCAGTGGCAGCCTGAGTTGGCGCTGCTCAGCGAGATGCGGGAGGCGGCGCTGAAGCCCAATGCCATCACTGACTGCAGCGCTGGGATCAGCGCGTGTGGAAAGGCCAATCAATGCAATCAATGGCAGCAGGCTCTGTTGCTGCTCAGCGAGACGTGAGAGGCCAAGCTGGAACCCGACGGGATCAGCGCGTGCGATTAAGGCGATCAGTTGCAGTACGGTTTGGCGCTGCTTGGCGAGATGCGCGAGGTAATGTTGGAGCCCTGGGTCATCTTCGTTTCCGCGACGGGATCAGCACATACGAGAAGAGCAAGCAGCAGGCCTTGTCGCTGCTCTGCGCGACGTGGGAGGCAGAACCGAAGCCCGACGTCATCTCTAGTACACTGCAGGCAAGCGCGCGTGCGAGAAGTACGCTGTCTTCAAAGCTCCTCCGGCGCCCCGGCGGGCCCTGGCGGGCCTCCTGGGCGGCCCCGGGTCGCTTCAAGACGTCGCGAGGCGCTCCAAGATGCGCCTGAAGACGGTCCCAGACGCTCCCCAGGCCGCTTCCAGACGCCCAAGATGATTAGCTGCAAGACGGTCCAAGAGGCCCCCAAGAGTGGAGGACCCTCACGAGGGCCCCAAGAAGCAAAACTCGTCCCAAACCCTTTTTGGGAAACTTGCAGTGTTATCATTTTCTCAAGTTTCGTTTTAACAGCGTCCGAGATGGCCCTTGAGGCTCTCAAGACTGCCCCGAGACAGGCCCAGATGCCCCCAAGAGGGGCCCAAGGCAGCCCAAGGCGGCCCCAGGACGGCCGAACAGGCGCGCCCAAGACGGCCCCAGAGGAGACCCCCAAAAGTGGCCCGAAGGGAGGCCCAAGACTGCCCGAGGCCCCAAGACGGCCGAAGAGGAGCCCCCCAGAGGCTCCGAAGAGGCCCAAAAGACGATTCGGCCCCATGCTCTTCATCTTAGCAGGTGGGCGACGGGTCCTCGCTGAGAGGTCTTTGATGGGAGCTTGGAGCTCCAACAAAAAAGCCCCACAGAGGAACCAGTTTGCAAGAGGCCCCGAGAGGTTTCAAAACCGCCTCCAAGAGGGGGGGGCCCAGCGCCCCCTCACACGACCCAGAGAGCTGCGCCCTTGACAGCAGTCCAGCCAAACAGCCCCCAACCCTGGCGGGGTTTCTTGTGGAATTCCTGTTCGATTTGGAGCCCTCTTGGAGCCTTCCTTGGCCCCCCCAGGAGCACCCTGCGAGCCTCCCCCGCGATCCCGGGACCTTTCTGCGAGCCTCTCGGCCGCCCAATCGGGAGCCCCCGAGGCGCGCCAGCAGCGGCAGCAGGCGGCAGCACGCGGTGCGCAGAATACGAAGTGCGAGCCCCAGACACCTGGGATCGCTACTCTATAATTCCTTGGAAGCGGTTCCAAGTGAATAGAGACAGCGATCCCACTGGGATCGCTTCTCTAGACTCCTGGGGATCCATTCCCAGAGTTTACCTTCCTGCGCGCGTTCAGTGGCCGCCCTTGGTATACGCTGTTTACTGGGCGCCTCAGCCATTCGGCAGCATGTCCACCAGCACATGCCAGCCCTTGCAGATTTCGTGGACGTAGTCCGCAGGTCAGCCCTGGTCAGCTACAGCGCTGGGATCAGCGCCGGCGGGAAGGGATACTACTGGCAACGCTCAGGGAGACGTGGAAGGCGAAACTGGAGCCCGCCGTCGTCAACTGCAACGATGGGATTAGGGTTCGGATGCTGCTCAGGGAGATGTGGGATGCGAAGTTGACGCCGAACGTCCTCATATACAGCTGTGGCATTGGCGCGTGCGGAAAACAGGCGAAAAGGGGAAGCGGGTTAAGATGCTGCTCAGCGAGATGCAGGAGGCGAATCTGGGGCCCAGCGGCATCTGTACTACAATGCTGGCGTCAGCGCGCGCGAAAAACGTAAGTGGCAGAGGTTGATGGCGCTGCTTGGAGCCCAGCGTCACTAATTATAGCGCTGGGAACAGCACCTGCGAGAAGGGCGGGCAGTGGTGGTGGGTTCTGGTGCTGCTGAGCGAGACGTGGGAGGCGAGGCTGGAGGCCAATGCCATCAGCTAGAACGCCGGGACCAGCGCGAGAGAAGGGCGCTGACACTGGCCGCCGGTTGTGGTGGCGCTGCCGAGTGAGATGTGGGAGGCGAAACTGGAGCCCGACGTCATCTCTCTGGCATCAGCTCTCTGGGACGCGGGCTCTGGATATGCTCGGCCGTGGAGGCGGAGGCGGAGCAGACAGAGAAACGTGCGCCCGAGTTGTTGGCCGAGAAGTGCCGCCGCACACCCGCCGCGAGTGTCCCGCTGCCCTTGCCATCCGTGCCTGCGTGGCAGGGCGAGCCGGCGCGCCCCGGCGGCCCTGGAGACCCGTGCCTGGAAGGGGCGCGGCGGTGTGCGTCGGGCTTCCCCGCCTCCCTCTGTCTCCCTCGTCTCCCCCCTTCGCTCCCTTCTGCTCCGCCCTCCTCCGCCCCCTCCTGCTCGGCTCGCCTGCCCCCATCAGCCCCTCGGCTCCCCTGGTTGAAGCGAGAGGTCTCGCCCTTGGCCGCTTGATCTTCTCCTCCAGCCTTGATCTATATCTCCTCCCTCCGGCGCTGTTCGTCTTCATCGATCATCCCCCTCCTCCCTTTCCTGCGCCGTCTTGGTCCACGCCTCGCTCTTGGCCGCATGATCTTGCTCTCCGCTCCGTTGTCCCCTCCCTGCCTGTCGATTGGTTCTCAATGTGCTTTCTTCTGCGCTGCGCGTCGTCATCGAGGTTCTCCATGAAGATGCCAGCCCGAGGTAGGAGCAACAAGGGAGTGGGCACAGCGCGCTGGCCCGCCCCCCGTCAGCATCCTGACCTCCCGCTGAGCCCTGGAGCCACCATCCGCCTCCCTTTCTTCCTTTTCTCTTGCGTCTCCAAACAGGCACGTACGAGAAGGCGAGAAGTGAGCGCGGGAGGTGAGGGTGGCGGGACAAGCAAAGCAAGGCATATCCCAAGAGGCGTCCAGCGACCATCCTGCATATCCTGCCTGACGCTGGCTGCAGGGCTCGCTGGGTGGCTGGAAGACTGGCGGAGAAGACCTACTCCAGATTCTGAAGACGGGCTGCTCCGACAACGCAGCCAGTGTGGCATGCAGGTCGCTGGCGCCAGCTCCCAAACCATTTACAGTGTCTCGGACGTTTTCCCCCGTCAGCCGCCGAAAACCCGCGGCGGCTGCAACCGTTGGCGGAACGCACTCGACAAAAATATGGGAGGGCTGGCGAGGCTGATAAGGGAAGAGGAGGAGGATGACGAGGAGGAGGAGGAGGGATGATGTCAGACGAGGGAGGGGGAGGGATACGGATGGAGGGAGGGAGAAGAGGGAGGAGGGGGGAGGAGGGCCGAGGAACCAGAAGGAGGAAGGACGCTTCGCCTCCCCCCGCAGGACGCCTCCTTCGAGCTGAAGCGCGCCGCCCCCCCGTCCCCCAGCTTTCGCCCGCGCCCGCCCCTAGACCATGGGCCCCGCCCTCTGTCAGGGGCCGTCGGAGCGCGCGGCGAGACGCCTCGGTTTCTACGTATTCGATGACGAAGGAAGAAGTTCGCACGATCAGAAGCTGAGCAAGAACTCGTAAAGCTCCTCCTCCTTCATCCTCCCCCCCTTCCTCCTCCATTCTTTTACCTTGCACGTAATTTCGCCATGTGCTTCTGCAGCAGTTTTATGGATGGGGGGCCGTTTTCAAAATGTGGCTCTCGCTCGGGCGCCGCGCGCATTCGTTTTAATAGTTTGCAGGAGTTTCGCGGACGGAGGGCGGTTGCTTTTGAAATTGCGGCTCTCGCTTGAGCGCTGCGTACCTTCATTTCAAGCATTTGCAGCAGTTTCACTGATGGGCAGCAACTTCTTTTCACCACGCGGCCCTCGCCTTAGCGCCGCGTTCAGTCGTCTTACATGTATGCAAGAATTTCAATGATTCTGACCAGCCAGCGTGCCAGCCCAGCAGTCTGGGTGGCGATTGTTCGAGGGGGCGCGGGAGGCTGTCACGTGTGGCACCTCGTGTCTCCAGGCTTGGGAGAACGGTGATGAGGATGATGAGGATCATGAGGATTACGGGGGTCATGGCGATTATTATTATGATGGTAATGGTGCTGCTGCTGATGATGCTGATGATGATAATGATGCTGCTTAGTATGATGATGTTGCTGGTGATGGTGATGCTGATGATGCTGCTGATGATGACGATGGTGATGGTGATGGTGATGATGGCGATGCTGATGTTGACGCTGATGCTGCTGATGATGATGACGACGTCTAAGGCGGTGGCGACGGCGATGGCGATGACGATGCTGATGATGACGACACTGATGCTGACGATGATGATATTGACGTTTCTGCTACGGCTGATGGTGCTGATGACGCTGGTGGTGATGATGGTGATGATGGTGATTATTCTGATTATGATGATGTTGCCGCTGCTGCTGCTGCTGCTGCTGCTGACGATGATCGTGGTAACGCTAATTGTGATGATCATGATGATGCTGCTGCTACTGATGACGCTGGTGATGGTGATGATGAGTATCATCATGATGACTATCATGACGATGATGATGGTGACGATACTACGGATGATTACGATGACGATGATGACGACGACGATGACGATGACGTTGTGCCGACGCTCATAATGGTGATGCTGATATTTGTGTTGCTTATGATGTTCATGTCGCTGGTGAGGATGATCGGGATGAGGTCAGTCAAGATGATGCTGGTCATGATAATGACGATGGTGCTGATGCTGTTGATTACGATGACGTTGATGGCGATGGCGATGGCAGTGACAACGACGACGATGATGCTGATGATGCTGCTGACTGTGCTGATGATGCCGAGGATGCTGATTCGGATGATGCGGAAGATGATGACAATGATTCTGATGATGATGGGGATGGTCATGCTGCTGATGATGATGAGGATGATGATGGCGATGTTGATGATGCTGATGATGATGACTATTCAGGGGATGACGGTAACCATGATGATGCTGATGATGGTGATAATCATTGTGATAATGATGGTGATGTGGATGATGATGCTGATGATGGCGAGTATGTTAATGGCGACGATGCTTATGATGATGACGATGATGATATTAATGGTAATGATGCTGATAATGCTGCTGATGATGGTGATGCAGATGACGACGATGATGCTGATGATGATGCTGATGATGATGCTGATGCTGATGGTGCTGATGATGCCGATGGTGTTGATGATGCTGCTGATGATGATGATGATGATGATGATGATGATGACTATGGCGCTGCGGATAATGATGATGCTGCTGCTGATGATGATGGTCATGATGCTACTGCTGCTGCTGCTGATGATGATGAATATGAAGATGAAGATGATGATGATGATGATGATGATGATGATGATGATGATGATGATGATGATGATGATGATACTGATGATGCTGATGATGATGATGATGATGATGCAGCTGCTGCTGCTGATGATGATCATGATGAGGATGACGATGATGATGATGCTGATGGTGATGATGCTGATGATGATGACGATGATGATGACGACGATGATGATGATGATGATGATGATGATGATGATGACGATGATGATGATGATGATGATGATGATGATGATGATGATGATGATGATGATGATGATGATGATGATGATGATGATGATGATGATGATGATGATGATGATGATGATGATGATGATGATGATGATGATGATGATGATGATGATGATGATGATGATGATGATGATGATGATGCTGATGATGCTGATGATGCTGAAGCTCGTTTAGGCCGTCTTGGGGCTGCCTGGGTCTCCCATCAGGCAGCCTTAGGGGCCCCTTGGGGCCCTACTGGGCCGTCCTGGGGCCCTCTTACGCCGGCTTGGGGCTGTCTTGGGACCCCCGTGGACGTATGGTGGGTGTCTGGGGGCCGTGGGGGGGCCGGCGCCGTCTTGGGCCGTCGAAGGGCCTTGTAAGGCCGTCTTCGGTCCCACGAGAGGCCCTCTTGGGCAGTCTTGGGACCGTCTTGGATGCCTCTTAGGCCCTGGAGCGCTGGGGAGCAGCGCCTGGGAATGCGGGAAGTGCACGGTCCTCGAGCGAGTGCGCGTGGGATGAGAGGTTTGTGAGTTAACAGCCATGCACAGTCCTCGAGCGGGCGCGCATCGAATGAGGGTTCAGGCAATCGCTGCCATGTGGGAAGTGCACTATCCCCCAGCGGGCACGCGTGGAAGGGGGTTCAGGCACTATCTGCCATGTAGGAAGTACACGGTCGTCGAGTGGGCGCGCGTGGAATGGGGGATTATGCGTTGGTTGCCATGCTGGAAGTGCACCATCTTCGAGCGGACACTAGAGAAGTGGCCTCGGGAACCAGGGGCGCTGCACGCACAAATCTGCTGGTAGAGGGAAGGGTGGTCCCTTGCTAGAAATCAAAAAACCCTACCAGAAGACCTTGGCATTCTTCACCGCCTTAACGTGCCAGTGGGTACGGTGACGTATTATTGTAATTGGTGTGGCAAGTATGCGAGTGACCAGGCCAATGGTTTGGCCGCACCTCGCCCTTCAGAGGGTGCCGATGCGTGGGGCAAGAGGGTTCTGAGGGACCAAAAGGCAGGCGGGGACCCGACGTCGAAAGGTTTCCTCTGTCGCCTGTTCCCAGTGCAGTGGCCCCCCTCGGAACCATACGTCTTTCGAAGATTGTATTTCGGAATGCGGATCAAACTTCCCGGGTGCTCCAGAGGCTTCAGAGGCTCCAGAGGAGGAGGAGGAGGAGGAGGAGGAGGAGGAGGAGGAGGAGGAGGAGGAGGAGGAGGAGGAGGAGGAGGAGGAGAGAGGAGGAGGAGGAGGAGGAGGAGGAGGAGGAGGAGGAGGAGGAGGAGGAGGAGGAGGAGGAGGAGGAACACCTGCGCAAACCCAAGACGCATCGACGATCTGCAATACAATCTCCCTCTAAGTTCCCCCTTCATTGGTCCCTAAGGAATTCATTTCATTGCGGGACGTGGCCCATTAGCAGACAAACGATTGAGTGTCCTCAGTCGTGCCAAAAGACAGTTCGGTGGACTTCACCGCCGCGGATCAACGTGATTGTTGCGTCCTGACAAGCCGACATCGTGCCAGAATGCTGTTCCTTGGACTTCATCAGCGTGAGTCAACGCGCTTTGTCCTCACAATCCTAAATCCTGCTGGTGCGCAGTTTCTGGGACGTCGACCATACAACACCTTGAAATCGATGCACACTTTGAAGACGAATGCGCGCGGCGCTAACGCTATGACCAGATGTTGAAAATTGCCCGCCCTCAATCCATGAAGCTTCTACCAAGTTTCAGACGAATGTGCGCGGCGCTCAGGCGAGGACCACGTTTTGAAAACTGCCCGCCCTCCATCCGTGAAACTGTTGCAAACTTTTAGAACGAATGTGGTCGGCGCAAGGGCGAGAGCCACATCTTGAAGATTGCCCGCCCTACATCCGTGAAGCTGTTGCGCATGTCAAGCTTCAGGACCATACTTGTCGAGGAAGTCTGAGGCGAAACGCCCAGCCCACCCTAACGACTCGTCTGGGGGTTCGACAGCGAGGAGTTTTCAGAAGGAGAAGGGATGGAGGAGGTGGAGGAGGACGAGGAGGACGAGGAGGAGGAGGAGGGCGAGGAGGAGGAGGAGGAGGAGGATGGGGAGGAAGAGGAGGATCGAGGATCGAGGTTCGATGTCCCATTTTTTCCTCCGGGGGCCGGGTTGTTGCCACACCCCAGGATGCGAGGGTGGGCATAAGACATTCGCCACCAATTACCTGGGGGTGTCCTCTTCTCTGCGAAATAGTTGCACGAAACCCTGGCAAGCCCATGGCGAACGACCATCTTCGTCGCCTGGCTATTGTGCCCTCGAGCGAGGAGCGTGTAAGGTCTTTCTTGGTTGTGTTTCTCCTTTGCAGCTGACATGGGGGTTCAGAGCAACCCCAGCATTTGACGGGCATCCTTACGATTTTCGTGCTTGGACTCCACTCTGGATGTCTCCATAGGGGCCATGGGCTCTCGGCGCACGGGATCATGTTATGGACCCGCGTTCTCGTGGCCTTGTCCCGACTGTAGAAGGCGCCTTTGCAGGCCGCGGCTACAGTGGGGCCGCGTGCCAAGAAACCAGTTGGATTTTGTTAGGGTGCCCTGGGTTTCTTGGATTTCGATGGGCCCCCGATAAGATCTTGACGATTTTCGAGCGACACATTTGGGCTTTCACTGAGCAAATCGCGTATTTCAGGGTTGGGTTTCTTGCGGAGGTTTCTTGTGGCCGAGCCCACACTGTATACATCTTGGAGTCGGTTCTCTTTCCCCCGAGGCGACCGAAGCCCTCGAGCGCTGGAGCGGCCACGGAGTTGCCCAGGGAGTCGAAGTTAGCCCCGCTCGACCCTTGGTCAAAATCGATGCTCCTCCTCCTTTCCTCCTCCTCCTCCTCCTCCTCCTCCTCCTCCTCCTCCTCCTCCTCCTCCTCCCCTCCCCTCCTCCTCCCTCCCCCTCCCCCTCCTCCTCCTCCTCCTCCTCCTCCTCCTCCTCCTTCTCCTCCTCCTCCTCCTCCTCCTCCCCCTCCACCCCCCCTCCTTTCTGTCTCCCTCCCTCGGTCTCCTTCCTCCCCCCGCCCGGATGAATGATAGTGCATGGCGAGCAGGCCCTCGTGTGGCCGCTTCGTGGTCCTCCATCCTCCTCGCTCCTCCCCGCTCCTCCTGGCTCCTCCTGGCTCTTCCTTGCTCCTCCTTCTCGCTCCTCCTCCTCGCTTGCGCTGCGAGGGAGGGAGGCCCGTAGCACAACTGCAAGCGGCAGGAAGGTGCACCTGCGAGCCGGTACGCCATGCTGAACTGGGATCCGCGCGCCCGGCACAGTGCCCAGGCTGGAGACCTGGTTCGTCACGTCTCGTCTTGCACGAGCGCGGTCGAGGCTCAAGAGGTGTCCAGGGCCGTTCAGCTGTACTGTAGACTGTCTTCCCCCCCTCCTCGTCCTCCTCTTCGTCCTCCTCTTTCCTCCTCTTTCCTCATCCTCCTCCCTGCCCCTTAGAAACGCCCCGCGGCCGCGGGGCTTGCCGACTCGCAGCGTGCGAGGGGCCAACTCTCTGGAAGCTCCCCCTCGCCCTTCCCTCGTTCTTCCTCCGAAAGAGCGCGCCCGCAGCGCCGGGAGTACGGAAAGGGGGGCCCCAGCTTCAAGCTACTCCCCCCCCTCCCTTCCAAAAGAGGTGGGGGAGCTTCCGAAGCTACCCCCCGCTTCCTTCTGTAAGGGGTTCTAAGCTAGTGAGGCCCTGGCTAAAGGGGGGGGGGGGCTTCGAAGCTATCCCCTCGGAAGCTCCCCCCCCCCTTCTTCCTTTTTTGGTCTGGGCACAGGGGGGGGCGGCTTCAAGCTACCCCCCTCCCCCTCCTTTGCAAAGGGGGGGGGGCTTCCAAAGCTACCTCCCCCCCCCTCCCTTCCGGGGCTCTGGCAAAATGGCGGAAATCCTGACGACAGGTGCGCACCGCAGCGCTAGAGAACGCATTGGAGAATAACGTCGACCCCTGGTTCGTTTTCTTGTTTTCTTGTTTTCTCGGCCCCTGATTCGTACTGTAGTCTCGTTTTCTCGGGCCCTGGTTCCTTTTATCGTTTTCTCGTTTTCTCGGCCCCTGGTTCGTTTTCTTGTTCTCTCGTGTTATCGGCTCTTGGTTCGCGGTCTCGTTTTCTCTGACCTTGGTTCGTGTTCTCGTTTTCTCGTTTTCTCGGCGCCTGGGTCGTGGTCTAGTTTTCTCGGAGCCTGCTTCGTTTTCTCGTTTTCTCGGCCCCTGGGTCGTGGTTTTGCTTTCTCGGACGCTGGCTAGTATTCTCGTTTTCCCGTTGTCTGGGCCCCCGGGTGGTGGTCTCGTTTTCTCGGGCCCTGGTTCGTTTTCTCGTTTCCTCGTTTTCTCAGCCCCTGGGTCGTGGTTTGGTTCTCTCGAGCCAAGCGTTTTCTTGTGATCTCGTCTCTTGGGTCGCGGTTTCCCAGGACCCTGGTTCGTTTTCTCGTTTTCTCGTTTTCTCTGCCCCTGGGTCGTGGGTCGTTTTCGAGTTTTCTCATTTCCTCGGCCCCTGGGTCGTGGTCTCGTTTTCTCGGTGCCTTTTCCGTTATTTTGTTTCTCGGCCTCTGGGTCGACGTCTCGTTTTCTCTGACCGTGGTTCGTTTTTTCGTTGTTTTCTCGATCCTTGGTTTGTAGTCTCGTTTGCTCGGGCCCTGATTCCTTTTATCGTTGTCTCGTTTTCTCGGCCCCTGGGTCGTGGTCGTGTTTTCTCGGACCCTGGTTCGTTTTCGCGTTTTTTGTGCCCTTGGTCCTGGTCTCGTTTGCTCGGACTTTGGTTCGTTTTTTTCGTTTTCTTGTAGTTCTCGACCATTGGGTCGTGGTCTCGTTTTCTCGGACCCTGGTTCGTTGTTTCGTTTTCTCGTTTTCTCGTTTTTTTTGTGTGTGTGTGTGTTGTTTATCGGGCCCTGGTTCGTGATCTCGTTTTCTTGTTTTCTCGGCCCCTGGGTCGTGGTGTTATTTTTCCTCGGGCCCTTGCTCGTTTTTTTTAATTGTTCTTCTCTCGGCCCCTGGGTCGTGGTCCCGTTTTCTCGGGCCCTGGTTCGGTTTCTCGTGTTCTCCGTTTCTCGGCCCCATTGTGGTTTTGTTTTCTCTGACGCTGATTCGTTTTCTCGTTTTCTCGTTTTCTCGGCCCCCGGGTCGTGGTCTCGTTTTCCCGGACGCTGGTTTGTTTTCTCGTTTTCTCGTTGTCTCGGCCCCTGGGCCGTGGTCTCGGTTTCTCGGGGCCTGGTTCGTTTTCTTGTTTTCTCGGCCCCTGGATTTTTGTTTCGTTTTCTCGGCCCCTGGTTCGTTGTCTTGTTTTCTCGTTTTCTCGGCCCCTGGGTCGTGGTCTCATTTTCTCTGGTCCTGATGCGTTGTTCATTTTTACTGTTTTATCGTCCCCTGGGTCGTGGTCTCGTTTTCTCGGACCCTGGTTCGTGTTCTCGTTTCTTGTTTTCTCGGCCCCTGGGTCGTGGTCCAGTTTTCTCGGACCTTGTTTAGTTCTCGTGTTCTTGTTTTCTCGGCCCCTGGGCTGTGGTTTCGTTTTCAAGGACGCTGGTTTGTTTTCTCGTTTCCTTGTTTTCTCGGTCCCTGGTTCGTAGCCTCGTTTTCTCGGGCCCTGATTCCTTTTATCGTTTTCTCGTTTTCTCGGCTCCTGGGTGGTGGTTTCGTTTTCTAGGACCGATATTCGCGTTTTCTCGTCCCCTGGGTCGTGGTATCGTTTGCTCGGACTTTGGTTAGTTTTCTCGTTGTCTCGTGTTCTCGGCCCCTGGGTCGTGGTCTCGTTTTCTCGTACCCTGGTTCATTGTCTCGTTTTCTCGTTTTCTCGTCTTCTGGGTTTTTGTTTCGTTTTCTCGGGCCCGGGTTCGTTGTCTCGTTTTCTCGGCCCTTGGGTCGTGTTCCCGCTTTCTCGGGCACTGGTTCGTTTTCTCATTGTCTCGTTTTCTCGGCCCCTGGGTCGTGGTTTCGTTTCTCGGGCACTGGTTTGTTTTCTCGTCGTCTCGTTTTGTCGGCCCCTGGGTCGTGGTCTCGTTTTATCGGACCCTGGTTCGTTTTCGCGTTTTCTCTGCCCCTGGGTCATGGTCTCGTTTTCTCGGACCCTGGTTTGTTTTTGTTTGACCCTGGTTCGTTTTCTCGTTTTCTGGTTTTCTCGGCCCCTGGGCCGTAGTCTCGTTTTCTCGGCCCCTGGTTCGTGTCCTCGTTTTCTCAGCCCTTGGGTTGTGGTCTCGTTTTCTCTGACCCTGGGTCCTCGTCGTCGTCGTCGTCGTCGTCGGTCGTCGGTCGCGCGTCGTCCGTCGTCCGTCGCCGTCTTCGCATGACCTCGTCCTTGTCGAGACGACCACGACGAGGTCATACGAAGACGGCGACAATGACGGCGACGGCGGCGACAACGACGAAGAGGACGACGACGGCGTCGTACGAAGACGTCGGGAGGATCGTCCGGCAGGGGGAGTTCCAGGGAGGGGGATGGTAGCTAAGCCGCCCCTTCTCTTTTGGAAAGGGGTGGAGGGGAGGGGGAGAAAAATGGAGGGAAGGGAGGGGGGGCTTCCCGCAGAAGGGGGTCAAGGGGTAGCTAAGCCCCCCTTCCCTTTCGTAAGGGGGGGAGGGGGGAGGGGGGGGGTAGCTTCCCGGGTGCCGAAACGGGGGAGGGCGGGGGCTGCTAAGCCCCCCCCCCCCCGGAACCCAAAGCTGGGAAGGGGGGCGTAGCTTCCAGCAGAGGGGGGTCAAAGGTAGGGGGGGGTAGCTAAGCCCCCCTTCCCTTTCGGGGGGGGATGGGGGGGTAGCTTCCCGGGTGCCGAAAGGGGGGGGGGGGTGGCTGCTAAGCCCCCCCCCTTTGGAACCAAAGGGGGGAAGGGGGGGGTAGCTTCGGGCAGAGGGGGGTCAAGGGAAGGGGGGGTAGCTAAGCCCCCCCTCCCTTTTGGAAAGGGGGGAGGGGGGTAGCTTCGGAGTGGCGGGGGGGGGGGGGGGGGGGGGGGGTAGCTTCAGGGGGGAGGCGAAAAAAGGTGGGAGGGGGGGGGGGGGGGGGGCTTCCAGCAGGGGAGGTAGAAGGGAGGGGGGGCAGCTCAGGGGGGACTCCCCACCCTTTGCTCGGGCGCTGCGGGCACGCTTCTCTCCTTCCTCCCTTCCCCCTCCCTCCTCCTCCCCCTCCTCCGCGTCCTCGCTCCCTCCACTCCTCCCTCCCCCTCGTTCCTCCTCCCCCTCCCTCCTCCCTCCCCCTCCTCCGCCTCCTCGCTCCTCCCCCTCGTTCCTCCTCCCTCCTCCCTCCCGCGGCCCGCGCGGCAGGCGCGGCCGCACGGTGCCGAGCCAGGAGTCGGCCCGCCCCAGCAGCCTGGAGGCCGGGGGGGGGGGGGCCCCGGCGGCGGGGGCAGCGGGCGCGGAGGGTCGGAGGTCGAAGGGGCTGCACGGCGGTCGCTGGAGGCCTGCGCTTCGGGGTGTCCAGAGAGCCCACGCTGCTCCTGGGGCGCCTTCCTGCTGCAGGAGGCGAGCGGTGCTCCCCCTCCTCCTCCTCCTCCTCCTCCTCCTCCTCCTCCTCCTCCTCCTCCTCCTCCTCCTCCTCCTCCTCCTCCTCCTCCTCCTCCCTCTCATCCTCCTCCTCTCCTGCTCCTCCTCCTCTGCCTCCTCCTCCTCCTCCCCCTCCTCCTCCCCCTCCTCATCTCCTCTCCTGCGCTTTTGGGTGTCCTGCTTCCAGCGCCTTCCTACTTCATCTCTCTAACCACTTCTTCCGACCGACGGGAACCCATACCGCTACCTGTTCCTCGTTCTCGCCTTTTTGGGCCTCCTGTGGTGCCTTCGTCGCCACCGTTTGATTCGCTTCGAATTTCCGGTCAGAGCCCGCCACGGGAGAGGTCTGGGGTGTAGCGGTATCGTTTGTTTTTTTTGGGGGGGGTCGCCAGGAGAGCGCGCGGTGCGAGGCGAGGGGATTTTGTTTTAGACTATACGGGACTATGAATGAGCGGCCAGATCACATTAAGATGCACTCACATCATTTTAATACGTCGGCCGTGGCCTCGTGTCTGCGCTCCTTGTCTTCCTTCTTCTCCTCCTCTCTTGTTTCCTCCCTCCTGAGCTTCACGTTGGGCTGACGTCGCGTGCACGTGACGTCTCAGCTGGGGATGTGCTGAGTCAGTGCTCTTCGGTCTCTGCCTCGGCAAAGGCTGTACAGCGCTGCGTGGTGCAGCATCGGCCTGCGCCCCACTCGATTGGGGTTGTGGATCTGCTTGGCTATGCCATTCTTTTTGAGCTCGTGATGCGAGCGGCACGCGCGCGAGCTAACACCGGGTTGATGTTGTGTTGAGTGGCTGCCGACTTACTCCGTGCAGGTTGGCGAGCTTAAGTGTTGGGAAGGGGCGGGCGAGAAGGGAAATGAGGAGGAAGAAGAGGAGAAATACGAGGAGGGCGACGATGATGATGATGATGATGATGCTGATGATGATGATGATGATGATGATGATGATGATGATGATGATGATGCTGATGGGGTTGAAGATGATGATGAGGCTAGAGGCGAGGATTATGATAATGATGAGGATAGGGATCATCATGAATATGGTAGTGGTGATTCTATGGTGGTGATGATGACGACGAGGATGATGATGTTGTTGTTGATGATGAAGACTATGCTGCTGATGCTGATGGTGATGATGATGACGATAGTGGTGGCGATGATGCTGCTGCGGCTGATGCTGGTGATGCTGGTCTGCTGCGGGTGCTGCTGCTGGTGGTGATGATGATGACCACGGCGACGACGATGGGGATGCTAAGTATGGTGAAGATTGTATGGATGCGGATGATGTCGATGATGTCGATGATGGTACTGATGAGGATTATGATGATGCTGACTATCCTGATGCCGATGATTCTGATGATATTGGCACGGGTGATGATAAATGATGATTATGACGATGACGACGACGACGATGATGATGATGATGGTGATGATGATATTGATGATGATGATGATGGTGATGATGATGGTGAGGTTGATGGTAGTGATGCTTGTCCTGGTGATTTTGAAGCAACTAATGGTGACGATGCAGATGATGATGCCGGCGATGATGATGATGGTGATGATGATGATGATGATGATGATGATGATGATGATGATGATGATGCTGGTGGTGGTGATGATGATGATGATGATGATGATGATGCGTATGACGATGATGATGATGCTGATGGTGATGCTGATGACGATGATGCTGATTATGACGATGATGATGATGATGATGATGATGATGATGATGATGCTGATGGTGGTGGTGGTGGTGATGCTGCTGCTGATGCTGGTGGAGCTATGATGGTGACGATGATGATTATGATGCTGGTGAGGAAGATGCTGACGATGAGGATGATGATGATGCTGATGCTGGTGGTGATGATGTTGAGGATGATGATGCTGCTGATGATGATGATGTTGCTGATGATGTTGCTGCTGATGGTGGTGATGATGATGAGGACGATGATGATGCTGATGTCGCTGATGATGATGCTGATGATGCTGATGACGATGAGGATGATGATGATGATGATGACGATGATGCTGATGATGATGATGATGATGATGATGATGATGATGCTGATGCTGATGCTGATGCTGATGCTGATGCTGATGCTGGTGATGATGATGCTGAGGATGCTGCTGCTGCTGATGATGATGATGCTGATGATGATGCTGATGATGATGATGATGATGATGGTGCTGATGATGATTCTGAACGGAATACTCATCATATGATAAGTTACTGTTGATGAGGGCAAAGTGGATGGGGGGAGAAGGGAACAAGACGTCGTCGGGAGAGGAGCTGTACTTGATGCCTACTTCCTTCCCCCAGTATGCCCGCGACGCTTGAAGGTCGAGCGCGCAGAGTTCATCGACTACCAGGCGCCTGCCTAAACCCGACTCGCTGCAGAACCCTCGGGGCCCTGCTTCACTCTTCCACCTCAGAGCAGGGGGAAGACGTGGATCGGAGGAGGGTGATGAGGATGGTGAGATGGGGGAGCCCAAGGAAAGGAGAGGAGTGCGAGAGCACGCGGGGGGTGGAGGAGAAGGAGGAACAGGAGGAGGAGGAGGACGAGGAGGAGGAGGACGAGGAGGAGGAGGAGGAGGAGGAGGAGGAGGAGGAGGAGGGGGAGGAGTAGGAGGAGGAGGAGGAGGAGGAGGAGGAGGAGGAGTGCCTGAGCCTAAGCTGGACGTGGAACGGAGGAGCATGAGGACAAGGGGAAGGGCGATTCGGGTGGAACGCGGGCTTGAGGCGGAGGCGTTCTAAGGATCGGGGGGGGGGGTGAGGAGGTCTACAGTACGGTCTGGAGCTGTTGGATAGCGTGTCCCTCCGCTGGTTCTGGCCCACCACGCCTCGGAGCGACATGCTATCTGTGTCGCGGTCCCCGAGCGTCAATGTCCCCGGCCATTCCGAGCCTCCCGTCCCGCGGAGCGGAGCGACACGCTTCCCTCTTGCAAGGCATCTTGTGTCGCTGGGGCCGCCGCCGCGACTTGCTACGCAAACGTTCCCGACCCTAGGCGCACCCAGTAAATGACTTGCCTGCCGACAGGTGCCCCACGGAATGTTCTTGTCTCCCGATGGCCCCTGGGACCCAGGGGAGCACTTCAGCACCTCAGTAAGCACAAAGGCCGACGTCGACTGTGCCACGGGATTTCTGTTGGGAAGGCCTCACGGCCAGTGCCGCCAACCCTGAAGAGGAGGAGGAGGAGGAGGAGGAGGAGGAGGAGGAGGAGGACGACGACGACGACGACGACGACGACGACGACGACGGCGGCGTTGGCGGCGACGATAACGCTGACGTTGGGCAGAGTCCTCAGGGATGCTTCGTGGGGCCTCTTTGGAGCGCGCGCGTAGGCCTGTGTGTGGGGCAGTTTGGGGGCCTCTTGGGAGCCTCCTTGGGGCCTCTTGGGGCTTCCTGGGGGCCTCTTGGGGGCCTTTGGGGGCACCTGGGGGCCTCGTGGGGGCCTCCTGGGAGCTTCCCGGGGCCGAGGGCTCGAGCTCGAAATGTTCGTTCGGGCTCCCGTGTGGGCACCATCTTTGAGCCGTCTTGAGGGCCTCTTGGGGCCGTCTGGGAGGGCTCTAGGACCGTCTTGGCGCCGTCTTGGGCTGGGGGGGACGCGAAACAGGTTTTAGAGCAGTCCCTTTAAGCTGGATGTGGGCGACTCTTGTCGGCGGCGGGGGCTGCGTCTTGTCAGTGCTTTGTCGGCGTCCCGGCCGTCTCTTGTCAGTACTTTGTCGGCGGCTGGGCCGCCTCTTGTCAGTGCTTTGTCGGCGTCCCGGCCGTCTCTTGTCAGTACTTTGTCGGCGGCTGGGCCGCCTCTTGTCAGTGCTTTGTTGGCAACCTGGCTGCGCCTTGTCGGTATTTTGTCGGTCGTCCGGCCGTCTCTTGTCAGTGCTTCGTCGGTGGCCACGCCGCTCCGTGTCAACGCGTTGTGCTTTGTAGGCGGTCATGCCTCGTCTTGTCAGTGTTTTTTCGGCGGCCAGGCCGTCTCTTGTCAGTGCTTTGTCGGCGGCCTGGCTACACCGTGTCAGTACTTTGTCGGTCAACTGGCCGTCTCGCGTCATTACTTTGTCGGTTAGCGTCAACGTCAACACCAGCCTCGCCACCATCATCATCAGCATCAGCATCACCATCATCATCATCATCACCACCATCACCACCACTGTCATCAGCGTCGTCATCGTCACCATCATCAGCACCATCATCACTCACCCTGCTTTCCCCCCTCCGAAAACGGGGCAATCGGGGTGTGCGGGGGGGACAGGACAAGGGGGTCCCAGAGTTGGTTCCCCTTCGCCCCGCCTTCCTGCCCCCCTCCCCCAGGCCCCCCCCCCCACATTCCCCTGCCCCCCGGCTCCCCCCCGTCGCGACCCCCTCCCCTCGCCAGCTGTCCCCCTCTAGGCCTCCTAGATGGGGTCCGCGTAGATGGGGTCGGGGGATCGCGCGGCATCGCCGATGCATTGGTGATGCGGCTCGATGTGGAGCCTGATTTTCTTCGCGGTGACGTCGCTGGTGCATCGCCGACGTCGACGACGCATCGCTGGTCGCCGATGCATCGGTGATGCGGCGCGATCCTCCGACCCCTCTCCCCCCCTCTCCGCTTCTGCCATTTTGGGCTGAGGCTTTAAATGCCTTTCTGCCTTCTCTTTTTTTCCGCGGCGGCCGCTCGCGATGCCGCCCAAGCGCGGGTCGCACAGGGAGCGAGGCGCGTCGCGACCGAAATCAATGCCCCCTCCCCGACCTTTTAGGATGAGCCGATGTTCCACCGCCACTACCATGGGTAGGAGAGGGGGGAGGAAGAGGAGGAGGAGGAGGGGGGAAGGCGAGACAGATTTCGACCGCCACACGTTCACACCTGAGATCTGGCCAACGCAAATAGGAGTGAGGACCCCCCCATCCACCCCCCCTCCTACCTGCGGTAGTGGCGTTGGGGAATTGGCCCATCGCACTCGCGCCCTAGGGGCGCGCGTGCCCCCCCCCCCGCCCGCCTCCCCAGGCACGGCCGCGGCCGCCGCCCACGCAGTCAAGATGCGGCTGGCCAAGACGGAGAGGGCGCTGTCGCGGAGCCGCAGCGAGGCCCTGCATATTTTGTTTCCCCCCTCTTTCTCCTCTTTGTCGTCTCCCTACTCCTCGTCGTCGCCCCAATCCACGGCCCATCAGAAAGAATGCCCAGACGAACTGCCCTGATCAGGGGATGTGGGATGTGGAAGAGCACGCAGTGGACGAAAGGGCTGCATGAGACGTCGCACCCCTAAGAGGGGGGGCATGGTGGAGGAATCGAGGAATCGGAGGAGCAGCTCAGAATGAGGAAGATAACGATGAGGATGAGAAGGATGCGTAGGAGGCGGAGGAGGAGGATGGAGGAGGAGGAGGAGGAGGAGGAGGAGGAGGAGGAGGAGGGGGGGGGCAGGGGGGGGGTGGCGGCGGGACGAGGACGGAGGAATAATAGGAAGAGCCAGCCCTCCTCCCTCCCCCCGTCCTTCTCTCTCCGATTACGCCCCGCAATTCTCGCCCCCGCCGCCGCCGCTGCCGATGGCAATCTTCCCGGTCGGCATTTCAAATATGGGGTCCTGAGGGGCGGTGCCCGATGGATGGGATGGGGCCTGAGGTCGGATTTACGCTGTTTGGGGCGCCCAGACAGACGGCTTGCTCCAATCAAACCGTCCGTCGCGGACGGTTTGCTTGGAGCGGGGGGGGGGCCCTCGGGGACCTATGTTTGAAACGCCGACCCGCTCCATTCGTCGTGCGCGGGTGGCGCTGGGAATGCGCGGCTCTCAGCAGTTGGACGCCCTGGCCGCGTACGCCTCCACGGTGAACGCCAAGGGCGCCTTGCGGGCTGGGGTCGAGGCGGCCGCCCCCCTCGGGGCTCAAGAGACGGGGGTCAATGCAGGCAGGGGGTCAGCCAAGGCGCTGGATCCTGCGGGATCCTCCGAAGACCCCCTCTGGCCGACCCGGGTCAGCGAGCCGCTCGTGGCCGCGAGGCGGCTGCGCGTATTGGCTGACCCTGGTTTGCGAAACCCTGCATTGCAGCCCTTTGTTTTTCCTGCGTTTCAATTTGTTTGGTTCCCTGCTGGCCCGGGTCTGACTGGCCCCCGGGTTATCCGACCCCCGACACCCTCCTGCCAGGCCGAATGGAATCCGAGTCCGAGTCCCCCTCTCCCCCCTCCCCCCCCGCCCCCTCCCCTGCCGCCCCTGCCCAGGTTGTGGCGTACCGGCCGAAGCGGCGCTGCTCCCGGCTCGTCCTCGCCGCCCGCGGCAAGAAGAACGCGGGCGTCTTGGGCAAGGGAGGTCTCGCCCCCCCCCCCCCAACCCACCCACCCCCGCGCAACTCCTCGGTCGGGCGAGCCTGCCCGCCCATTCCCTCCCCCCCATCCTCCTTGCATTTCTCTTCTCTTCCTCTTCAGTCACATCCTCTTCCCTCCTCGTGCGACTCCTCCTCCTTCTTTGACCCCGTGCTCGCCCACTATGCTCCTAATCGGTCCGGGCCATGCTGGTCGAGGTCGGCCCTGCTACAGCTGCTACCGTCGAGCTGATTAGTGCGTCGACCCTGCCAAAGCAAGGGTGCTCTTGTGTCCTGCGGTTCGCGACCCATGCCGTCTACATTTACATTCCCATGGCAGCGTGGGTCTCGGAATGATCGCGCGCCCTCTCGCGTGTCCTCTCACGTCAGCCCCAGCTACAATTATCGACCAATCCTGCTCTGGCCAGGTTCGCGTCGCCACGAGTGCTACCAGCCCCCTGGTACACTCTCTTGGATGCAGCTTGATTCGCCCTTGGTATGGGCGGTGTGCATCCTCCTCTTTATCCCCCCTCCTCCTCTTCTTCTCCTCCCCCTGCAGTTTCTTCTCCCCCCCCTGCTCCTCAGTCCACTCAGGCCAACATTCGATTCGAACATTGGTCTCCTCGCGCGCCCAAATCCCAGGTCGATGGGCGGTCGGCCCTCGCACCCGCGTGGAGATGGCATACGCCGCCACCACCAAGGTGAAATGCCTCGCCCGAGAGTTCGACGTCACCCCTCCGACTGTCCGGCGGAACACTAACTTTATTGCAGCGACGTGCCTGCATAGCCAACTCGAGTGGCTGCATCACGTCAGGGACCGTTGCCGTCAGCGTCGCCCCTGGTCTGTGACGGTGAGCCGCCGCTGGGACGAAACCAAGGAGGTCGTGACCTTGCCTGTCGGTGATTCGTTTGAGAAGGACTCCGTGGAGGCGATGGTGAACGCGTGCAGGTTGGTTGTGTCATGGGGGCCGGGTGCACCTGTATTATGCATGGACTTGGTGATGCCACCCGTGCCCCTTGTCGGAACATCGTCGAGTGATATATGCGCTGCGATCTGTCGCCACCCACTCCTGCAACCGATCAACGACGCCGTCATCGACATAGTCACGACCGCTGACCTTCGGTGCTGGTCTCACGAGTGTGACGGCGCCAGCGGCAACGATCGCTACCACTTCGGCACCGCTCCGCGCAAGCAGGTCCATTGCCCTCGCCGTCACCTTGGCCCTGGGATGCGAAAACATTACACGTCAGCTTCCTTGACCCGCCTCGTTCCTCATCCGTCTCGCCTCCCTGGGCCTTTAGGCGGACGGGGGCGAAGATGGCGGAGGGTCAAGAGATCTGACGTGCATTGTTTCCTCTCCCAGCCCCCTCCTGCTTCTCGCCTCGCCCGCCGCCCCGCGGGAGGTCCGCGAGGGCTGCGCGTGCGAGCTGCACCTGTGCTCGAACCACAGCCACCACCTGGTATCAGTCTCGCAGGTGGAGCAGCCCGGGCTGGCCATCGCCGAGAACTTGTACACGAGTGGCATGTTCTTCTGTTACAGCGGACACTACCGACGGCTGCAACTTTCAATAGGATTGTGCGTCGACGACTGCTTGCAGGTGCTTCGCTTCAATCGGAAAAAAACAGAGAGCGAGGATCACGAAGAGGAGGGCCGGGATAGAGGGTGGGACCACGTGACCACGTGGGGGATTGAGATGATGATGCCGCTCCTGATGATGATGTCCACGATGCCGATGGCGGGGCAGGGGCGCGGGCGGAAGGGGCGGGGGAGGAAGACGAGGCGCGCGGTCGCCCAGGTGAAGTACACCCGCCCGCCTCCAGCCGCTGCTGAGTATGCCGAGCAGATCGCCTCGTTCATCCTGCGCAACGAGTCCGCTTGCGCGCCCACGTGCGGGGAGGGCCAGCGCAGGCGGCGGCAGCAGCGCAAGCGCCCGCTCCTCGAGGCTCGCTTGAAGGAGTTCGCATCCCTGTTCAATGGGCAGTGGAGCGAGCAAGGTCTGGGTGAGTCGGTCGGGGTCGGGGATGTTTTTTGTTTGTTTTGTGCGGGGGGTTCTTGCGGTCGAGCTCCTGCTGCAGCGCGGGCCTCCAGACGTGATTCGGCCCAGTGCCCCCGGGGCCCGTCGGCCCGAGGCCGTCGCGCGCGGGCGGCCCCCTGGGGCCCGGCACCTACCCAGAGTGGCGGGGGAGGAGGAGGAGGAGGAGGAGGAGGAGGAGGAGGAGGAGGAGGAGGCGGAGGAGGAGGGAGGTGGGGAGAGGGGGAGGGGGAGGAGAGGAGGAGGAGGAGGAGGAGGAGTGAGGAGGAGGAGGAGGAGGAAGGAGGAGGAGAGGAGGAGGAGGAGGAGGAGGAGGAGGAGGAGGAGGAGGAGGAGGAGGAAGCGAGGAGGAGGAGGGGAGGGACGGAAGCGGAGGAGGAGGAGGAGGAGGAGGAGGAGGGCGGCGGAGGGAGAGGGAGGGGGGGGGAGGATGAGGGGAGGAGGAAGAGGAGGAGGGGGAGGGGGGAGGAGGAGGAGGGGAGGAGGAGGAGGAGGAGGAGGAGGAGGAGGAGGAGGAGGAGGACGATGAGCAGGAGCAGGAGGCGGAGGGAGAAGGGGGGGGGGACGGGGGAGGCGGATAAGGAGGCGGAGGCTGAGGAGGAGGAGGAGGACGAGAGGACGAGGTCCTCGAGGGTTATTTGATTTTCCCCACGATGTCGAACATCAAACATTGCTCATCAGCTCCGTCCTTACTCACTACTCCCCCGTCTCCTCCTCTCTCCCCCCCCCCCTCCTCTTCCTAGGGGCCCGGGTGGGCCCCTCCTCAGCGGCCCCGGCGTCTCGACCGTCGCAAGGTAAATGGATTCATCACTGCAGCCGCTCGGGGTCATGCTGCCAGGGCGGCTCAGACGCTGAGCGGCGGTCGAACACGAAGGCGCTCCGCCGCCAATCTGTTCGCTACCGCCCATTGCCCTCTTTGTCCCCGGCACCCGTAGGGCGCGGGCGCGAGGTCGCGCGCCGCGCTGCCTTCCCCGGGGAGGCGTGGTTCGCGGCCCCGCGCCCTTGCCAATATGGCGCTGGCAAGGGGGTCGGGCGTCGGGCCCCGGGGGGACTGTCAGCCGCCAGGCGCGCATGACAGAGCTGATCCTGAAGACGGTGCTGCGCAAGCGGCCCCACAAGGCCTGACATGCATGCCGAGGAGGATGAGGAAGACGAGCAGTCGGAGGAGGGTTAACGGTTAGGTTAGGCCAGGGTCGACAACGAGGATGGGGGGGGGGAGGGAGGAGGAGAGACGGAGGCAGAGCTGGCGGGGCCCGGAGGGTGCGACCGCGCGGGGCAGGCCGCCTCCAACAAGTGGAACAAGCTGCTGCAGGCGCTGGACTTCTGGGTGTTGGGGATGGCGCCTCACGGCATGCTGCGCGAGCTGATCGATAAGGACCAGCCGCGCACCGCTGCCCACCTCTCCTCTCGCTGTCCTCTCGCTTCCATTCCCATCGTCATATCATATATCATATCCTCCTCCCCCTCCTCCCTCCTCCTCCTCTTTTCTCTCTCCTCCCCCCTCCCCGTCCTTCTCCTCCCTCATTCCCGGCCTCCTCCTTCTCTCCTCTTCTGTTCGTCGTCTTCCCTCGCACCTCCATCCACGCCCCCATCTCACTCAGTCACCGCTCGCCGCTCACTCATCACTCACACCACTCACTGCTCCCTGCTCCTCACAGCCCTCTCCGGTCCGGCCTACTCCTCCCCAGCCGGCTCTCCTGCTTCTCCTCCCCGGCTGGCTCTCCTGCTTCTCCTCTCCGGCCGGCTCCTCCTCCCCGGCCCCCCCCACGAGGGGATGGCTAAGTTGCTCGTGAGCTACGACGAGGCTGCCATCCGGAGCCGTCGCGCGGCCCAACAGGGCGGCGGCCTTGCCGCTGCCGAGGAGCAACAGATGAGCTTCCACGCGGTGGCCGGGTCGCGCCTGCGACGTGTCACAGGGTTGGTCAACAGCCCCCAGTTCGTGGATGCGATTCGCATCGTCATGGTGGTGTCCGAACCCTCCCGTGCGATCGCTCTCTTCTTCCAGCAGTGTGCCGAAGGCCGGTTGCGTCCCAACAACATGCCTCACCTGGTGGACCTGTCGTGCGTGGAGTTATCTCCACTTGTACAATGCCAGCAGTATCTGACAGGGCTCCTCGACGGCACCACCCCAGCTGCCCGCATCATCTGGCAATCGGCTGGCCACTCATCGCACGCGGACTGGATGGCCGCTGACCCAGCTGGCGCCCGCTTGTTGCGCAGGCAGGTGCTGCTGCTCATTGGTGGCATCGAGATGCGACACGGACATTTTTTTGAGGCGCCTTACAATTTTGCGGCGCTGGTGGACCCCGTCCGCGTGCCAGCTGCTCGGCGGGCTGCCGTCGTCCGTCAGTTCTCGGAGGAGCAGAAGCCGTGCTGCGTCCGACCAGGCCTCGCCATGGCGATCCGCTCGGATCTGGACCGCAGCGACAGTGGCCTGGACATCGCGAGCCCGAAGTTCCTCGACTTCGCGTACGCGTTCTCCCTCAGCATGCTCCTCAGTATCAGCGACGCCGAGCGCATGCACGCCGTGAACAAGCAGTTCAACCAGAACATGCCTGGGTGCGGGTCCAGATGGAGCTCCATCGTCGCCAACTCCGTCAACCGCAACGCCGTTGCGGCCCTGGTCAAGCGGGCGACCGCCCACGAGGACCACAAGATGTACGCGCTTCCTGGCGGGGGGGCGTCAACTCTGGAGCCCTCCACGCCCGCCGCCTCCTCCTCGCTCCTCCTCGCTCCTCCTCCTCCTCCTCCTCCTCCTCCTCCTCCTCCTCCTCGTCCTCGTCCTCCACCTACCCTCCTCACTCCTCCTCGTCCACTCGTCCTCCTCCTCCTCCCCCTCCACCTCCTCCTCCCCCTCCTCCTCCTCCTCCTCCCCTCTCCTCCACCCTCCTCCTTCCTCCTCACCCCCTCCTCCTCCTCTTCCTCCACTTCTCGTGCGCATGATGTCCCTCCTCCTCCCCACCTCCCCCATCTATCCTCCTCCTCCTCTTCCTCCCCTTCCTCTCCTCCTCTCCTCCCACCTCCTCCTGCTCCTCTGCTCCTCCTGCTCCTCCTCCTCTCCTCCCCCTTGGCCTTTCTCCTCCTGGCTACTTCTCCTCCTCCCCCCCCCCCTCCTCCTCCTCCTCCTCCTCCCCCTCCTCCTCCTCCTACCTCTCCTCCTCCACCTCCTCCGCGGAGAACGACGACGGGGATGCACGGTGCGAGTGCGAGGGCGGTTGACCGCATCGCTGAATCGCGACGACGAGGCGGCGCCCCCTCCCCCACCCCCGCGCCCCGCCGCCCCCTCCCCTGCCCGCGCAAGGCGGGCCGCCGCCTGTCGCGGCGGTCGGAGGGGCCGACGCGCCGGGCGCGCCGGGCGGCGGCGGCGGCGGCGCTGCCGATCTGCTGTCCTCGCGGGGCAAGAAGAAGGCCGAGGGCCTTCGCCGTCGTCGTCGGATCTGCCCCCCATCCCTCCTCGCCCCGCGCGGCCCGCCCCCCCCTCTGCAGCTCCTCCCTCCACCTCCACTCCACTCCCCCCCCCTCCCCGCCGCGCCCCTCGGGCCCCCTGTCCATAGTTGAGGGGCTCTGCGTTGGCCCCGCCCCCCACGGCCCGCCCGCGACGGCCCCGGGGGCCCGGGCTGGCCCAAATATGGTAAACCAATTTGGCGGAAACAGCTGATCACGGGAAGGCGGCGGTCCGAGACGAGCCCGAGAGTATTGTGGAGATCGCGCGGCCCCGTCCCGATGCCGATGCGCGCGCCGTCCAGGATGTCCCGCCCCCCCCCCCTCCCGGGGCCCTGCGCCCCCCCCCTTTCCCGCCCCGGTGCCCTTTAGCCTTCGGGCCCTTTGGGCCCTTTCTTGAGTCTTGAGGTTCGTCCAGCCATCGCTGTCTCCCGGCCGCTTCACAGTCAGGCGCTCGGCGCGATGGACTTCTTCGAGCGGGACTTCCGGACGGAGCGGCTCGCGCGCGGCTTGAGCGCCAACCCTTGCACGGCCGAGTTCAACCGAGACTTCCGCGCCGCATGGGAAGCTTTGCCAGCGGACAGGCGGGGGCATTACAGCCGCAAGTCAGCCGACAGCAAGGCGCTGGCCGCTGCCCTGCGCTGCGCTGGCCCTGCAGCCGCTCCCGGCGGGGTCGCGTTGGCCTTGGCCAATGGCGACGCGCTGGCCCTGGCGCCCCTCGCGGGCCCGGCCCGCCTCGCAGCGGACGCGATCTTGGTCGCGGTCGAGCCCGCCCCCCGCCCCGAGCACGCAGCGCCCGCGGCGCCGGGTGCCATGCTGGCGGAGCCGCCGCCCCCAGTGCGCCCCACGCCAGCCGAGGTCCAGCCCGAGTGGCCCATGTCGGTTGCAGTCGTCCAGGCCGCCGCGCTGCAGCAGGTCACCCACGTCAGCGATGCTGTCGTCGCGCACGCAGACGCGATCGAGCCGCCCCGCGACGGCGACATGCCTGCCGATGTCAAGTACCCGACGCAGTGCAAAGGCGCGCCCTCCGTGTTCCCGCCCTCCTCACTCCACGCAGACTCCCCCCCTCCCCTTTCTCGCGCACTCAGACCTGTGGCTGACTCGGCCCTGCCATCCCTGCTGCGCCAACCTTCCCGATCTCTCTCTCTCTCTCTCTCTCTCTCTCGGTCTCGCTCTGTCTCTCTCTCTCTCTCTCGCACTCTATATCGCACTCTATCTCCCCCTCGCACACTCTCTCGCTCTCTCTCCTCTTAGCTCACCAAGTATATATACTCGTCCATCTCTCTTATCTCGCTCTCTCTATCTCTCTTGGTTGCGCTCTCTCTCTCTCTCTCTCTCTCGCTCTCTCACGCTCTCTCTCTCTCTCTCTCTCTCTCCCCCTCTCCCTCTCTCATTTGTTTACTCTCTCTCTCTCTCTCTCTCTCTCTCTCTCTCTCTCTCTCTCTCTCTCTCTCTCTCTCTCTCTCTCTCTCTCTCTCTCTCTCTCTCTCTCTCTCTCTCTCTCTCTCTCTCCCCCCCTCCCTCTCTCATTTGTTTACTCTCTCTCTCTCTCTCTCTTCCCCTCGCTCTCGAGAGAGAGGGAGAGAGAGAGAGAGAGAGAGAGAAAACGAGAGAGAGAGAGAGAGAGAGAGATAGAGAGAGAGGGAGCTGCGCAGGCGGACTGTGCACGTCGCGGGCGCCGCTGGACATGGTGACCTTGCAGCGGCACATGCTGACCGACCTTTCTTTGTCATGTGCTTCTACCACGGACAGTGGGATGCATTCAATTGTTATAGTGTTTGTTTGATCGCACCCAGCGCGCAACCCCCCCCCGATCGGCCCCGCTGCGCACGCGCGCGCCCATTGCGGGTGCAACGCCAGGTTCGTGCAGCCGCGGGGCCGATGCGGTTCCAAGGGGATTCGCGTGCTCTGCTCTTGCCCGTTCGCCCTCCGCGTCCTCCCACCATTCGCAATGTTATGATGTTTCAGCTTGATCATGGAGCTCGGGCCGCCATGGCCGAGGGCGCAAGAAACGCACATGAAACACTCGTACGCAATAAACCATTCAAGACGTCCGTGCTTCCTCAATGCGTCTTGCATTCCTTGCGTGCTTTCGCCGAGCGATGGCAACGCTGCCTTCCCAGGGCCTTGTATCCTTGCCCGACTGCATACTGCGTGTGATTTTGAGCGTGGCGGGGCAACAGCTTTCGCGCTTAATGCGAGTGGGCTCGTGGGCTCTGGTCTCCAGGGGTGAGCGGGCTGGTCGGGGGGCAAGTGCGACGGCGACGTCGGCGATGCCGATGTCCCGCGCGCGATCTCAGATCCCATGTAACTGCGCCCCTAAGGACGTCATTGTTGTGGGAGAGATACAAGTACAACCTGGCGACGCTTTCACGCCAGTCTCGTGGTCAATACTAGCTTGCGGGGTCAAGCGCAATGGTCGACACCGCGCTCGGCAGATGATGTGCGTCCTGGACGCTGTCTCAGATGTGACGCCCATCGACGTCGGGTACGCCGGGACAGTCCTGCGCCTTCGCAGGTACGAACGCATTCCGACTCCAGCTGGCCTCCCGCACGTTTTCGAGCACTTCTCAGCGTCGGCTACTTGCGGGCGCCTCGTCACAGCTTCGCAGGACGAGCTTACCGCCGACATCTTGCGTTGCCTTGACACAGGCGACAAGTTGAGGTCTGGCCATCTTCCGCCCGCGTTCGGTTCTTGAGCTTCGTGGAGGAGGCAGGCTGCACGTTCACAGTGACAGGGCTGGCGCCCACAGCCCAGGCCCCGGCCAGAGCCCGTCGCGCCAGGGCCGACGACGATGCCGGTGCTCGCCCAGCAGACGACATCCTGGATACGCTGGACCCACCAGCGTTTGCTGCGCTGGCCGATCGCCGCGACGCCGATGGCGGCGCTGGTTTCGAGGGGGCAGACTGCGACCCTATCGCGGGTGACCTGTATGCCGCTGGGCTCTCGGCCGACGCAGTGGACGCCCACCTGCGTTTCTTGGGCGTCGCGGAGGTCTTCTGCGCCGATGCCCCCGGCGAGGACTCGGACCAGGAGGGGGGTCCTAGACTCAGCACGCAGCAGCGCCAGCGCGCAGGTGGCCCCGCCGCCGCCCGCACTGGGGATCAATGCGATGCGGCCGACGGCTTCGACGACATCTTCGGCGACGGTGCGACGCAATCCCCGCTGCCAGGCGCTGCCGCTGGCTCAGCGACTGCCGCTGCGCCCAACGACCTCGACGATGTATTCGGCAGCCTGCTGGGCGCCGCGCCCCCGCCCCCTCAGCCGCTGCAGCCGCGGCCCAAGCCTGCGCCGCAGCCGCAGCAGCCGCAGAGGCCAGCGCTCGACATGGCAGGAGGGTCGGATGCACCCGCGCCCGGCGAGTCGCTGGGAGAGGTGATGAAGCGCTTAGAGCTCCGGGACCACCCGCTGGCTCCGACAACGCCACGCACTATCTATTGTGATTCTTCTGGTGAGCCGATGGCTCGTCTGGCGGTCCTCTGGGGCGGCCAGACTGTGAAGGCGCGGGGGCCTTGGTGAAACGCGCAACCCCGCGCCCCCCCCGTCCTGGGGCCGATGGGGGAGGGAGTCGGGGGGAGAGGAGGTGGCGGGAGGAGGTGGGGAAGTAGGAGGAGGAGGAGGGGAGGAGGAGGAGGAGGAGGAGGGGGAGGACTGATAGTGAGGGGCGAGGAAGGGAGGGAAGGGAGAGGAGGCAGGAGGAGGAGGAGGAGGGAAGGTAGGAGATGGAGTGAGTGGGAAGGATGTAGGAGGGAGGTGGAGAGGAGGGAGGAGGAAAGTAGGAGGAGGAGGAGGAGGAGGAGGAGCGAAACGCCACGGGGCCGACCCGCCACGTTGAACTCCTGCCCCGCCCGAGGCAGCTTGCAAGCAGCACCGCAATTGCTACGTGATGCTGCAGTCGGCGTGGTTCCCACCGGGGGAAGCCACGTGCGTGGCGCACCGCTGGGCCGCCATGGCGAAGTACGCCACGCGGGAAGAGCGCACCGCGGAGGAGCCACTAGTCACTTCTCCTCCTGCTCCCCTCCCTCCCTCCTCACCTACTCCCCCACTTCCTGCCCCTCTCGACCTCCTCCCTCCCCTCCCTCCTCTTGCGCCCTGCTTCCCCCCCATCCTCCTCTTTGCCTGCCCCCTCCCCCTGTTTCGCCCCCCTCGGCCGATCCTCGTCGTCCTCCGTTCTCGCCCGCGCCCCCTCCCTCCTCGCTTCCGGCGCTCTGGCGCCTTTCGCCGAGCTCTTAGAGGGCCCACCCCCCGGGCCGAGTATCGGACATCGGCGCCTGCCCTGTAGTGCTTGTGCCCTTCGAACCTCTTCGGCTGCTGCATCCGCTCACCGCTCGCCTCCCTCTTGCTGCGCTTCCTCGCCCTCCTGGAGCGCTGCCCTAGTCCCTCCTGGGTCCTGCACGCTGCCCTCGGCTTCTCCCCCGCTCGCCCACCCTCCCACTCAGCCCCCCGCCAGCCCCCCCGCCCGGCGCGCGCCTCGCCAGGCGGAGCGCGTCGTCTCCAGGGCGAAGGAGTCCGCGCAGCGCCGCAGGGCGGGCCTGCGCAGCGGCGGCCCCCAGCTGCCCCACTGAGCGGCTCGTGGCTCCCCCTCCCCCCCGAGCCTCCCCCTGTTCCCCTCGCCTTCACCCCCCGCCGGGCCAGCAACGCCCCCCCCCCTCCCCCCCCTCTCTCTCTCTCGCTCTGCCGCTCGGAATCTAGCGTTTCTTAGGTGAACCAGAAGTCCCGGAGCCACCTCCTCCGGTCGCGTGAGGGGCTGTGAGTATCAGGATTCAGAATGGGGGTCGGGTCGTCACTGCAGTCCAGCCCAGCTTGCTTGCACGTGCTGCGTGTAGGGTAATCCACACGTTGCGTTCAGACGTTTTATTGTCGTTGTCTTTCATACGTCACACGGTGGGGGCACGGGGTAAGACCGCTCGCCCACCAAACAAAACAAACAAGAGAAACAAAACCACATGGCGCCTGGCCCGGGCGCGTCTCTTGTTGGCTCGGTGGCCGGCATTTCGCCCATCGGCTGCGAAAACATTGGTTACTTATCCGAGCTGTCCTTACTCCATGCCCCCACCGTATGTTCGTATGTTTTCCGGGCACCACTCGGCCGGGTGAGCAATTCACCCTCGAGATCGGCGGGCGACGCGGCGGGCGGGCTTTGAAGTCGCCACGCCGCACGGCTCGCACGGTGCCCGAGAGTGTTTTCTCCTGGCCCCAGCGTCTTCGCAGTTGGTCAGTCTTTCTAGCGTCGCAGCTGCTGTTCTTTGCTGAGAGGCGAGGGTGCGACTCACGCCCGCTGTGATGCGGTGTGCCAGCGGCCGTGATGCGCCCTCGCTCGTTCATGTTCGCGCAGCCGTCGCAGGCCCTGAGCAGCAGAGGTGCAAAACAGAACGCAGACATATAGAGGCCTCCTAGATGGGGTCGGAGTAGATGGGGTCGGTGGATCGCACCGTATCGCCGATACATCGGCGATGCATCGGCAATGCATCGGCGATGCATCGGCGATGCACCGGCGATGCATCGTCGACGTCGTCGCTTCATCGGCGACGCCGGCGCGAAGAACATCGGGCCCCGCATCGAGCCGCATCGCCGATGCATCGGCGATGCGACGCGAGCCTCCGACCCCATCTACTCGGACCCCATCTGGGAGGCCTAGAACATAACCGCTCAAACATCTAACGTTGCAACCCTTTCCGGGGGCAGGCGCAACTGGACCACTAAGCTTGTCTAACTGTGTAGCAGCGTTCGCCTCGCAATAATCGCACCCCCCCCCTGCCCCACCTGACCTGGGAAGCGCCAGTAATTGATTCACAGACGTCCTGAGGGGCCTCGGGGCGGTCGGAGACTTGTCTGCCATAGATGTCTCATCGATCCGACCGTGTCGAACCTCATCCCTGCACCGACAGCCCCCCCTCCGCTCTCGCCGCCGCCCCCTAGCTTCTAAATTTTCTCTGTCCACGCCCCTGCCCGCCCCGACCCCCTTGGCTCTTGGGGGGGGGGGGCGGCCAAACCGATTTCGGAGACGGCCCAGCTGGGCCATTAAACGCTGGAGGTCGTTCGGGGTTTCGAGGTCGTAGCATGTGACGGCCCACCTGCCCGCAGTTCTCGCCGCCGCTTCTCGGATCGGGCTGCTTGGCCGAGTGGCCGACGTCCATCGGCGCACCGCCCATCGTCTCCAGGGCTGCGGCCACGGCAGGCAAGATGGCGCCGAAGCGGAAGCTGGCGGCGGCGCAGCTCGGGTCGGCACGGAGGGCCGCAGCCGCCGCGCGGGTCGCCCAGAAGACCCTTGAGAAGGCCCAGCGCGCGGCCGAGAAGGCCAAGGACAAGGCAGAGAAAGCTGCGGCGAAAGCCAAAGCCAAGGCCAATGCCCCCTCCTTCACTGCACCTCCTCTAGGGTGCCACATGCGAACCCCGCCCATGCCCCCCGCGATTTCTGAGGGGGAAGGGTGGGTATCGCGGCATCACTTCGTTCGGGGGCCCCCAAGCGACATGAACCTGGTGAACGCCGCCCTCTCTCCCAGAAATCGTGTGGGGGGGTAATGGCAGGGTTCGCTTGCGCACCCCTGACCTCCGCCTTCCTCCCCCTCCACGTCCCCCTCCTGCTCCTCCTCATCCTGGTCGATGTTGGAGTGATGCCTTCGCGTGGCACGGTCTCGCCGATGTTAATGCAGCTGCGTTTCGGCCCCGACGTCGTCGCCAGCTTTGTCCCGTTTCAGGCCCGAGCTGCGAAGATAGACGAGGATGCCGCGCGCGCGCAGGGCGATCATTGCGATCAGTTTGCACGCGCGCATCATGTTCCGGATGGGGCGGGGCTGTCAGGACGGGCGCTGCACGTGACGGTCGTTTCAACAAGGGGTTCTCGTCGGCTGGGGTACTCTTGATGCCCTTGGGCTTTTGCCTATCTTTTTTTTTTTGGGGGGGGGTCGCGCGGGCTACTCCTGGCCCCTCTCGGTGCCCCCTCGGTCCAAGCAGCCCCGAACCGAAGGGGGAAGGACGATCGCGGGGGGTCGAGCGATGACGCGAGCGCCCCCCCCCCCCTCTCGAGGAGTTGGATCAATGATTGATGCGGAATGAGGAGGGGCGACTGGTCGTGCCTGGCTGTCCTGCGTGCCTTGATCTCCCGATCTCGATCTCCCAGCAGCCCAACCGATCTACCGATCTCACTGACGATGGTGGCCCGGGGGGGGGGGGGGGGGGGGGACGATTGTTGTTGTCCCTCTCCGTGGGGCGGGCCCGAGATGCAGCCCCTCTCCCCGGTGCGGGTTCGAGGCGCGGCCCCTCTCGCCAGGGGCTAGTCGCGTCAGTCGAGGTCCCGTCGAAAGCTCGTCGGGGATCTGTACGGTTAGACGGGTGAGAATGCTCGCGCTGGGTTTGTCGGTGGCGGGTCGGGGCACGCGTGGGCATTGTCGGTGACGGGCATCGTCGGGGCCTTGTCGGGCACAGGCTGGGGATGCGTGGGGCTCGGTCAGGAGTCAGGTTGGCGAGTCAGGGACTAGTCGGGGACTTGTTCGTTACCCTGTCGGGGGCTTGTTGGGGTCCTGTCGGGGGTTTGCCGGGAGCCTGTCGGGGGCTTGTCGGGAGCTGGTCGGGAGCTTGTCGGGGGCCTGTCAGGGGCCTGTCAGGAGCTTGTCCAGTGCTTGTCGGGGGCCTGTCGGGTGACTGTCGGGGGCCTGTCGGGGGGCCGTCGGGGGCTTGTCGGGGGTCGGGGTGGGGCCTGTCGGGGGCCTGTCAGGAGCTTGTCGGGAGCGTGTCGGGAGCCTGTCGGGTGTCGGGGGCTGTCGGGGGCTTGTCGGGAGCTTGTCGGGAGGTCGGGGGCCTGTCGGGGCCTGTCGGGAGCTTGTCGGCGGCCTGTCGGGGGCCTGTCGGGGGCCTGTCGGGAGCTTGTCGGGAGCTTGTCGGGAGCTTGTCGAGGGCTTGTCGGGGGCTTGTCGGGGGCCTGTCGGGGGCCTGTCGGGGGCCTGTCGGGAGCTTGTCGGGAGCTTGTCGGCGGCCTGTCGGGGGCCTGTCGGGGGCCTGTCGGGAGCTTGTCGGGAGCTTGTCGGGAGCTTGTCGGGGGCTTGTCGGGAGCTTGTCGGGCGCCTGTCGGGGGCGCTTCGGGGAGCGGCCCGAGGGCGGGGGCCCGTCCAACAGGTTTCCGCTCGAGACATCCTCCAACCCAACAGGTTGTCGAGGTGTCTATGCGTGCACCCCCCCCCCCTCTGCATAGACGTGCGTTTTGCGAGGACCTCTCGAACGAAAACCTGTTGGCGGCGGCTGTGCACGGCCCATCCCCGCCGCCGAACGACTGCGGCCAACAGGTTTTCACTCGAGAGGTCCTCGCAAACCGCATGTCTATGTGAATGGGGGCGGGGGCGTTGCATAGACCAGGTGAAAACCTGTTGGGTTGGAGGATGTCTCGAGCGAAAACCTGTTGGGCGGGCCCCCGTCCTCTGGCCGCTCCCCGACAGGCCCCCGACAGGCCACCGACAAGCTCCCGACAAGCCCCCGACAGGCCCCCGACAGGCTCCCGACACGCTCCCGACAAGCTCCCGACAGGCCCCCGACAGGCCCCCGACAGGCCACCGACAAGCTCCCGACAAGCCCCCGACAGACCCCCGACAGGCCCCCGACAGGCCCCCGACAAGCTCCCGACAAGCTCCCGACACGCTCCCGACAAGCTCCCGACATGCCCCCGACAGGCACCCGACAGGCCGCCGACAAGCTCCCGACAAGCACCCGACAGGCCCCCGACAGGCCCCCGACACGCTCCCGACAGGCTCCCGACCAGCCCCCGACAGGCTCCCGACAAGCTCCCGACAAGCCTCCGACAGGCACCCGACAGGCCTCCGACAAGCCCCCGACAAGCCCCCGACAAGCCCCCGACAGGTCCCCGACAAGCCATCGACAAGCTCCCGACAAGCCACCGACAGACATACCCCCGACAGGCCCCCGACAGGCACCCGACAAGCCCCCGACAAGACACCGTCGAGCCCCCAGGGTGCGTATATAACACACGCCCTTAGTTATATACCCCTCTTGGGGCTCCAAGAGGGCCCCAAGAAGGCCCTAAGAGTGCCCCCTAAGATGGGGCTCTCGGAGCTCCCCGGGGGCCGCCAAGAGGGCCCCAAGCGGCCCCAAGACGGCTCCAGGAGGGCCGCGGGGGCGTATATAACACACCCCCTTAGTTATATACCCCTCTTGGGCCCCCAATAGGGCCCCAAGAGGGCCCCTAAGACGCCCTCTTGGGCCTCTCGGAGCTCCTCGGGGGCCGCCAAAGAGGGCCCCAAGCGGGCCCCAAGACGCATCCAGGAGGGCCGAGGGGCGGCTCGGGGGCGCCTCCGGGCCACCTGGAGGCGGCTCTGGACAGTCTCCGGGTCACTCGGAGGCGGCTCGGGGGCGCCTCCGGGTCACCTGGAGGCGGCTCTGGACCGTCTCCGGGTCACTCGGAGGCCGCTCCGGGGCGCCTCTGGGTCACCTGGAGGCGGCTCTGGACCGTCTCCGGGTCACTCGGAGGCGGCTCCGGGGCGCCTCCGGGTCATCTGGAGGCGGCTCTGGACCGTCTCCGGGTCACTCGGAGGCGGCTCGGGGGCACCTCCGGGTCACCTGGAGGCGGCTCTGGACCGTCTCCGGGTCACTCGGAGGCGGCTCGGGGGCGGACCGTCTCCGGGTCTCCGGGCGCCTCCGGGTCACCTGGAGGCGGCTCTGGACCGTCTCCGGGTCACTCGGAGGCGGCTCCGGGGCGCCTCCGGGTCACCTGGAGGCGGCTCTGGACCGTCTCCGGGTCACTCGGAGGCGGCTCCGGGGCGCCTCCGGGTCACCTGGAGGCGGCTCTGGACCGTCTCCGGGTCACTCGGAGGCGGTTCCGGGGCGCCTCCGTGTCACCTGGAGGCGGCTCTGGACCGTCTCCGGGTCACTCGGAGGCGGCTCCGGGGCTTGGGTCAGCCATGGGCCCCTTAGGGCCCTGTAGGTGTCTCGTTGTGCCGCGCGGGGTCTCGGCCCCCGACGGGCCACTAGTTGGCCCGCGATGAGCTCTTGATGCGACCCCACTGTTCCAGAGAGCACACCCTCCCCCCACCACTTTGCGCTGCTCCCCTGGCGAGGCGCAGCCGGCGCCGCAGCAGACGGTCGTCGCGGCCCCGGAGGTGGATGCCGCGCCGGTTCCGGAGGCCCCCGCTCCGTCGCCCGGGGGTTCGCCCGTGCCCGCCGAGCCCGATCTTGGCGCAGCGGCAGACAGCAGCAGTGCAGCTGCCGGCAGCGCCCAGCCCGCGCCGACGGCAGACGCCCCCGCCGAGGAGCTGGACGATGGGCCAATGGCATCGTTTTCGCCAGCGTCATCTTGTTTACATGCGTACCCAATATTTCAGCCGTCTGCCTGGGGGAATTGGCAATCCGGCGCTCCTGGCGCTTGCCTCAGTGTCCAATTGGTTCACGCGGGTGGGTGATCAACATATTGATTGACCGCCCCCTCTCCCTGGGCATGGCTGCCCTTGCATCCTTGGCATGTCGCCCCGCCCGCTCGAGAATCTCAGTTGCATGTTCCCGAGGGGATTGCATCCAGAACAGTATGCCATGGGTGTCTTGTCTCGTCTACTTGTTTTACTGATCCTCTGGCGTCCCATCTTGAACCCCAGACTGTGTCCCGATCGTTGGATTTCGTGATTGGTTGGTCCTGTTGGTCTACCACGGCTATCGCACTGCTAAGCAAACCCAGCTAGGCCGATTGGCGCTTGGTGGTCTGGAGGGGGCAACGTTTCCCGATGCGGTTTGAATTTCAGTTTGGGGGCCTTCTGGGGGCCCTACCACGCACCCTCGCTAAACTTACATGTCTTGCGGACGCAGCTCCTGGCCCCTTTCGGGCACCCAGGGGCATCCGGGAGTCTACTTGGGCTACTTGGGGTTCGTATTGGGCTCTCTTGGAGCCTACTTCAGGTGTCGCAGCACTGTGTTGGTTATGATATCACGTGGCAGCATGTGCCACTTGTTGGTGTGGTATCAGATCGGTATATACTAAGATGCTCGGTCGCCGCTGACGCCGCCTGGGCCGCCGCGGGTGACACCGCGCACTTACCTGCCCCACGTAGTTGACGCGATGGTGTCTAAGCTGAACAACACGGAGCAGCGAGCGATGTGCACATTCTTCGAAGTATACGGCAACACCCCTGCGTTCTCGTGCTTGTGCGCTGGGACCGACTCACCTCGCCTAGTCCTGGCTGCGATCGCAGATCGCGTGAACACTATCAGTGGTGCAGCTGGCAACGGCAACGGCGCCGACGCTGTCAGGGACAACGTCCGCTGCCAGTTCAGGCACGCCTTCAGCTCCGAGCTGGAGCCCGCCAAGAGGCTTTGCTGGACGTGCAATCCTCATCCTGTCCACGATCCTAGGGCACCCCGCTCTCGAGCCAGAACCCCCCCTCTCCCCAATATGAATCCACGTTGCGAGATAACTCGATAGGCCAATGCGGCCTCGCCCGCCCCGCCCCCCCGCACCCCGGCGCCGTTCACGTCCTTTGGCGGGCTGTCTGGCCGTCTACCCTGGGGCCGCCCACCCCCCCTCGCCTCTCTGCCGCTCCCCGCCCCTCTGTCCGCGCCCGAGGGAGTTCATCCGCACGATGTTCGAGGACACCTCCAAGCTCTTCGGGGACGCGTGCGACCTGGCTGGAGGGGGCTTGGCGACCCGTCTATTGCAATACATTCCTTCAGCCAGCTCCTTCCTCATCCTCCCCCCCATCTGTGCCTTCCCCCGATCGCTTCTCCAACCTCGCGTCCTCAACTGCTCCATCCCAGTATCCTAGTAGGTGACGAACTATGCCGCGACGGGGGAGGCCGACGCCTCTTGCGAAGTGCCCGATGATTACGACATTTGTATTGCAGGGTTCCCGTGTAAGGATTTCTCCGTGAAGAACTGGTACCGCAGCAAAAACACGAAGAACGTTGCCCAAAAACGTGGGAAATCTGGTTCTGCATTTGGTGGCATCGTATCGTTGGTGAAGAAACACAAGAGGTGCGAGATGTTATGGCTCGAGAACGTGCTCGGTATCAGCATGCCCGACGTCGCCGACTCGAACCTTGCCCACGCCTTTCACATTTTGTCCGAGGAGGCCGATTTCTTCAGCATGGCCCTAAAGCTCGACCCCCGGCTGTTCAAGCTGCCAGTCTCGCGGACGAGACTCTGGATGCCGTGTTTCAGGCGCTCCCTCCTCGCTAAGGTTGGCATTGCCGAGTCGGAGATGTACTCTTGGGTCACGCGCGTCCTCGACCGCCTCTGCACCACAGACACCGTCACCATCGCGTCGCTTCTCGTCGGCGACTCGCACCCTGCCCTCGCGAAGCATCTGGACGCCTGCAGGGAGAAGCCGCTGCCGTGGACGGAGTCCGTTCCGACCTGCCAGTGGCCGCTGATGCACACTGCCATCGGGGAGAAATGTGGGCGGTCAACCTCAATCTTCATGGACGCAGACCTTGAGTCAATCGGTGCGCAGTATCCAGGACTGCGTAATTTGTGCCGCCGGGAGTTTGACCTGCTCGCGCTCAAGGGCGTGCCCATCCCTGATAGCAAGCATCGGTTGATCGAATTGTCCCAGTCTGGCAACAGGGGGAAGCTCGGTCTCCCAGAGGAATCCACCGCGGTCGTGCCGTGCATTTGCCCAACCGACAAGCTGTGGATCAGCCACCTCAGTCGCTGCATGCTCGGCATCGAGTGCATGCGGTGCCAAGGCATTGACTTCGGCGAGGGCGGAGAGGCGAAGCTGATCAACCACTTCTCGGACCGTTTCATCGAGGACCTCGCTGGGAATGCCTTTCATACAGGACTCACGGGCGTTATGATAAAGGGGTGCCTGCGGTCTCGCCGCCCTTCTCCTTCATCCGTCCTTCCCCCCCCCCCCGGGCAGGGGGGTGGCGGCGACGACGACGACGACGACAGCGATGCAGCAAACCCAGGTCCCGGGCCGTCGGTCTGGGCTGCGCCTCGCCGTTGCGTCGCGGCTCTGTCGGGGCCTTCGCGGAGCCCCAGGCGCTCAGAGCGCGAGGGCCCACCTGGGGCCGCACCTCGCCGTCCATGGGCTGCGAAATGCGAAACTGCGCCTCGCCATCTTTGGAGGGCTCGGACGCGCGACACCGAGACTGTCGCCAGTTTCGAGGGCTGCTCCTGCTACTCCTGCTCATCCTTCCTTCCGCCTTTCCCACGCCCCTCCGTCCTCGTCCTCCACCTCCTCCTGCGCCCGCCCCAGCAGGATCGTGCGCCGCCACTGCTATCTCCTCCATGGTCGCTATCGGGGCCGCCGTCATGCGGATGAGGGGGCACGCTGTGGTCAGGCCCCGCATCGACCACGCGCTGTTCGCGCAAGACCCCATCGTCGATGACCCGGCCGCTGTGGACATCCAGGCAGACCATTTCGGAGATATTTTTGATTAGGGCCCGCTTGCGTGCTGGGGCACGTGACGCGGGGCGGGGGGTGGACGGGCGGAGGAAGAATGAGGCGCAGGATGCGATGGGTCAGGAGTTTGAGGATATGATATGATACGTTTGGAAGATACCATACGAAGGGCGAAGGATGTGGATTAGGATAGGATGATAGGACGAGTATTATTCAGGATTCAGGATCGTGAAACATGTAGGATTGCCCCCCGGACCGTTTCAGATCATCGACCACGCTCTGGTGGAACGCCGACTAGATTGCTGGGGTGCGTGTGCCGCTGGCCATTGTTAGGCTGGCCCCGTCGACTGGCTAGCGTTGGCCAGCGCGCGGACCAAGCTCGCGCCAGTCGGCGGTTGCGCTCAGAGATTGTGAATCTACGTTGGGCCTGTGAGGTTTAAGCCCTGGTGTTCTCACTTTTAGATGATCAGCGCAGGCGGTCCAGAGACAGTGACATAGTTTTTTTTTCTGAGATGCAATCCATTCTGGCTGGGGATGCTGCGTTGGCTACATGATACCAATGGTACCATGAAACATCTGCTCTTTACGGCCCTGGCCCCTAGCTTCTGGAGGGCCCACTCAAACGTGACCTGGCCCCCCCCTGTCAGATGCAGCTCGCAACATCCAATGCCGCCGCGCCGGATTGCAGCCCGCGTGTCCCAAGTGCCATTGTAACCAGTGTAGGTAGCTACGTTGGGACGGCATGTCGCATGTGCCATGGTGCTGCAGTGTCAACGACATTGACATTGACCGCCCGCCCCTCCCCTCCGGGCCTCCGCCGACCTTCTCGGCCGCGCGCCCAATGCTGCCGTTGAAGCTGCCGTCGAGCAGCGGCCTCGCCGGGGAGAGGCGCGCATGAGATAAGACTGGGGCGTCTGGGTGGTCCAGTTCTTGGGAGATGAGGTGCACCCTGCCAGGTCATTAACATGCGAGACCTGGTGGGTGCATGAATGTGTACATAGGTGTTTGGGTATCTGGGCGGGGCTCTCGGGGTCTCTTGGGATCTGCTGGCTGGGCCCGCGGCAGCGGCCCGCGATCCGCGTGGGGGGCGTGCCGAAATTGGCGCCGGGGTGTCTCGGGCCCTTCGGAGTCTCTAGGGATCTACACACATACGCGTGCGCGCCAGGTGGGGCGAGAGAGAGAGAGAGAGAGAGAGAGAGAGAGAGAGAGAGAGAGAGAGAGAGGAGAGAGAGAGAGAGAGAGAGAGAGAGAGAGAGAGAGAGAGAAGAGCGAGAGAGAGAGAGAGAGACAGCGTTAGCCACACACACATGGTATTCATAGTCATAAATATATAAAGGCTGGTGCACATACACATAAACAGGCACACGCTGCACACGGACATCTACATGCACGAACAAGAACCTACGTACACGCGTATATACATAATACATATATATATATATATAGACACACTTACATTCACTCGTCTGAACATTCTGAACGTATCATCAGGCGACCCCACCCAGAGCGCGAACATAATCGTGCTCCGTTGCCTCCGCGACAGCCTCGGGGGCGAAGATGCTCGCACGTTGCGATCCGGGTAGAGTCCGGGTGGGGATAGCACTGCATGGCAGACCCGCGGGGGCGAGATAAGCGATGATACAGTCGAGGCTGATTAGTAGGTCGACCCTGCCAATGCCCTCGTGTCCTGTGTTTGACGCCCCATGGCCCATGCCTTCTGAGGTTCTTGCAACCTTCTGCATTCGCGTGGCAATGTGGCCCTCGGACGGGTCTTGCGTTCTCTCGCGCGTCCTCGCCAATCGGCCCCTACTGTAGCGCGATGTGGAATGTTTGTTGCTGTGTATTGCTTTCAAGGTCTTTGCTGCGCACTGGTTACATACCTTGCCCTCGGCGCCTGCACTGCGCCCTGTACACCACGTCTCAATCCTTTTCGCGCCATCGACTCCCTGGCCCGACCCAGTCACTACTATTGATGGCGGCGCGGCGGCAACCCCACTCGACAGCTGAGAGCGTGGCATCCGGGTCTGACTTGCTGGACCGCCTTGGCCACGACGCGGTCGGGGGCCCTGCTGCCGCCCGCGGCGCGCGGCCCAACCGGGCCCCCTCGGACCCCGCCGACATCGAGGTGATCAAGCGTCGCATCCAGCAGCTCCTTGCTGCACGTGACAAGATGCCTCGCCCGATGCCCACAGCTGAGTTTCCGCTGCCGCCTGAGGACGGGCGATCGCTCGCACCACCTCCAATCACGCCCAGTGACTGCGCCCCCCCCCCCCCGCACTCTGCCTGCCTACAGTCAACCCGTGCATCCCGAGTTTTGTCGTGCATCGTTCGTCGTCAGCATAGTATTCGGAAACTGCCAGCGTGGCCCTCTCAGGCCCCACCCTGCATTGTTATCGCGCGCTGGGCGAGTTGACTGCAGTGGCATGTAGGGGGCTGGGTGGGGCAGAGGATGTCGCAGCCCCTCCCGTCGTCGCAACTGAGGACGCCCGCTGCGAGTGCTGCAAGCGCTACTACAGGGACACGCCCCAGCCCCTCAAGCACCGGAAGTCGCCGTTCCTCGAACCTTCGAGGCCAGCGACCTCACGCCCGCAGCATCCCCATCCTTGCTTTTTTCCTCCTCCTCCTCCTCCTCCTCCTCCTCCTCCTCCTCCTTCTCTCAGCCTCTCTATCCCGCTCTCCTCGCGCTGCCCCCCCCCCTCACCCTTGCCGCCTCTTGTCCTTCTGTCTCCTGACCTCCTCCTTGGTCCTTCGTCCTCTCCTCCCGCTCTCCTCCTCCTCCTCCTCCTCCTCCTCGCCGTTCCTCGCCCCCTCCTTCTCCTCCTCCTCCTCCTCCTCCTCCTTCTCCTCCTCCTCTTCTTCCTCCTCCTACTCCTCCTCCTCCTGAGGTCCCCCCCCCCTCCTCCTCCTCAGGTCCTCCTCCCCCCCCCCCCCGTCGGCGCCCCCGCGGTCTCGCGGTGCACTCTGAGCGCGGGCTCTTTTTAGGTCCCCAGAAGGACGGCTCTCAGGGAACCTTGTTGTCTCCTCGGGCCCAGGGCCTAGCCTCGAATATTGCTCATCAGCTGCGACCCCCCCCGCCCCTCACTCGGCGTCCTCCTACTCTGCGTCCTCTGCCCCCCCGAGGCCGGGATCGAACGACTGCATCGTGTGCAGGTCTGCCCTGCCGTGGGGGTACAAGGGCTGCGCGCGGGCCCAGGTGCTGGAGAAATTGGGCGTGGAAGAGAACCAGCTTCGGTACATGCTGGTCGTGCTTCTGTACGAGGACCCCCGGGCCCGCTGCTTTGTTTGGCGACGGGGGATCGGACGCGGAGAAAGATGAGCGTCGGGGGAGCGTGCGGGGTTACGGTATGTGGGAGGATGAGGAGGATGCTGAGGAGGAGGAGGAGGATGAGGGGGCGATTTGCTTTTGGGTTTGGGTATTGTCGTGGTATTGTCACGGGCCCGCCCGCAACCCGCCTTCGTCGCGCCCCCCCCCCCGGAGTCTTCCCGACCCCCCCCCTGCCCTTCCCCCTCCCAGTCGCATCTGCCCGTGCCAGGACCAGCGGAACAATCCCGCGGAGTGCGTCGTGCGGGCCGGCGCGATGATCCCGGGGCCGCTGCAGATGGACATCGAACTCTCGACCCAGAACGTCGTGTCGGTCGGGTCCGAGATGATTCTCGGCATCTTCTGGCCGCTCCCACTGTACATTGAGAAGTTCAAGCATCAGCCGCCCAAGTCGCAGATTACGACGCACAAGCACAAGGGCATCACGTACAAAGGCGTTGTCAAGGACGAGTCGTTCGGGGCCCCCATCGGTTGCATCCGGCTCAACGATTCCGACGTCCAGCAGTTGACCATGAACACGAGGCTCAATAATGGCGGGGGTGGCGAGTTCGTCGAGCAGATATTCAGCTCCATCCGCTCCCGCCTCACGTGCATCGCCACCCGCGAGCAAGGTTCGCTCGACCCCGCCAGCTCTGGCGGCCCTGGAGCCGACGCCACTTTCAAGTTCAAAGCGAAGCCGGCGAGCTGCGGGGAGGATGGCATGGGCGACGTCTTCGGGTCCGACTTCCAGTTTCTGTGCAAGAAGGCAGGTGGCAGGAAAGCAGCAGCTCCGTCATCGGCGGGCTCCCCGCGCGCCGGCGGCGCTGCCGGGGCCGCCTCTGCCTCTGCCGCGGGGCGCGCGGTCAAGAAGAGCACCAAGAAGCAGGCCCAGATGGACCACAGCGAGCGGGTCATCCTCGCCGCCAAGCAAGTGCTGAGCCACGTCGGCAACCCCGACACTGCAGTGGACGTCTCCTCCAAGAAGCTGTGGTCCACAGTGGGCCAGCTCAAGGCGAGGTGCAAGCCCGCGCTGATCGATTTATACAGCGAGGACTACTCGTCCGCTACCACGTCTCGGACTGGCATGACGATTTTGTCGGAGGTCCGACATTTCCAACAGTGCCTGACGACCGTTGCAACGTACGTTGACGCAGCTTACGCCGAGCCGTTCAACTCCGCCAATTTCGCCACCGCCGCTGCCGAGCTCGTCTCGGCGTCGACTGGCGGGAAGCTCTTGGCCGCGCCCACGTTCGTCTACAAAGCCTGGGTGTCTGCTGCGAATGCGTGCCTGGCCGCAGAGAAATATGCAGACTGGCTCCCTATCGTGGAGCGCCCGCACTTCTTTCCGGCGGACCTGCCCCAGTCTTTCGACCAGGTTGAGCTGGAGAAGTTCCGCGAGATGTATATCACCGACACGTTGTTGGACCTCTTGCGCAAGGAGTCCAAGGAGCATGTCGTGAGGCTAGCGGGCAGCGTGCAATGCAACCCACCTCGTCATTCTCCCTCCTCCGCCCTCCTCTTCTTCCCCCATCCTCTTCCCACCTCCCCCCCTGGTCACTCCGACTCCTGCCTCCTCCCTCCCCCCTCCTCCTCCTCATCTTCCTTCTCGTCTCCTCCTCTTCCTCTCATCCTCTCCTCTGCCCTCTGCCTGGCTGCCTCAGAGCCTCGGCCCAGGGTCGCCCTCCTTTCCTTCGGCCATCCGCCGCCTCCTCCTCCTTCTCCTCTCCCTCATCTCACCCCCCCTCTCCCCCAGCCCTCCCCCATCTCCGCCACCCTCGCGTCGTAACTTCCCGAGCTGATCTTTGGTCGTCGTCGTCGTCGTCCTGCTCGCTCTCATCCCCCCCCTCGCTCTCCGCCTTCTCATTCTCCGCCCCGCCCTCCACCCTCCACTGCCCTCCGCCCCGTGCCGCCTGAGGGCCATGGCGCCCGGCCTCGCGGCCTACGCCGCGGCCCGGCTGCCGCCGAGCGGGGGCGGAGCTGAGCCGAAGGTGGCCGCCTGCGGTTTCGCCGCGGACCTGCTGAACCTCTGCAAGATCGCATTGGCGAGGGGTCAGCCCGCGGACGTGGTGGAGGCGGTCTACGCCATCAAGACGGGCATGACTGCCCCAGGCCCCTTCGGGAAATCGAGCCCCCCCCCCATCTGGGATAATCGAACCCCTAACCCCATATAGGCCCTAACCCTACTAACATCGAACATAACAGCTATACTGGCGATGCCTCACACAAGGTCCCCGCCTTCGAATAAGGGGCGATCATTCTGGGTGGGTTGGTTCCCCCACCCCCCGTGTTGTTGGCCCTCCTAACTTGGTGCCCTCCCAGACGGTTAGTGATATTTTTGCTGCTACCCCCCCCCCCCCCGTCCATCCTCCGACGGCTGCAATGCCGTCGGCGGATTTCGCGCAGCGGGGCACCCGTCGGCCCTCAAGACGGGCCATGTCTCGGTCCACGGGAACCTCGCGGCTCGATCTGGCTCGACTCGATCCTGGGCGGGAGATCCGTTTGCGCGCCAGCGCAGGGGGCTGGGGGGCGGGGAGGCGAACGACGGACGGACACGCGGTGGAGGTAGAGGTGGATGGGAGGGGGGCGGTGGTGGAGGTGGCGGTGGATAGTGGAAGGGGTTGGCGGATGCGATGATGAGAACTTGCCGCAACCCTAGGTGCGGCCAACTACACGGCCCGCTTCGCGCGGGCGCTCCAGCTCTTCCCCACTGGCATCCAGTTGGTGGCGGCGTGTGACCTCGAGAAGGCCGCGGTGAACGCGGAGGCTGGCTGTCGGCTTCAGATGGTTGCGGTCCGGGAGAAGGTCGACTTGATCGCCGCGCCGACCATCGGCGTGGACATCGTCGTTGACATCGAGCCAGAGAAGGCACCAGTTACTTTCAGTTCCGCTTTCCTCGGCAAGGTGACAGATGCCTTCGCGCGGTGGATGGTCTTGCAAAGTAATGCGACAGAACGGTTCACGTCAGAGAACTCCGAGGCTCTACGCGCCTACGAGGCGACGATGTGTGCCCCCGTGGAGCAGCTGTTCGCAGCCGTCCGCTCGAAGTTCACGGAGTCGGTCTCGGAGTTCCACGTGGCGCTGTCCGCCGCCATCGGCCGCTCGACGCCCATGACGTCGAAGGATGCCGAGGCGCTGGTCCTCCGGGTGATGCGCATGCGGTCAGCATGCGCGCCCAGCATCGCTGAGCTCGAGTTGCAGCGTTTCACCGACACCAAGAAAATGAAGTCGGAGGTCTTGGCAGCGCTCATCGTAGAGTACGGCGAGTGGCAGGCCAGTGCGTCCAGTCTGTTGGACACCATCAGCAACGCAGCCCCAACCCTGCTTCGCAGCATCTCGCAGTCCACCCAGTCGGACCTGTTCGCAGATCATTTCTTGAAGTTGATCAAGCTGTTGTCTGGCCCGGGGTACGTCCAGCTCGAGTCACACTTCGGGGTGTCTGGCGCCGCTGCGTTCAAGACTGCCGTTATTGGGCACTCGCGCCGGAGGGTGTTCAGGCTTTTGATGTGGAAGGAGAATAAGTTCGTCCTGATGGCTCAGATGGGGCTCGAGCTGGGGGGGGCGTTTGTGTCGTTGCTCCACATCTTGTCCAACAGTGACCTCGGCGAGGTCGAGATGTCGGACAAGTGCGCGCAGAAGCTGTCAGGCACACTCGCTGCGAGCATGTCTAAGTGGGGCACATCTATTCCATGTGCGACAGTCAAGGAGCTGGTTCAGTTGGCCACTGACTACATCACATCTATTCGCCCGGCCCTTGATCTGGGAAAGGTCCCGTTCGCCAGCGACAAGTGCGGTGTCGCTCCAGCATCTGCCGCTCAGACTCTGCCAGATGGCCCAGATGATTCACGGGACAACGTCAGCGTCGCCTCCGATGCGCATGTTGCTTCTGATGCCCCGCTCGATGTGTCTATCGACGGGATCACGTGCGCGCCTACCGTCTACCAGCTGAATGTCGCCCGGCTGCGCACGACCAGTCTGCTTGCAGAGGCGACGGGCAAGGTGGACGCCGCGCGTGACTGCGCCGATGATGATGCAGCGAAGGACCTTTTTCTCGGCTCCCAGGCTTTCTCTTCTGGTTGTGGCTCGACGACCCCTCCCCCCGTTTCCGCCCCCCCCCCTCCGCTCCCCCCGCTGACCAAGGGGCCGGGGGTAAATGAAGGCGGCCGAGGTGGGGGATCGTCGAGCCGCGAACGGAAGGGAAGGGGAGCACCCCTCTTCGACCCCGATCCCTGCCCCCCCACGGGCGCGATTTCTACGGGGACTGTGCCCCTCATATTTTAGGGGGGCCGGTCCCCCTAAAATGCCAAAATGCTTCCCGTTTAAAGGGGGCCGGTCCCCCTAAAATGCTTCGCCGTTTAGGGGGGCCGGCCCCTCCCGTTTCAGGCGGGCCGATCGCCCTAAAATGCTTCGCCGTTTTAGGGGGCCCGGCCCCCTATAGCCTATAGCCTGCAGCGTCCCTCACGCCCCCTCCCCCATGAGGCGTCTGCGGCGGAGGCGCTGCTAGCGGCCTTGGACAGCATTGCCGCCCTTGCTGACGCAATGAAGGACATTGCCACCCTGTCTGATGCATGGCTCGACGCTGATGCCAACCACGCCGCATCTGCCTCGCAGTCGATCTCGACGATGGCGACCACATGCGGCATCCTGAAGTCTGTCTTGTCCGGGCAGACCTGTCAGCTCATGTCTGAGGTGGGCACCGTCGCAGTTCAGTTCATGCAGCTCGTCATTGGGAACATGCAGGTTCACCTGGATGACCTGCACGGTTGCGAATCCAAGCTGGTGGCGATGGACGCAAACGACACGGTGCTCTCTCGCGACCACCGCGACGACATCTACCCAGAGGTGATGAAGCCAGCCACGAAGATGCTTCTCGACGCTGTGAAGTGGGTGTCCGGGCCGAGCTCCATTGGCAAGAAGCTCTCAGCGGCGTTGACCGCGATGGGCAATACTGCTGGCTACGCGCCGTCGGACGTGATCGTGCCTTTCGAGACGGATCCGATCCTCGTCAGGACGGGGCGGTCCGAACCAACGGCTGGGACGAGGGATGATGACACGAGCGATGAGTGATGACGGGAGGGAGGGAGGGAGGGAGGGGATCCGAGATGGGTGGGGGGTGGGACATGAAAAAGAGTTTAGCGACGATGCCGCGACGGCGGGGAACGAGGGGATGGGGGATTGTCAAAGACGGTTTGAGCTCGTAAGCCATGAGCCTCAAGCCTAAGCCTTAAGCCGTAGAGCCCTACTTAGTTACTTAAGCCTTAAGCCTTATAGGGCCTTAAGCCGTGAAGCCCCCACCATGCGCATTCGAAGGCCGGTGATTGATCGTGCGTCAGGGGCCCTATCACACGTCGAACGCCCGATTGCCCCTCCCCTGTCCAACGCATTTAGGCTACGGGCTAAGGCTAAGGCCAAGGGCTTAGCGGTGTATAGGCTGGGTTTTGTTTTTTTGGGGGCCCCGGGTTCCACCGCACGAGCCCGATCGATGCTGATTCCCGACTCGCGCATGCCGAGCCGTCCGTCCTCAGCTCCGCCCATGTCACCCATGGCCCATGTCCTAGGCCGTAGCCCCCCCGCAGCCCGCGCCGTCCGCCAGCCTCGCTCAGGAGTGCGAAGCTGTGCGGGTCGATGTCCTACGTGGTGAGTCTGTGGCGCCCCTTGCGAGCAGACGAGGAGCGCTCGCTCCTTGTCAAGAAGGCAGTGGCGTCGACTGCGCTCTACGGCGGTCTGATGACGCCGCACTCGTGCATCGCCCGCGCCGTGGCCAGCACGGAGTGCATCGAGGCCATCGCTGGGAGTGCTCCCGCTCCTGCCGACGACGACGACGACGACTGCGCGGACGAGAACGCCGACGCCCCGGAGGTGACCGCATCCGACGCGGCAGCGGGTCTAGCGTCCGCGACCGCCCTGCTGGCGGCTGCGAAGGCGCCGGCCCGCAAGCGGCGTCGCAAGGGGCAGTAGGTCCCCGCGCATCTCTGTCGACCGCCCGGGCTGGCCTTCTGCCGCGTTTGCCTTGCCAGCTTCGCTTCAGTGCAGACGTTCAGGCCAAGTGACCTTGGCCACCCCATCATAGATCATAGGCCTCCTCCCTCCTCAACCCCGCGCGTGCAAGATGCGTCGGAGCCAGTTGACTCAGTTGCGAGCTTCCGTCCAGACTCTGCCTAGTGGCTTAGAATTACTCGGGGCCCGGGTTCAACGCCCGCGCTCGAGTCGGAGCGGGCCGGGCCATCCGGCCATCTGGCCATCAGCCATCCGGGATCAGGGGGCCCAGGGCTGGGAGAGGCACACCACTGACATTCCACGTTCAACGTTCCAACGGGGGCCAGACCATGCAAACCAGCTGTCTTCCTCTTTGTACATTGAGAATTATGCACTGTTTTAGTTTTGAGGTTCGGATTTTGGCCCCACGGCAGGACGCTCGCCCGCGGTGCTCGTAGCGGTGCCAGGCGGCCAGACTCAGAGCCCACTGCCCAAGCGGCCCTGGCGGCGCAAGGGTTGGTCATCTCCGTTTGTGGTTTTTCGGAGATGAGCCGCAGTCAACGGAGTGGACTGCGCAGCACGCGTTTGAATCAGAATACCCGCCCCCTCCTCCTCCTCCTCCTCCTCCTCCTCCTCCTCCTCCTCCTCCTCCTCCTCCCCGTCCTCCTCCTCCCCCTCCTCCTCCTCAGGTCCTCCTCCGCCTCCTCCTCCTCCTCCTCGTCGACGCTCCTCCTCCGCCTCCTCCCTGTCCTGGTTCACTGCTTGATCCCCGTCGCTCGGCGGCGCTGCCTGGGCGAGATTGTGAGCTCGTGAAGCGCTGAGGCGACAGGTTTGGCGTCTAGGGCTCGGGGTTCTCTGGGGGGGGGCTCTCGGGGTCACTTGGGATCTGCTGGCTGGGCCCGCGGCAGCGGCCCGCGATCCGCGCGGGGGGCGTGTCGACATGGGCGCCGGCGGGGTGTCTCGGGGTTCGGGCTCTCGGGGTCTCTAGGGATGTATATAATATACGTGCCTACATACATACATGCATGCATACATACATACATGCAGACGTACATGCATACATACATGCATGCATACAGACAGACAAACCGACAGAGAGAGATAGAGAGAGAGAGAGAGAGAAAGAGAGATAGAAATAATAGAGAGAGAGCGAGGGAGCACGAGAGGGAGAAAGAGAGCGAGAGATGGAGGAATACACACACCAACAAAAAGGGGGAGAGGGAGAGAGAGAGAGAGAGAGAGAGAGAGAGAGAGGGAAAGAGAGCGAACGATAGAGCGAGAGAGAGAGAGAGAGAGCGAGAGAGATGACGAGAGAGACCTGCAGAGCGAAGACGCTCGCCGTGGACTTCGCCAGGCCACCCCCCCGCGCCGCCGCCGCCGCCCCAGGAGACAGGATAATGATGATGTTGGTGTCCCCCGAATTCTGCATTCTGTATGTTTTATGGCTTGTCAGTTCGGTCCCGGGCCGTCCTGGGATGTCCGCGGGGCGTTTGGCCTAGCAGCGGCTCCACCTGCCACCTCTCACCTCTCCTCTGGTCGGGCGGGCGGAGGTCCGGAGGCGGGGGCGTCGGTGGGGGCGGGGGCGAGATGGCGAGGGGGGGGGGCAGAGGTGGCGGATGAGAATCTTCGTTTGATTTTTTTGCCTGGCAACCGCGGGGGTGGGGGGTGGGGGGCGCCCGGGTCGAGCTCGCAAGAGGGCGCTGGGTGGCCGACGACGGCGGGGCCACCGACAAAGCATTGGCGGGCAACGGCGGGGCCCCCGACAGAGCGCCGACAACCGACGGCGAAGTCGCCGACGCCGCGCTGACAAACGACGGCGGGGCCGCCGACAAACCGCTGACAAACGATAGCGGGTGGCGCTGACAAACGACGGCGGGGTTGCCGACAGAGCGCTGACAGACGACGGCGGGGTCGCCGACAAAACGCTGACAATGGGTCGCGCTGGCGGCCGTCAAGGGCCCTGAAACAGCCCCGGGGCCATGCTAAGCAAAACCTGTTGGGCGTCCCCTCCAGGTGGTAGGCCTATAAGAATGCCCGGACGGTCGGTCCCTGTCCAAACGGGGCCATCCCCATGGACGACGTGCCCAACGGGGCTCGGCGCCCCCTCCTCGGAGCCGGGGGGGGGGATAACAGGGCTACGCGATCCTCGCCCTCCCAGCTGGCGTCGTCGAGCTGGGCGCCCTCGAGAGGCCCCCGAGGGCTCGGAGCCAGGGGAGCTCGGGGGCCCCGCAGGCTTCCGCGAGGTGATGGTGGACGTGGACAACGACACCCTGCAGACCTGCGAGCTCGAGCACGGCCGCCGCGCGATGCTCGGCTTCCGCGGGGCCGCCACAGCCGAGGGCTTCACCGGATACGGCGCCGTCGATCCGTGGGGCTTCTGGCGCGCGTCTCTCTCGAGCTTCAGCCAGATCCTGCACTGAGCGCGGCAATGCGCAGCACAGTGAAGTTTCCCGCGCCACCTCCTGGAGCAGTGCTGGCATGACGCCGAGGCGGCTAGATATTTTCTAGGAGCGCAAGAATTTCGTACGCTACAAGGATTGATGAGTCTATGAGAATGGATTCCTATACTTTGAATGTGTGCACTGCTTTGTAGCTCAGAGGAGGTCAATTGTTTTGTAATGCGTTCAGGATGCTTGCAGTTCAAATCCGGGCTGGGTAGGCCGTCCTCGGGAGCATGCCGTCTGCCTCCCCCGCCTCTGGCGCGCCCTCGCTGCGGTCTCGCGGCCCGCGCTGCAAAAGTGCGCCGCCGCCGCCGCTGTCCCCCTCCCGCCTCCTCCGCACCGACGCCCTGCACTGCAGGGCTGCCATGCCGTGTCCCGCCACAGTGCCCGGTTTTTGTGGGTCCGAGGCCCCTCGCATGCAGATGAAGAATTCTGGGGATGCCTCTCGGGGGGTCTCTTCTGGAGGCTTCCTGGGGACCCGTCTCGGGGCCTCGTAGGGGCGTCTGGGGAGCCTCTCTGTGGGCCTCCACCCCATCCCAGCACCGACCTCCCTCACGTCAGGAGTCCTCCAGATGCATATGATTTCCTGGCGGCTGCATCCGCGGGCCCAGGGATGGCACTCTTTTCCAACATTCCCCCCCGCCCCCCAGCCCCCCCTCCTCCCTCGTCCCCTTTTCCGCCCTGGTGGTCCGGGATCCCTTCGGGGGCCTTTGGGTTCACCGAGCACGTTCCATTACTCGCAGAGTGCCTACTCGCAAACGTCCGAAGAGCACATGTCCGCTTTGATGTAATTGATCGTAGATCCTCCGCGGGGGATCCAGCCAATTTGCGAGTAGTTACTTTGCGAGTAGTGGAACGCGCTCGTCTATTGGTGGCTACTTCGGCTTCGAGAGGCGTCCAGGATGATTCAGGAGGACGACCCGATGCCGCCAGAGCGGCACAAGATGGCCCAAGACGCTGCCAAGGTGTCTCGAGGAGTGGCCCACGGGGCCACTAGGTGCCTCAAGAGAGGCCCCGAGAGGCCTGGAGATGCCCCTGACGGGCAAGATCGGCCAAGCAGTTATGTTTGAGGTTATGAGGTTCTTCTTCTTCGCATTCGTTATAGTATTGTCTATAGTGTCATCCGTATGTTCAAGATAAAAAGTAAGTATTAGTATTAGTATTACGTTGATATGCGCTTGTATCTGTATTAGAAGTAAGATTATCAGTATTCGTATGATTTCAATTGTTCCTATCATTATTAGTATCATTGATAGTAGTACTATCATCAGCGTTAACATTCGCATTCGTATTACTAGTGTTGTTTTTGGTATTGCGTTTTATCATTGCTAGTGTTCGCAGTATTCTTGTTACTAGTACCATTAGCATTATCATTATCATTATGCGGAATTATTTGGAAGCGGGGCCCAAAGAGCGCCCCACGACGCCCGACGAAGGCCCTCAGACGGCCCCTGAGCACCCCAGTGACACCGCAAGATGGCACACGAGAGGTTCCAGAAGGAGCCCAGAAGGCCCCAAGACTGCCCAAGAGGGGAGGCCTTGGGGGCCATGTTGGGGCCTCTTCTGGGCCCCTCTGGGGGCTGGCTCGCGCGGGGGCACATCGGGTCCTCAGACCCCGCAGGAAATGGAGAGGCGAGAACGCAAAAACAATCGAACAAGGATCGGTTTGTTTGAAGGGCGTTCGCCTCTCAGGGGGGTCGGGGGGGGGCATCCTTGGGACGCTGCCTGGACCCCTTGGGCCATGCTGTTGCGTACAAGACGCGTCTTAGCGGCATGCTGGAGGCCATTTTGAGATGACTTGGACGATCCAGCGCAGTATTGGAGGCTCGGAGGATGCATATCGAGGGTTTGGGAAAACGTGATGCAGGACACGCGAGCAAGTATGAGCGCCAGTTCTTAAGATAGTTGCTGCTGCTACCACTGGTACGCACTTCCCAAGGCTAATGCTGATGAATTCTACTTGCTGCCATTCGTCAGTGACCTACAGCGACCGATTGATTACACACACGCACACACACACACACGCACTCGACCCACAGCGACCCCACTTACGACAAGGGCGACCTGCCCGCAGATTGACTGCCAATTCGATTCCGTCCACCAGACAACAGCCCAAACAATGCTGCAGCGGAAGCAGTAGCCATACACAGCCACAAGACGCTCCTCGGGCGGGTCCCAGGGGGAGGCGCCATGCCGTCCTGGAAGAGACAGCGGCAGCAGGGCCAGTCGAAGGCGTGGTCGCTGCATGATGCGACGGCGGCGCAGCCGATTGGACTGGGAGCGAAGGCGGCGGCACGCTGCGGCAAAAGCTCTAAGGCGGACCGCTTCTGGAACGCGGAGGAGGCCCCGCTGCCAGAGGGCATCGCGGAGCCCGCCGTGGCGGCGCCGCCGCACGCGCGCGTCGAGGCCATGAGGCTGCAGAGGTGCACGCAGCTGAGGAAGCTGCTGTCCAGGCGGTGCTCCGCCCACGGCATCCCTGAGATCCGACTCCGCGCAGAAGTGCAGCATCGCGAGAAGTCGCGAGTGGAGCCCTAGACCCGATCATTCTGCGGCACTTTCCGAGCCGCATCGATCCGTGATGGTCCCCGGGGCCCGGAGCAAGGCAGAATCGCCCGTGCCCGAACACAACGCGACGGCAGGATCTCAGGCATCACCGAGCCCGTGCTGGCCTTCGAGCGTTGGCTCGCGCGCTGCCGGCTGAGGGAGGAGACCGCCCCCGGCGCCGACCGCGGCGCGCGCGGCAGCCGGCCCAGGCGCGCGCTCGACCCGCTGCTGCCCTCCATTGCCGGCAGGCGGCCGGAGCCAGGACTGGTGGAGGACCTCGGGGCTCCAGAGGCGGGGGTCAAGGCAAACGGGGGACAGGCCCAGACACGATGGCGTCGTACAACGTTCAGGACGGCAGAGTTTTTCGCAATTTTCGTCCCATGGGGGCCCTCGCCGGTTCCCAGCACCGTCAGAGGATGAAAAACCAGCCCCGGGGAAAGGGTCTGGACTTCCCGGGACGCCGTCTTGAAAAAGTCAGGACGCCGCATGTCGGGGGGCAGCTGAGCCGGATCTTGAAGGATCCTGTGCAGCCAGGTGTGCACTGACCCGCGGGCTTGGGCGCAGGATCCTGCAGCATCCTGCAAGGCCTGACTGGCCCGGGTGTGGATTCACCGGGGGCGGTGGACCCCCGAAGGATCTGCAGCGCGCGTACCTGCCCGAGGCCCTCGCGCGCCAGGCGCCTGCGCCCGCGGAGGGGGGCCCACGAGGAAAGCGGGGGGCGGGGTCCCAAGCTCCCGAGAGGGCTGGGGACCAGCCGGTCCTCGGCGGTGTTCCAGCCTCGGGATGCCCTCCAGGAGCTGCGCTCCGCTTAGTGGGCGTTCTGGGGGGCGCCCGGAGCGTCCCGAGCGGCAGCCAGAGGGACGAACTGTGGTTCGGAAGCCCAGACAGGCTCGCGCCGCGAAGTGCCGCGGCGGGAGGTTTTTGGCCGTTTTCGGCCTCCGGGGACCCCGCGCCGGGGGAAATGGAGACATCGTCTGTCGGGGTACGGTCCAGTCGCGCGCTCGGATAACTATCGGACACCACCCCTGGCTCGGGCACCTGGCCGCAGGAATCCTCTTGATTAACGAGCCCCGGCCGGCGCGTCTGAAGTTTGATCAGCAGGGGTACACCCACATCTTCTGTTCAGAAATGTTGTCTTCCGAGCTGGATTTCAACATTTCGAGAAACTGCAGAAGCTGGACCTCAAATCGGGATGGAAAAAGGAACAACAGCGAAGCTGGACCTAAATTCTGTAATGTCTGTTAGACAGCATGGACCCCAGACATTGAGTTATTGCACTGCGGACGTGGAAGATACGTTGTGCAAGCTATGTGGTGCAATCTAAGTGGAGTAAGCTAATCATGCGGTCTGAGCTATGAGGTGTGGGCTATGTTGTTTAAGCTCTACGTGGAGTAAGCTAGGCTGTGTAAGCTGTGAGGCGTGAGCTATGTTGTACAATGTGTGTGGTGTGACCTATAAGGTGAAAGTTATTCAGTGCAAGCCAAGCTATGTGGTGTGAGCTAGGCGTTGCAAGCTATGTGGTGCAAGCTGTGTGATGCAACCATTATGTGCACGCCATATGGTAGGAGCTATGCGCTGCAAGCTACGAGGCGGCCACGCGGCGGCCACGGGCGGCAACATGTCGAAACTTCGCCAGACCCATCCGGCGCATGAGGCGGCCACGCGGCGGCCACGGGCGACAGCTTGGCGAAACCTCGCTGGACCCACCCAGCGCGCGAGGCGGCCACAAAGCGGCCACGGGCGGCAAAGTGACGGAACTTCGCCAGACCCACTCAGCGCGCGAGGCGACTACGAGGCGGCCACGGGGGGCAGCATGGAAGAGCCTCGCTGGGCAGATTCAAATCCTTGGTGAGGCAAGCTAGAGCCCCTAAGTGCAAGCACTGCTTCGAGCAGGAGTTTTGAGCGCAGGGCCATCGACATCCACGGGGGGGAAGGAGCCCGGCAGCGCCCGTGGGGTTCAGCCCGGCACCTCGCCCCTCGCCCTTGCCGCATGCCTTCAGCTTGGGAGCCGCCGCCTCGACGGAGGACGCAGTCGTCGTCGTCGTCGTCGTCGCCGCCGCCGCCGTCATCGCCCTCGCGGTGAATGTCGTCGTGGCGTCGTCGTCGGTCGCCCAAGGTGGCGGCGGAGCTCGGCAGCGAGAGCGAGGCCGCGGCGGCGGCCGTGGCCAGGGCCGCGGCCGGCAAGGGCGTCCCGCCGCCGCAGCCCGTGAGGGTTGCGGAGCACAGGTGTCGCCATGAAGGGAACGGGCTCTTTTTCCCTACCTAGGCTCTGCCTAGAAGGGTTCTTACTCGCTTGGCTTAAAGGGGCCGGGCAGTGCAAACCGCCCCGGGCGGTTCCCCCAGTCCCCTGGGAGCCAAGCAAAAGCAACAGCAAAGGTAAAAGCAAACGCGCGGTTCCCCCAGTTGCGCTCCCTGGGTGCCGAGCAAAAGCAAAAGCAAAGGCAAAAGTGAAGGCAAAAGCGAAGACAAAGCAAACACATAGCATAACATAGCATAGCATAGCATAGCGCAGCATAGCGTAGCACAGCATAGCATATCATAGCATAGCATAGTCCAGCATAGCATAGCGCAGCATAGCATAGCATAGCATAGCCTAGCCTAGCCTAGCATAGCATAGCATAGCATAGCGCAGCACAGCATCCACGATTCCTGCTGCTATATGGATGTCGATGTAGATGTAGGTGTCGATGTAGATGTAGATGTAGGTGTCGATGTAGATGTAGGTGTAGATATAGATGTAGATGTAAAGAACTCCCCAGTGCTCCGCCCTCATCTCCGTGCCTGCTTGCTTTTGCTGTTGTCTCGGCGACTTGCTGCCTGCTTCTGCTGCTGCTTCACTTACGGCGTGGCGTCGGCAGTTCTGGCGCTACTACTACTACTACTACTACTACTACTACTACTACTACTACTACTACTACTACTACTACTACTACTAGTACTACTATTACTACTACTACTACTACTACTACTACTACTACTACTACTACTACTACTACTACTTCTACTACTACTACTACTACTACTACTACTACTACTACTACTACTACCACTACTACCACCACTACTACTACTACTACTACTACTACTACTACTACTACTACTACTACTACTACTACTACGACGACGACGACGACGACGACGACTACTACTACT